>JAWZTD010000119.1:148989-184492 GCA_035221335.1 Echites panduratus | reverse complement strand
TAATTAAAGGGATTCTTATTAGATTGTTTCCTATAATAGTTAGTTATTTTAAGAATCTTCTTAAATAAGGAGTCTTCTTAAATTAGGAGACTACCAAACCTTTTGTACCCTAGTTTTATATAAAGTGCAGAATAAAAAACAGTAGACTCATTGAGCCTACATCTAAATTTCTTCAATTATTAATCAGCTTGTTGCAATTGACATAGCAATTTAACTCTCAACTCTTATTACGACCGTTACAACCAAAGAGCATGTTCATTACCATTGTTTTATATTTAGATCATGCTCTTGATGTCTAGATAACATTTTGTTTCTTACCTTTCTAACTTATCAATTTGACTCCAACGAAAGCTCAATGGGTAATAGCGGGTATCCCATCAATCTTAGATCCTTCTCAATCCATATCTAGGAAACGTTCTATGTCAATATTTAAATGATTCCTACACACCAAGCTATGTCTTGGAGGAGAGGTGGTCCCTTTAGATGACAATGAATTTACTGAACCAGCTTTCAATTTACAACACACAATGCTCATGTCAGGATGACGTGTTACATAAGATAGTTAAAGTTTTCTACCATTTTCTCATATTGCTCCAAATCTTCAAATGTCTCATTATCATCTTTCTTGAGTTTTACACTAGGAGTAATTGGTGTATAATGTTTAACCTCCGATTTCCTAATTTCTTGTTGTAAATTGATAGCCTACGTCCTCCGAGAAAGAAGAATACTTCCTAGCTCCTTGTTACCTCAATTTCGATGAAATACTTCAATTCTCCCAAGCCTTTTGTCTGAAATGCTTCAATACAATGCTTCAAAACCTTGATAGATGGGATAACTGGTGCATCACTTCCGGTAATAGTAATATCATCAATGAAAACTATTTGGAAAATAAGACCGGCATCACATTGTTATAGAATATAGAATGATCACACTTGCTCTACCACGTTCCAAATCCAAAATCATGAACAACTCCACTTAATTTCCAAAGTCGTGCCCTAGGACTGTTTTAGACCTTGATAGGTGGGTGCCCTATTTAAACAACTTCTTGCAAATCAAATATGAATAAAAGCATTCTTGATAATGAGTTTTCTGCTCAAATCTCTACAACCAAGTTTGGATAATTGATTATTTTCTTCTCCAATCTCCTTTTTGCTGCTTGGCTTTCTCCGCGATACGCTAAACGGAAAGGATGCTGTATCATCCTTATCAAGGTCATAGACTTTAAGATCTGATAATTTATGTACAAGATCAGCTTCCTCTCTTTCAACCTCAGCTTTATATTTCCACTATGTTCTACACAATATCCATATCTTTCTCTGTCATGCACTGTCAACCATAATGTCATCACTGACATTTGAAACATTTGTGTTGCCTGCCTTCTAGTTTCTACTGCTATAGGTGCTGCTATGGGATCCTTCTTTGTTGTGCTTTTTGTCCTGTCATTGGCTATTGTTGATGCAAGATCCAACATCCTTGGTCAGAATATTTCCTTAGGAGGCCATGCTAGGTTTTAGATGCTGGAAAGCTTTATTGACTTGCAAACGCAGAGCAGTATCTTAAAAGGAGACGCCACAAATAAACGAAGAAAATTTATTTATTAAGTCAAATTAATGTTTTAAGAACCTTGGAGAGAGAGAAAACTATCGATTGCTGAAAAGATAATCATTTGTCCTTCCCTGTATGTGGCTAAAATTAGCCTTTTAAAACAATGTAGGATTTGAGTTTTTCCCTTTTCCTTTCTTTTCCTGCTTATTAATCACTTGTAATAAGGAAATAATAATAATGTGCTGGAAATTACCTAACCAGTTAATCAAAATATAGAAATAACAATAAGGAAACAAAAATCCTAATTTGAACAAAATTGGATGGGTTGCCTTGCTTCTTCTTTAGGCATCCCCTTGCCTTATTTCGCCATGAAGGTTCCACACTTTGTAAGTTGATTAAAACACCTCCAGAATGATCAAACTAATTCTTCTTGCTCATTCCAGCTCACCTTGAATGAAGAACAAGGGTAATTCATTGTAGCTTCCAAATTCTTCACTCTCTTCCAAGTAGCAAATCCCCTTCACTTTTTTCAATGTAATTTACCATATCTTGCCTCAACTTCTTAGTTCCTGAATGTCTGATTGAATCTTGTGGAAAACTTAGCAAGACATCTTCTGCTTGTCCACTTTGATCTCAATCAGTTATATTGCAGGTTTAGTTCCTTGTGCTTTTGCAGAAAATCTTATGGTAATAGCACCCCTACCCCCAAACACTTAAGAAGTAATCCTCTTAGTTGGTTACTTTAATGAATAGATCATACAACAGAAACTTTAATTAATTTGCTGAATTAATAATAACATCCCTAATCTAACTGTGCATTAATTAAATAAATGATAATAGAAGACTCTAGCTTGAGCAATCCTATCCTATCTCCCATATCTGCAGCCCATCCTCTGACGTATGCCAAATGAAGGGTTTTGTTTTAGGGGAATCTTTTCCCTTCCTTTTGTGGACATTAGTTGTTTGTTGTCACTTGTCTCTCTCATGTTAGTTTTTGGAGGTTAACATGGATTTCTTTTGTGTTTCAGGCAAATCAGCAAATGGAAGAAGATCAGTTTGCTGGGCGAGGAGTTATGTTTTATCGTATCCTACAGGCTGTGCCCTATCAGGGAAACGGAGATAAAATCATATTGCCACCATCCTGCTTCACTGAGTTGTCTGAACAGGGTGCCTTTGACAAGGGACCCTTGCACTTCTCTGTTTCAGCTATTTTGCAGGATTCCCCTTCAGAAACGCAGGAATCTGAAACAAAGAAGCATCGGAGGACGCATGCTGGTGTTCTGGAGTTCACTGCTGATGAAGATTCAGTACTACTTCCTCCTCATGTATGGAGCAACTTGTTTCCTGTTGAGATTCCTACATCAAATCTGGTCGAGGTACACTACGTGTGGCTACCCAAAGGGACAT
Source organism: Echites panduratus (assembly GCA_035221335.1). NCBI lineage: Eukaryota > Viridiplantae > Streptophyta > Magnoliopsida > Gentianales > Apocynaceae > Echites > Echites panduratus. The sequence continues at coordinate 181,540 of JAWZTD010000119.1, read as the reverse complement.
ACGCAAAACTTCAACCAGATGAATTTGGCTTTTCTGACATTCTAAATCACAAGGCTGTTCTTGAAACGTGCCTTCGCCAACATGCAACCCTTTCAGAAGGAGATGTTCTAAGAGTCAATCATGGAACCCTGACTTATCATTTACATATTCTTGGGTTGAAACCTTCTGAAAGTGTATCTGTTATAGAAACAGATATCGAGGTTGATATTATAGGCTCTAATTTAGATACTGAAAGAACAAGTCAAAACATTCTGAGACCTCTTATATTTGGGAAGACAGAATATGGAATAGTTGAGGAAGGCAGTTACATGTACTACAAATTTTTGCTAGATGAAAATGTTTGGAATAGAATTTCCTCTATGGATGCTGCAATAGAGATAAAGATAGATCAACAGGCACAAGATGGGGATACAGATCTTTATGTTTCTAGGTATCCCCTCCTATTTCCGACCAGGCACAATCATGGATGGTCTTCCCATGACATCGGCTCAAAAATCATGGTCCTCAGCCCTAAGGATCAGAACTTGGGCCCGGGCGTATACTGTATTGGTGTCTATGGCTTTAAGGGAAAAACAAAATACAATGTGTCTGCTGTCATTCAAGAAACCCCCAAATCCAAGGTGGGCCACCAAGCTGTTGGTTTCTCACTGTCTGATGAAAACATTGCAGATACTGTTGAGTGTGCAAACTGCAAACACTACATTCCTCTTTGGACCATTACAATGCATGAGGCCTATTGTAGTAGACACAATATCATCTGTAAGCATCCTAATTGTGGTGTCGTTCTTAGGATTGAGGAGATCAAAAATCATGTCCACTGTGAAAAGTGTGGCAATGCTTTTCAAAATGCAGAGATTGGGAAACATATGAAAGCGTTCCATGAACCTCTCAACTGTCAATGTGGAATTTCCCTTGAGAAAGAACAGATGGTAAGTGGTTTGTTCTTTGCAATCTGTCTCTGTTCCTGTTTGTGTCTTGCTATCCATTCCTTGGGTTGATGTGATTATGTTTCCTTCATCTTCTGAATTTTCCCTTCTTGTTTTTGGGGTTGTCTGTAGATTTCACAAATGAATTCTTTTGTCAATTTCATGAACAGTAAATCTTTTTTAGAGGGTTCGTGAGGTGGGAGGATTTTTGTTCTTTTTCCTTTAATTTGTACAACTTCATGCTATTCTTCTCTTTTGCTAATGACAAATCCTTGTGGTATACAGGTGCAACACCAGTCCCGTGATTGTCCCTTGCGGCTAGTTACATGTCGTTTCTGTGGAGACATGGTTCAGGCTGGTGTTTCTGCTGTGGATGCAAGAGACAGATTAAGAGGATATTCAGAGCATGAAAGTGTTTGTGGGTCTAGAACTGCCCCTTGTGACTCATGTGGCCGAGCTGTTATGTTGAAGGATATGGACATACACCAAATTGCTGTCCATCAAAAGAACTAATCTGAAGGTTTTCTGTGGCACCATGAACTGTTGCTATCAAAAGAATCTCCAAAGGATATCCTGTCAACTGCTGTGGATGGTAAGCGAATATTTATCTTTCTAATTCATTTTGCTGTTCGTTTACAGTCAGAGGTAATAACTTCTGGATGTCTTGCAATTTCATTTACTGGAATTGAAACTGATAAACCTACAACTGGTTGCAAAGATTGAGTTGTTTGCACATAAAAGTAATACACTGTATTTCTTCAAGTAAATAAATAGTGAATTATTGAGTTAGAAGTGAATGTTCAGGAGCAGAGGTGTTTATTTGCCAGCGTGTCTGCATATTGCGAATCCTACTCAGGATCTCATTTGAAGGTTAAAGACTGATCTCAGGTTGTTTCCGTTCCGATTAGAATTTTGATCATTTTGTTTCTGTTCCGTTAAAGAATGATCTCAGGATCTCATTTCATTTTGAATTAGTATTAAAAATGAAGATCTAACCTTTGGTCAATTTTATGCTTTGATCTTTTACCTTTTCTTTTTTTGTCATCAAATAAATTATGATTGTACAACTTGATTTTTCTATTCTCATTCTTGAAAAAAATTACAGTTAACATTAGTTTGACCAATTTAAACAGTTAGAAATGAGTATTAAGTTAAATCTCGTTGAACTAAATGTCGATTTTTGCTTCGACAAGAAGTGAAATTTAGTCGAGGTAGAAATTTGAATTTAGTTCAATACTTATTTCTGACCGTTTGATGTAGTATCTAATTTGTTTCTATAAATTTTATTACGTGGTCATTGATTTGATACAATATTAAAAGGATCATGGTGTTCAACAATAATTTGTTTGAGGATCAATATGGTCAAGAAAAAGAGATAAAAACTAAATCGTTAAACAGATCAACTGTTAGGTTTTAAAATATCTAATTTCTTAAAAATGAATTAAGTTAAAAGGTTTTTTAAACTTTATGCAAATCAAATAATTTCCCAAACATTCAAGTGGCCTTGTGAGAACTAATAACTAGAAAAGATGTTTAATTTTTTTTTTTGGCCTCTTGTCTACTTTTTGCTGTATTAAATCACTTCTAACTCTCAATCTTGCACACGGCTGATATTGAAGCATGGAGATCATTGAAGAGAAAACTCGAAACTTGAGTTTTCTTTCAGCTGATGAGGATATGTATAGGAAATCCTCCTGACTTCCAAGCAAACTGGAACAAAGTACTGGTGACAGGTCGCTATGAATGCAATGATCCTCTTTGCATTCGACACTGGTTATGCCAAAGGGATGTTCTAAAAAGAAGCAATTTCAAAAAACAGAGGGTGAACGAAAGGAGGCACAATCCCACCCCTAAGGGTTCAGGAAAAAGGATGTTTTCGTCCTTCAAATCATATTTTTGACCTATTTCTTTAATCCTATCGAAGTCTAAATCAAGGGAAAGCCCAAGAGCTTCGACCTCCTAGAGGTTCAATGTAGGACCTACGGTGTTAGCGGAGAATTACGTCACTGAAGGGAGATAGGCGGCACTCTCAAGGGTTTTGAAAGGACAGTTTCTAGTGATAGTAGACATTATCAAAGGTGTCAAAGTTTAAAATACTTACGGAGAGATTGTTCAGGGAAGAAAGAAAGAAAGTTAAAGTTGCAAAGAGGTCTCATAAAGTTTTCTTTTAATAAGCTTGCAAGTCTCAAAAATCAAATAGAGTTTCAATGAAGAAGAAAGATTGAATTTCAAAATTGGCTGCTTTTGGGATGATCATGGTCTGACCTTTTGTGATTGGGCAGCTAAATAAAAAATCTCCATTTGAAATTAAAAGGGTGAATTATCTATTTAGTACTTAAAGTTTTTGAAATTTATAGATTTTGAAACATTGTTTTTTTCCTACCAATTTAATTCTTTAAGATTTTAAGTGACCAATTTAGTACTTTTCGTTAGCTCCTAAAGGAAGAGAGTTAAAATTTGGGTTATTTTATCTTTATCTTTTACACCAACAGTAATAAAGAGGGTGAATTACTCATTTAGTACTTAAAGTTTTTCGAATATGCATATTCTTGAACTATATTTTTTTACACCAATTTAATAACTAAACATTTTATGTGCTACCAATTTCGTACCTCCTGTCAATTTCTAGCGAAAGAGAGTTAAATTTGGGGCTATTTTTGTCTTTTCCTTAAATGATTTTAGGTTTTTCACCTATTTCAATATCCAAGATGAAAACTTTCTTCTATTTCTCTTGTTTTTTCAACATGTTTATACAGAATTAGTATCATCTTTTTACTTTGGAAACTGTCTTTGTTCAGTAATATTGCTTTGTTCTGTGAAACGGGGATTCTCATTTCAGTAAACCTAAGCAGCAGCAGGCCAAACATAATCAGGCTGACAGGAAATAAAATTTGATGAAATGCCGGGAGAGAGCACCGAGATGGAACTGGAGGGAATGAAACTGATAGACATTGAAATGAGTGAGAAACCTAGAATCATTTAAGGAAAAAGACCAAAATCGCCCCTAATTTAACTTCCTTTTTTCTTTAGTAACGGGAGATAAGAAATTGGTAGCACGTAAATTGGTAAAAAAAAACTATAATTTGAGAATCTGCAAATTCGAAAACCTTCAGGTATTAAATGGGTAATTCACCTTATTTATTACCGTTGGTGTAAAAGGAAAAGACTAAAAAATCTCAATTTTAACTCTCTTCCATCATGAGCTGACGAAAAGTACTAAATTGGTCCTAAAATCATGGTTTGAACATCTGCGAATTCCAAAAACTTTGGGTACTAAATGAGTAATTCACCCAAATTAAAAAGGTGCAAGTTCCCAAATAACAATCGTTTTATCTGTTGAGTGCCAGTAACCTCCTAAATGTCTCAAAACTAAAAGGGTGTAACGGTTCGAGTGACGTCGTTTCATATAAAGAAAGTTTTAGAAGTTGAAGGCTGCTGAACTCAAAGAGGGGTAATGATGGGCAAACAGGTATGATGTGAATACCTGACAACTCTATCCAAAGAGTAAAGGTCCAACCTGAACTATTCTAGGGTCAAGACATTTGAAGGTCTATAAGCATACATCAACACGGCCTCATAAAGGTTTTAACACATATCAACGACCTCCAATTATCTCAGGAAGTTCCACGACCTCCAAGGCAAGGACTTATGGCAGAGAAAAGGTTGCTTAGGACATCCAGATGGTCGCTAGACTATCAAGGTCGACAAATCACCTCTGAGGTCACAAGACCGCTTACGAGGTCTCTAGCGAGCTCTACAAGACTCGTAGAAGTCACGGAATGTTCTTTTAATAATGCCCATATTCTTTAGGAAACATAATCTATTCCAATAAGGAAATTTCTTAAAAAGATCATTACAAGATTGACAAGATATATGTCTCTCAATCAACTAGGATTACAAGAATCAATGATTGATTTTCATTAGGAAACTTCTCCTAAATCTAAGGGAATTGATCACCTTTAATCTTTAAAAGGATATCTTGATCAATGATCACAAGTACTGAAAACTGAACTGAACAAAAGAACCACTAATTCTCATTAACTTTACATTTCAAACAATCCAATTCTAATTTAATTGTCAAAGTTATCCTCATGGTGATAACCTATTATGGTAATCTTATCTTCCTTCTTTATTCTTACAAGTGTCATTAAGACGAGATCGAGGTCTCTTTCGAGCTCCATCAATAGCATTTTCATATACATACATCAAAAGAAAGGAATACTACGATGGACAACAGAACTAAGAAAGCTGAAATTATAGAAAACTTAACTAAATTTATAATGATCAACAATTATATCAATTATTTTATTTTTTTAAGAAAAAATAAATTTTTCTATAAAAAATTATTTTATAAAATATGTTTTATAAATTCAGCTCTAAAAGATAAATTATTTTTATTTTTTAAAAAAAGAAAAAATTAACCATTAACTATAATCATAAGAAATTTAATTAAAACTCTCCATAATTTGAGTTTCATTATCTAATGTAACATTTTCATATATACAAAAACACTATAAAATACTATAAAATCCTCTAATTATATTTTTAATGATCGAACTATTTTTTTATTAAAATATAATTTAATAAGTTTCCTTAAAATTCAATGTCTTTTTTAAATTTAATTTATAAAATATATATTTAAAAAAAAAACCAATCTTTTATCAAATCATTTTTTTTTTCTTAACAACTGATTTATTTGTTGCTTATTTAAAAACTTAATTCGATCACTTTATAAAATATTATCGTAGGACCTCATGGATCACAAGCAGTGCTAGGCCTTACCCCTTGTTGCTCATTCACCAAAACAAAATCAAAGTATCTCTCCCTTCAGAATATTAGTCTCTGGGAATGCACCCAAATGTATTCCAAAGTTCATTGATCTAAAACACAAATCCCCCCAAGCGAGGGGAAGAGGGGACTGCCACATGTCATAATTCTTCATTCGAGAATCCACCTCCAGTTTAGCGAAAAGTTGCACTTCGATTCCCAGAGGTTGGAAATGCCTGCCGTCTCCTGCCGGGAGCTAACTCCTTTGTCCCTTCATCTCTTCGGAGTGCATTATTTTTTCTAACACCCTTTCGCACCCGGTTTACACTCCGATCTTCATCAATTGTTCCCAGCTCTACACCATTATCTTCCCCAAATGTTATGTCAGTTGATTCATAGTCAAATGGCTTTAGTTGTGGCAAGCCTTCGCTTGCATGAGATCTCTCAACTAGATTGTTTTTTCTTATTTCACCAGATGATCGGAAGCACTTCTGGAAACTGGAGGATAAATCAGAGAGAGACATTGGCTCGTCTCCTTCCATTTTTGGAGCAGAACTTCTAGAAATATCTTTTTTCCCCCTCATCATGTCATTTCCACCTGTGCCAAAATTTCCAGATTCCTCAGGATCAGATCCAGATCTGAGAGGTATAACATCTTCTTCAATGGAACTCTTGGCCATGGGCTCACTGTGATATGGATTACTAGCCAGGGTACTAGGTTCCGCTGCAACCACTTGCTGCATTTGATCATTGCCAACGAAAGAATGGAATGGGAGGCTGACCGCAGACTTAATTTGCTGCAGTTTGAGGTCTTCTGGATCCTACAAATCAAGCAAATTAAATTTTTTTTGTGGCCCAAAAATAAAAGATTCCACAGCAACCAAAAGAAAAGAAGGGGGGGCGGGGAAGAGAGAGAGAGAGAGAGGGTATAAGATCCCCCAAAATAATATTACAATCAAACTAATGATTCCAATTATTTGTTAAATAGAAAATGATTAAACCCAACAAACTCTTGACTAACATAAATAACTTGCCTTATTATTGGGATGGTGCTTCTTCTGTGAGGACGCTCTGAGCAAGGCCCCAAATGCACGGCTTGGCTTCTTTAGCACTGACACGTTGGCTCCAGTCTACGTAGAGAGAGGTAACTAGCACATCAAATCACCAAAACAGTATAAAAGAAGAATCAATCGCATATTGGGTCAGAAAATTTTGCAATGAATTACCTCTCCAAAATGTTCGAGTATGGTGCAAGTGGCACTTGAATTAAGAATAGAATAACTATCTGTTTCACGACTTACACTTCCATCCTTGCCTGGGTACTCAAGAAAGTTTTCCTGAAAGTTTCCACCACCACCTTTAATCACAGGCCCAGTGTCTAACTTTTCTTTGCATGGCAAAGTAGCAAGGCAGCAACCAGGTTTTTCATCATTATTTGCATTATGGATACAATCCTTTTTTGCACCTGCTGCATTTTTCACTTTTGCAGGAGCTTCATGAGGTAAAACTTCAGGCACTTCAGAAGCTGATGAGTTTTCAGATGCCTGAATAAGTGGAAGTTATCATTCCTAATAATGATCAAGTAATATACTCCCTCCGTCAATATTTATAAGTCATTTTAACTACTTTACTTGTCACTAATTATAAATTATTATTATTATTAGTTTATTAGCTATTTTACTGATTTTTTGCCATATTACCCATGTCTCTATCTCTTTTCCCTGGTCATTATTGTTCGATTGATTAGAATCATAAACAATAGCATTTCATGAAAAAAGATATTACCATAATTTTGACAAAATAACAGCTAACGAATTATAAACAGTAATGGACGAAGTACATTAAAAAAACATCTTTTCTCTCTCAAAGCTTGAAATGAAAGGTTAAAATTCTCTTCAACAACCTAGAATGCAACTGCTGGTCTCTCAAATGATCAATTTGCATTCTTTTAAAAACTAGTCCCTCAATACCCACAATTGTTACATTTGACAATAAATCAAAATGGTATTAACTACTAAAAATGACACTGTACAATTTAAAGCTCTAACTTGGATTAGAAGTAATAACTGACACATCTGAACAGCAACTGTCACATTTATGGAATTTCGAGGTTATTAAATTTGAAAGTGCTCAATGAAAACAGAATGTAAAAAGATCAGCAATTTGAATGGAGTGATTAATATTAGGCAGAATGATCTTACCCTTTCAATGAGCCTTTCTTTTAACTGCTGAGCAGCAACTTCAAATGAAGCAGAATTTTGGACAGATTGTCTAATTATACTAACAATAGAACCAAGATTGCGCTCAATATAAGGATGCTTTGATTTCACCAGTCGACGCAATTTGCTAGTTGTAAGCGGCATCTGCTTAGCTTTTAAATCATCGAAGAGGGAAATGGATTATAGTTGACTCAAACTTATGGTATCGAATCAAGTGATGTAAAAAATAATTGGAGTTGAGTGATGTTTGATTCATGCTTAACATACCAATTTCAAGCAGAGTCTTGTTTGGCAGCACATAGCCAGTGCTCTCATCTTCTGCCCGGGCCACAACATCCCTCCACTCACAGAGACCCTGATTTATCCACAGAAACCTCGTCAACAAAAGGCATCTAAGGGATAATTGAATTAGTAATTATCTTACGATATCAAAGTAAAAAGACGAGCAAAAAACGCTGATGAAGAGAGAGAGAATAGCTGAATTTTGACCAAATTGCAGAGTATTGAAACACAACCCTTCGTAAATATGGAGAGACATCTCATGATTAAGGAAACCAAAAAGAAATATGAAGGGCAAAGACATACAGCAACAACTGCAACCTGCTGAGCATTAAGACCAGAACCCTGTAACCTGCATTATAGTTTTACAAAGATTTATCCTTCATGTAAGAACATGCAATAAACATGTGTGAGAAGAGGCAAACATCTGTAATCATAAAAATCAATGCATGATGATTGGCAAGCATAATTTCTAATGAAAAGATGTTTCATTAGATGCATACCCATATACATGAAGATATGAACCATCCGTCAAAAGCTCTTTTTCATAAAGTTGCATACAAATATCATAACTGCGTTTGTACACCTGGGTTGCCACAGAAAATACAATTAACTCAGCACAAACACAGACGTAAAAATCAAAATTAACTCAGAAAATGTGACACCAGAATTAAATTCCAAATGCAGTAAAAGCATTATAAATCTTAATGAATTGTCATCAGTACTAAATTAGGATTATGAAAATTGATTTTTTTTTTTTTCAATTTTAATACATTCTAGACTTCAGAAGTATTGCAAATGACCAAAAAAAAATCAGAAAAAGAAACACACAAGGAGCAAGGGAAGAGGAGAAAGCGTTGAAAGCAAAGGCATTTCTCTCATGGCCTAAGCAATTCCAACAGAACCCATCATTGTTCCCCATAAATATAGAAATGATATGCTCAAGGTCCTTGAATTTGCTAAGGCAAGACATCTCTGATCATGTACTTATCAAATCCAATGCCAACATCAAGCTTCAAGAGGGGCCCCAGATATGGGAACAATTGTTTTTTGGTCTCTTTTCTATATGTCTGTTTCTTTCTACTCTTTAAAAAGACAATTTGCCAAAAAATTCAATCCAGAAGTCACAGTTAAACTTTAAAAAATACAAGCCCCACCTACACATTAATCATACATTCTAACATATACAATTCTATTCTAGATCCATTTGTAGGTAAATTTTACAGTTGAAAATCTAGGAAAAGTTTACAGGAAGTGGAGCAGATATTGGTACTTGTCTTCAGTATTTATCTTTCTATTATTTATTTTCTTATTCCCTAGGGTGGTTATTCACCACATTAGATAGCCATGGAGGATTCTCACCCACATTCTAGCATTATGCCCCTATTTTCTGAGTTGTAAGCCTACAAAAGACAAAGTTGAATTCAATGAAAGAAAAAAAGGATAAGTCGCTGCACAGTGTTGACTAAGGAGGTTTTAGGGCTCCCTCCTATAGAAGAACCTTTCTTTGTTCTTTAACCCATCAACATAGGCCCCATAAGGAAAAGGAGGAATAGACCTGTGAAGCTATCTTGGGATCAGACTCATAGCACATCCACTACTTTAATAACCATTATTAATTCTACAAACATATTACACTTAAACATCAAAACATTCCAACCCAAGAAAATAATAATAACGATAAAATCTTTTCTTAGCATTTCCAAAATGATAAAAATCTCAGAACTTAAAATTCTATCCACAAATCACCCATACTCATCTGAAAGCTTCAACAATATTTTCAATACTAGCAAAGAGACCCAGCGGCATTTGGTTTGAGGGTGAAAAGAGACGAACAATGAGGTATTTTCCATTTAGACACGGTACAAAATTATGATACACTGCAGTGTAATTGTAATTTCTTCAATTTATTTTATTCCCAGGGGAACCATATCCATTCAAATTGCAAATGCCAAACACCTGTTCCCAGTTTAATAAGATATGAGCTTACCTCTACAAGCAGAGCATCAGAACTTTCAGAATCAGTACCTGCGGACAGCAACTCACGCTTCATCATATCAGAAATGTGAAGAAGATAGTGTGTATCTTCTCTTGCATATCTACATAATAAGAGAATAAATGTTACCCACAAGTTAAGGAGGTCATTATACAATGCACAACACCTTGAAATCCAGAACTCACGAACAGAAGAAACGTATTGGGGCAGAAAAAAACAAATTTGGCAAGACACAAACCTGACAAAAATTTTGAAAACAGAAAATATATATTTGGAATGTTTTTATGTTAAGTCTAATATGTTCGTAGAAAAAATTCAGAAGCCCAAATTCTTAAAATGTATCCTGAAATGTTCAGTGGAGAGAGATATCATGTTACAGCTACATGGGAAAATGTAATGGACATACTGGAATTAGAGTTCTGTAAATAGTTCTAGTAATACTTGTGTTAACAGGTGCTTGATACAAATGAAAGAAAACGTGGATGGAAAAAGAAATCCTAGTAAGAATAACAAGGGTCTGGTACAGAGCATAACTTTGCTATTGTGGGTTTTGAATTACATTTGGACCTTACCACTTTTGCGGGAATAAAAAGGACAAGTGCGTTCATGGGACCAAGTATCGCATGCAGTATGAAAGAGAAGTTTGTTCATGCGACCAAGTATTGCACGAAGATCGTTTATGACTACTTTGGACCGTCATGAATAAAGCGTTTGGAGCTCGGTTATATGGAAAGCTTGGATACCGCCCAAGTACTCCTTCATTACTTAGCTTGCAATCAGTGGCAAGCTATCCACCTCACATAGGCTGCCCTTTTTTTCCAGGAGCCTCTGCATGCTGCCTTGGTCACATGCGGATCTCCTTTTTGATTGTCCGTTTTCTAGGGCAGTTCGGGACAACATTTGGACTCGGATGGGTGTCACTAGACAAATGACTACTCCAGCGGTAGGACTCAAGTGGATCAAGAAGGAAGCTAGAGGTACGACTTGAAGACCAAAGCTTAGACATCTCAGGCTTTAGCGACAGTCTACTTCATTTGGAAAGCTAGAAATTGTGCTATATCTTTGAAGGCTCCAAGCCTAACATATTGCTTTTGAATCAAAGCACATGTATAGAACGTGATGTTTGCCTCGTATCCTAGTGTTTTTGGTTCCTTTTGACTTGAGCACTTAGAGATATCTAGCGTTCCCTTGTATAGGCACCTCATGTATGCCCGAGTACCTTGTATATTCTTTGATCTATATACACATTTACATTTAGATCAAAAAAATTTAAAAATAAAAAATTAAGGGACAACTCTGTTGAAATGCACAAAAGATGACCAAGATTAGAGCACATGCTGATAAATTCAATGCATTTACAAAAACAAGAACTATCGACAAACCATGAAACCAAAAATGTCCAGCAGAGAGGGATCAAGTGAATATCCTTCCTCGATATGATGAAATTGAATATTACTGAAACCATGAAAGTGGAACTCTTCGGCATAGTCAGAATTAAAGTCCTCTGTGAAAGCTATGAAAGTACCTGATCATTTCATCGGGAAGGGGGCGCAATCTCCAATCTGCATTCTGGTATCTGCAAAAAGATAGATTGTAAGATAAGAAAAGAGGAAGGAAAAAGTGGTTAACTTTCTTGAACCCTATGTCTTTCTCATCATTTTTTTCTTTTTATTTCGTTCAGGTGGAGAGGGGCGTTGGACTTGTAACAAGTGGAAGCAGCAGCAGGAGTGGGTTAGGATTCTGAAGGTCACAAGGGCCGGAATAAATGACTTAAATCAGAAGACTATGTTTTTGCACCTATGGTAACAAAAAGTAAACACTCACTCCTTATTTGCGGTTATTCCACAAAAATAAAACAACAAATACTCCAGACTGTGTCTGTCCATTTTCAATACCCTGGAAGCCTGCAATCATCATGAAAAATGAAAATGTTCACTCAGCTACACGAGGATATCAAGCAAGATATATGGAACAAACATATCATAGAAGATGGATTATACTGATGTCTACAAGTTTATTGAGGTGAAAAAGTACACAACTTCATCTTCATGTTTATTTTCCTGCCTACTACTAACTTTTTCTTTCAATTTTCTGAAGAACACGGTGTTCGGAACTAAATTGAGAAATTAGATTGCAGGAGACTGCAATATCTTCTTTCCTTCTTTCACAACCATTCCCCCTCGTTTGAGAGAAAAGTCTAGATGAAGAAAAACCCAGGAGGTATGAAGCTGCTGCTTCATGGTTAAAGAAGTATCCGGTAATTTGGCATTAAGGGTAAAGAAGGTGGCATAAGAAATGGGCATCTCTTACATGGTAAGCTAAACAACCAAGCTAGGTGCCAATCAAGTAGCATGAAAGTGACATATTAAGTGCTTAAAAAATGACAAAATTGGACAGAAAGTTGGTGTTTGCAATGAGGCTAACTGCCAGCTCCTAGGCCAGGAAATAGGAGCATAGTTGCTTCTTCATGGTCAAAGCCGTTGCAGGCTGACTACACATTCAAATTAGCTCTAAAAAAGGCTTTCAGAAGGTACATACGGTTATTAATAGTCTTATATCAGAATTAATTTTACAGAAATTTATTGCTTAAGTTGGTCATGTCTAATTAGGCATCACCAAGAATTATGACAATTTGGGTTCTTGCAAAACTACTCTTCCATGCCAGGGTGAAAGGAGTCTGGGTTCTTTCAAGAATGGAAAGCTTCTATAGTAATTAGATTTCCAAATGCTCCCAAGCTTCCTATCTCCTCAAGTTGCATTTGTTCCACAGTTTCATCAATTATATACGACTGTAATTGCTTCCAATAGAATGGTAAGAAAGATGATAACAGGATAATTCTTTATGTATTCTAATATTACTGTATGTTTTTGTGATCCATTAACAATTCTCTTTTCCTTCCGATGTATCCCATCTACTATTTGATCAGAAAATTGAAACGACAGCCCATATGTTCAAATGAAGATCTCTGTTCAAAAGAAGTAGAAAGCTGAGCCAACAACCTGCCCAGTGTCAAACAAATTGCAGATATATATGCCAAAGTCCCTTTGAAGCCACACAATATCTCGATCAGCACCATGCATTACCTAATCATTACAATGGCACATTAATTAAAACTGATAACCCCTCCGCCCCACTCCTAAAAAGCAAAAAAAAAAAAAAAAAAAAAAAAACCAAAAGAAGAGACAAAAACCATAAACTAAAAAATACCTTTCTCTTGGTTGGATCTTTAAAAACTTCTCTTAGATAGGGACCGATGTGAATGCGAAGCCTAAGTGTGTCTATGACAAAGTCTTCAGTTCTAGTAGATATTTGCATCAGGCATGTCAGTCCTTGGAATGAACGGTACTGGTTATGCTCCAAATCAACCTACATACGAAAGCAGATTATACAAGTCGATCTGCTTATAAAAAGTACAAAACAGCAAGGTCTACACATTCCCAAGAAAAGATATATCTACTAACAGTAAATGTCATGAATACAAACTCAACTTCTTCAAAGTGAGATAATTGAAACATTAAACACCCCCCCCCCCCAAAAAAAAAAAAAGAAGAAAAAAGCAAAAAATTCAAAAATATACCCAAGGAGAAGAACATCACAAAAGCTAACTTTATTTTCCCAGTGCTTCAAGAGAAGGAACACAGATAGACACAATTCGATGTATTTTCTGTGTGTGTGCAAGAATTGGACAGCCCTGTGGCTTTGGAACCCAGAAACAGCCCAAACCTCTACTCAGTAACAAAATGCAAAATATGACTACTTGCAAGACCAAAATGAAAAAATACAAGTAACTTGTGCTCCGCTGGCAATGACATAGAACACAGGAGCTTTAGAGGTCCAATATTTGTTCCATTGGTCTAGCACAATATATGGAACCATTACAATGCCTAAGGCTGACCTCATAAGCAAGATCTCATTATCCTTCCTTCTTCTTCATTCATTTAAGCTGTCTTGGATGTTTAATCCTTATAAAAATCATTTATTAAAGATTGTTTTTAGAAAAAGAGTCCCAAACAAATTGGGGGTGGGGGAAGATAAAAGGATAAGCAAGCATCTATTGACCAACTTCATTTACTGCAAACAAAAAATTGGAATATCAGGCAATGATCTAGATGTTAATTGTGAGAGACTTTCCTAGAGTAGCTACATATCTGATACATGGAAATTTCAAATGGCTACATATAGCACGAGGGAAAAGGTCAAAGCATATAGATGAATTAGACTAATAGAACATAAATACACGTCACTTTGCAGAAATCAGGGGCATATACTATTAGCTGGTTAGTTTGCTTAATACTTCGGTACCTCGGGTAGTTATTTATGCAATACCAAGTTCAAATACTTAGAAAATCAGTAAGCTAATCTACTAAGGACTTCCCTGGAAATTAGTGTAAAAAATCTTTAATATGCTATTGCACCAAATTCTAAATTATTCTGCCACTCTTCTCTATCATTTGTTAATCAAAGAAGAATCCATGCCCAGAGCTTGTGTCGCTGTTTTCCACCAATGGCTAGATTCATGATTTAGCTTGACCATATCATTATGAAAACCCAACATGGAATTTATATGAAAAGAGTTCAAGAAAATCAACTGAAAGTTGCTTTTACATGGGATTTTTGAATCTGAGATGTGCTATGTGCTCATCTACTAACTGTTCTTATTATTAGTTGGCACATAGATACTCATCACTCTACTCTAAATTTGATTTTAAATGTATCTTTCACACATCTATGACAATTCATGGTGAATGATTATTTCACAGGAGTGGAAATATGATGTGAAAAGGTGAAACATGATTTGAAAAACAGACACATGATGCAAAAAGAAGACCCATTTGAAATGATTCCTCTTCAACCAAAAAGATCTTACAGTGATCTACCCCGCTTCACTCATCTAATAAGTCAGAGACTAAACCATTTTCTTTTACAACTAGAATACCAAACAGACAAAGAATGTCCTCAATGCGGCAAGGACCAGAATCAGTTAAAATTCAATTATTTAATTATCACAAGAAAATACTGTCAAACTAACGGTCCAAACCAAAGAATCAAATATTCATTAATTATTCATCTGAACATTCTAAATTAGCATAGAAGGATACTCAACATCCTAATCCCACAATTCAAAATGAAAAATACCATGTTTTATGCTTAATGTTTTACCGCAAATTCATCCACACTGCCTAATTTTGTGGCTAACCGCTTTAAATCTTTGACATCTTCCACAAGCTTGAATGGCGTGCACTCTAGTGGGAGAGGCTCTATAAGCATAATTTCTGGAACACTTCTATCAACAAAATCCATAACAGATAACTTCTCCTGTTGCAAGCAATACAAAAATAGTTAGCATTTATGTTTTACAAATTTAAAAATAATAATAATACATTGCAGACCTACCATTAACAATCATGTGACAAGACAAATAAAATAGCAGCAAATAGACTTTTTTTTTCACTCAATTTGCAAATCAACTAGTTGGTAACACAGAAACAAATAGATTTGGGGAGGTGAGGGAAGGAAAGAAAAACCATTGCGAACAATGCTTCAGTAAAAAAAAAAAAAAAAAAACCTTCTCTTTCCTTGCCACCTAATCATTGAAATCCATAGGACAGGGAAATCGTTTGACACATTTAGCAATTATGAAACATCTTCATCATTCCTTGTGATGGTGGGATTTGATAGCTATTACTCATATTCAATCCTTGCATTACACCACTCAGAGAAATAAAGACCAAAATCTCTTGAGAATGCAGTTATGCTATATTGGTTTCACTTATCTCACATTACATTGAGGTCAGCCTATTAGACATCAGAATAGAAGATAAATCAAAGAGCAAATACAACGTCATATGATGACATTATCTAGTAGTAGCTTTCCAACTTCCAAGTGCATACACTGACTCCTAGTTCTACAAAACATAAAAACTACCTAATACAAGCATAATTAAAGTACCACTTTAAAATTCTCTTCCAACTGATTGAAGCATTAAGACCTCTAATCGCTGTGACCTTAAACAAAAAGTTGAAAACTAGACTTCTATTTTTTTTTAAAAGGAAGTTTCAGGGAAACAAAATTATCAAACCGATACCAACTTAGAAGCCTCTTAGAACAAGAAAACATGACAGTTCATTATTAACTTCTTTCAGTTCATCAAAGGATAATCAACTGGTACTATGCAAGTAATCTCTTCTAAATAAGAAACAGCCAAATGTTTCCAAAACCAAATAAATCCTGATATGTACCAAAACCTGTTTTTCCCCGATATTAACTGAAGCCATTTACCATCACATATATAGATTACGTAACCTTTGCAGTACATCAGACGACCCCTCTGAAAGACCAGTTCTTCTTTACAGCCCTTAGTCATGCTATGGTCACAAAAATAAAAAATGAAAAAAATAAGGTCCTAGAATATCCAAGGTCTGGATGGGTGCAAAGACCAGCAAAAATCTTCAACTATTAGCAATTTTAAATGTAGATCTGGACATCATATCACAGTTTAGACCCTAGGTTTAGATGGAAAAGGGACTTGTAAGCCTATTTTGGAAGACGGGTAGCAGTATTAGTATGATTGTTGCATCTGAATTCTACAATTAGGAGTTAGCTACCACCTACTTTCACTTTCAGAACCAATCATGAAACCGGGATCAGTAGACTATAGTCGCTTTATTACAGTTAAACAAGTTTAGAGTCTTTAGCTGACAGCCATTATAGTCATTCCATATGGTCTGATTTCACTTTGATACTGTTAGATAAGTTCTATAGGGTCGTCCTTGGCACCTAGATATTATATAAAATAGGAAAATAAGCATATATATTTGAACTATGTGACAAGTAGAATGTTTCAAACCTTCAAGTATAGAAAACGGAAAATGCAAAAGAAACACAAGCCAAAGATGCACAATGACATGAAGTTAAGAACATTGAGAATTTGCAAGCCATTCAACAAGGTGGAGAGATGATTATTTGTTCTCCAATGGTCAACCATGGGAAGTCAAAATTTGTTTCTCAATAACACCCAACTAAGTAAGAACTGTTATCAGTGGCACCTTTGATGTGCCCACAACAACATAGCCATGAAAATACCGCAGGGTGTGACTGATACAAAGTAGGGTGAGCAGCTTAACTTATGGACATGTAGTAAAGATACACAAACACCTTAGTGGATAGAAAGCTAAGCCAATACCAAGGCAATGTGGCAAAAGTACGGAGGTCTCACCACAAGACATGAAGAAAAGATACATCTCTTCCACATGGAAGAGCTTACTTCATGGCACCCTCCCCAAACATGGACTGACATGGCAAAGTCAAAGCACAACTCCTGACAGGAACCTGAAAGCATGGCATGGTTGCAACCATCATGAAGTGGACTCTTTATATTGAAGTCCACTTATCATTCATAGTTACCGGACAATCAAAGACAAAGCTGGGATCAGATTTGGAAGCTCAAAGGTCCCAGCAGAGTGTACTTCACATTGTATGGTTCACATATCCGGATAGATTTTAAAACCAACACCCTACTTCATAACCGGAGTATTTCAAATTTGCAACTTGTGATATCTGCCACCACCCCAAAGAAACTCTCCTTCACTCTGTCAGGATTGCTCACTCTCTAAGTGATTCTGCAGCTGCTTATAGCCAAAGGAAGGTCGGCCACAATTCCAGCAGGCAACATCCCCACAAAAATGGACCGAGTTCAACTTGTCCATGGCAACCAAATGCACAAGAATCACTTGTGGACCAAACTATTCAGCTAAACAGTCTAGGACTTGCAGTTTCTCAGAAATTTAACAAGCATGGGTCAACTGACCCTATTGCCAAACCAAGTGGAACACCTTAAAACTACCCTAAGACACAATAGATATAGTTTCTGCATGGTGTGAATAGGCACTATAGATAGTGGTTGATGTAAAAACTTAAAGGATTACTATACCTAGTACATAAATTCTTGGAAATGATACACAAAAGGCCCTTTGAGAAAAAAAAATAATAAGGAGAAAAGATGATTATGCCTGCTTTGAACCAGTTGGAAAAGTGGCAGAAAGCAGAATTTCGAGAAGATCCTACATTGAAAAGGAGGATAAAAAAATTAATTTTTTTGTGTTATTGTTATTATTTTTTAGGAAAGTGAATCCTATAGGGTCAAAAGCTAGAAGCAACTAAGTTCTTACCTATAATCTCATCATGCCTAGCGTACTAGTAGAGGTCTATGCAGTTTACATTCAGTTAATAAGATATTGGGGTACAATCAATCTTAAAGTGATATGTCACTGCATTTAAGACTTTCTCTTGGTTTGATAACTAAATGTTATTCTGTTAATCCATTTCTTAAAAATTTCTGCAATCTAGTCACTAACTCAGGTAAGGTTTCTTTTCAAACCAAGCATAATTTAGTGCAACCTTGTAGCTTACAACATCTAAGGCACATTAACACGAGCAAACATAATCATAATGCCTTGTCAAGCTTGGATGGTGAGCCCTGCATCAATCTCTCTCTGTCTCTTTTCCACCAGCCCTGAAGCTTAAACCAATGGGCGCATTACACTGATCCATTCAATGAAGCAAAGAATAGCAAAGCTTGGATTGCCTTGGTTGAAGAACACCACAACCTCCTCCATTATTTTTCCCTCCTTTTGGGCAGCAAGAACTAGTTATGTCCATCATTTCTATAAATAAATATGCCTCATTAGGCATCCATTTCAATTTTCCCTTCAATTCTTTGGTGTTAAGGGAAGTCACAGAGTTGCAACAAAGATTTGTATAATGTTCAGTCTCTTAAAATAGCATAGTTCGAATATTTAAACCGGATCAGCAAAAGGTTTCATTCATTGGTTTTTTACTTTTTTTTCCAGCCTCAAGCATAGTTCAAACAGCACTAAGAGAGTTTGATCACAGTTGGAGCTGGATAATGCACACATAAAGATGAGCATGCACCCTTAAAGATGTCAAGATTCATAAAATGACATCTTCTAGCTTAACCAAAATCCAAATTAATTACTAAAAGTTCCATACAATTACATATATTAACATGGTATCAAAGCCTGGTTAACACCTCCTCTCGGCACCGTAAACACCACCACTCCAAGACAAGCTGAAACAAATAATCCAAAGGTCAGCAGCTTCACGGGTGAGGTCCCCGCTCCACCAGAATCTGCACTAGTCTGCTCCAAGCAGCCGTGCATGAGAGTGGGTGCCATCTTTGTTTTTGCTTGTCTTTTTATGGGAATGTGGCCAGAATTTATACTTCTCGTTTTGAACACTCCATTTTGGTTCCAATAAGCGTGTGATTTGAGGTGTTTTTCTCTGCTGTTCCTTTTGGCATTTTTTCTGGTCTTTTCAGTTACTTTTCTCTTAAGGATTAGAGGTCTACCTCTTCCGTTGTGCACTGACTCTTTGGGTTTTCAAGCTCATCAGTTGGACTTAAATGACTTTGCTTGAAATAAAAAAAAATACTGACACCAAGCATTTGCATATCTGGGGGCGAGGGGTGGGGGTTGGCGTTTTGGCATTGGAAAAGTAAGAAGCAAAATAGTCTCCATATCAAGTACAGAATCTGAGTGTGCTAACAACATTACGGTGTGATGGTCAGTTCCATGAATCCATATTACTTCGGATCCCTTTCTTCATGAAAAGGTATCCTTGAAAAGGAGATCTCCACAAGATACGTCATAATTGAGAAACAACTTGTTCAGATATTTACCAAAAGCATCGAATGGAGCTAAGATTGATTATATTTGTAACAATATAGCACATATATACTTCACCTTCAGAGGGATTGTTAACAATTGTATAGGTAGGTTATTCGAGTTTGAGTAACTAACCTAGAATTGGGTGAATGAAATTGTATATATGAATTTAGATATAAGGTATCTGTAAAAATTCAAGGGAAAAGTTGACACTTGGATCAAAGTTGAGACACACCCTAAAATAAATTAAACAACAGCTAGTGCCAACAAGAACACACATCAGAGCGAAGAAAAAAGAACTACAAGTACTCAAAACTAATATCCTTTTATTAATTACAAGCGCAGAAATATCAACGTTGGTTCCAAAATTTCACAGGAAACAAAAGAAAAACAAGATTCTCAAAATTACAGATGACAACCCATACTTTCTCAATTTTCCATCTGTTCTTCCCCAACAAGAAAAAGACACTCCAAATAAGAGCTTTTACTTCTCAAAATTACAGTTGACAACAAACACACATTTCTCAAATTTTATTTTGCTTTTCCCACATCAAAAACACAAGAAAAGAAAATCTTATATCCAGCAAATGAACATCATCATTCCACACATACACAAAATATAATAGAATTCACTAACCAATGGATGAATGAATCGGGAGCCATCATCACTCTGCTGTAACCAAACATGCTCGAAGGGCTGGTTGGAGTTATTCACTATAATTTTATACTCATCCTGCGGCCTTGGGATGGTGGCTATATGGAATGGTATTCTAGGTTTCACCTTCGTGGCTACATGCGCTCCGTGAACCTCCTTTTCAAGGTTGCTACTATCAGGAACACCTCCCTTTCTATTCTTCTTACCACAAACAACCTGAAACCCGCAATCTGAACCCATGTCCAGTTTTAAGCCCCTGCCCTCTTCTTTTTTCCGTAGATCTTGAAATTCATCCAGAGACGCATCAACCTGCTCAAAAATGTCATCATTCACATTCACTAACCAGTCGTAGAGGTCGAGGTCATCATAATCCAAATTCTCTGGATAATTCATTGATTTACCCCATAACTTCGACGAAGCCCCAGTGTTTTTCAATAGGGTTTTTGTAGTTGCGTCGATTTTCTTGACAGGGGTATTGAATTTCTCAAAGTTAGCATAGAAGTAAAAATCTTTTTGTGAGGGTATGCCTCTTGAAGAGCCTGAAAGCTTTGCAACTGCAGAGGATAGAGGACCAGAAGAGGTCATGCTGCGAAACGTCTCATTTTTTTCTAAGCATTGTTTAGACGCATCGATATCCATTTCCAGCGCTTTTCGCAACGTTCGAGATTCACAGTTTCGATTTTTGGAAGTAAGATGAAAGGATGATTAGGGTTCGGGGGGTTTGGGGAGGTTTGGGTTTTAGAGGTAATGAAAGTTTTTCCTCTTGAGGAGAAAGCAGACAGCAAGATAGAAAGATGGAAACGACTATCGCATTTTCTTTCACTTCACCATGAAGGTAAGCGGGATGACAGCGGCGATCTGGGGCGGCGAGCAGCTTATGTTAAAAAAAAAAAAACGGGCTTTTACCGAATTTGGATCCATATGGTTGCCATTCCAAGGAACCGCGGGGATACTGGAAACACAAAAAATTATTCACTTCTTGTGTTTGGTGGAGAAAGAAAAAAATTTTTCTTCCTTACATAAAAACGATTTTTGACCCTCCAAAAGTGAGAAAAGAATTTTTTATTCTCATAAATAAAAGAGTAATTTGATAAAAATATTTTTAAATTTTTCACATAATTTTAAAAATCTCACTTCCAATCCCACCTCACCCCACCGGCACTCCAACCTAACCGCACACCAACCACCCGCACCCCATCCCAACCCCACCCTCCACCCGATCCCACCCACAAGCTCAGCCTCTATCCCACAAGCCAATCAAGTTCTTATCTTTTCCCTCATAAACATAATTTAATAAATAGATAAATAATTATTTTTCATATCTGTTGCAACTAAACGTAATGTACATAATAGGCGAGAATATTTTCTTTATTATCGGAGACAACTATTTTTTTGTTCTTTTCCATTGATTTTTTGTCCCGTGCTCTCCACTCCCACGATAGACAGGTGTGTTTGGTTGGGGAAGATAAAAATTTTTGTTCCTTGCCTAAGAACATTTTTTGGCCGAAACTTAGTTCCTCTAAAAGTGGGGGCTAATTTTTTTTTCATAAGAATAAAAGAGTAAATAGATAAAATTAAACCACATTTTTTACATAATTCCAAAAAACACTTCGCACCCCACCGCCACCCCAGCCCACTCCCACCCGCACCCTAGCCACCCCATTTGGCACATCCCCCACCCCACCCAAGCCACCTCACACCACCAACAAACCCGACCTATTATCCTCTCTTTCCATTCTCTTGAGTAATTTAGTTTCATAATAATTAATTATTTGTCTTGTCCACTACAACCAAACGCATTGTGCACATGTGACTGACACATTTTTTTTGTTATGTCCCCTCCAACCAAACATCTTATTGGAAATAAAAATTTTATTGTTCTATCCATCACTTTTTTTGGCTTGTACTGTCTACAAATGCACCCTAAAGGAGTCGTTTTTATCTATGGATGGTTTCTATAACTGTGGTACATTTGACACATGCACAATGAAAAGGAGGGATAGTGCATTTGACAAATTTACCAAAAGAGGGATGGTTTCTTCATAGACCCACTTCCTTTCAAACCAATTTGAATTTTTTTGAAAAAAAAAATTCAAATGGTACATTTGCAAATCACACCACTTAAAAAAAATAATAATAAGTAACCCATTTTTCACACCATTTTTATACATATAGAAAAAGTGGCTAAGGAATACTATTCGTGGTCGTCCTCCCACATGCGACTCATGTGAAGGCCTTTTTTTCGCTTCTTTTGTTTTTTCTTTCTCTTTCTCTCTTTTGACAACCTTTTTTTTTTTGTTTTTTTTGCCTCTTCTTTCTTTCTTCTTCACACCTTCCTCTTCTTCTTCTTGTCTTATATTTTTCCTTGCTTTTTTGTATAAATATATAATAATATTTATTATATTTTTTTCTCCTTCCTCTTTCTTTTCTTCTTCTTTTTTTTTCCATAATGTAAATGGGTTTCTTTTTTTCCCTTAGTTTTTTCCCTGCCTTTAATTTTTTTTTAGTCTTTCGTCCCTTTGCTTTTTTTGTATATATATATATATATATATGTATATCTCTTCATAGAACTCTGATCTTTCTATTTTCTCTCGCATTCCTCTTATTCTTCTCTTCTTTGATTATTATTATTATAATTATATATATATATATATATTATAGATATCTCCTTATTGAAAATCAGGTCAGATCATCATTCTACTGGAGCTACAAAAGTGGGCTTAAAGTACCAAAAAAAAAGTCTCTTCCAACTATAACACGTGGACTCCATTTGATATAAATATAATATTATATAGTATATATGTTATAATAATAGTAATCTAAATATATAAGAGAGTCCTATCTCATATAAATATATAGTATTAATAATCTACATATATAAGAAGGTCCTCGTATCTCCAAAGATAACTCATTCCTTTTTCCTCCTCATCCACATTCCTTTTTCATCATTGCACTGAAAAGATTAACTGCCATTACGGATTGCATACTATCCCTCTTCAAGCATTAGGTATAAGCACACCTCAAGAACGGTATGGAATTCAAAATCTTCCTGAAAATCAGGGATATCAAATACAAGAAGTATGGTTCTAATAATTACAAAATCGTATGGTTGACAAATTTTTGTCCTTCAAGATCTTCGCTTTGTCTTTCTGTCATTTCATCAGTTTTGTCTCTTCAAGTCTAAGGTGAGTTTCTTTTTCTTCTCTTGCTATTATTATTACTTGGTTTAGGAAATTCCTCTTCTTCTTCTTCTTCTTCTTCTTCAATTAAAGAGAATAATAATATAAGAAAAAAGAAAAAGAAGAAAAAGAGAAGAAAGGGAAAAAAAAAGGACGAAAAAAGAAAAAGGAGAAGAAGAAAAATTTCTTGAAGAAGAAGGAGAAGAAGAACCAGAATAATGTTAAAGATAAAGAAGAAGAACAACAAGAAGAAATCCAATTGACTATAATTTGGCCTTATCAGATTCATTGCAATGCAAAGGAATCCATTACATAGGAGAACTAAAAAAAAAAAAGGGTGAAGAAGAAAAACCATAGAAAACAAGAAAGCTAAAATAAGCCAAATGAAATACTCCAAGATTTTAAAAGTCAATAAATTCTCTAAGATACACATTTTAAAAAATTAAAAGGTTCCATTAGACAAAAAAAACCCCAAAGAACCAGGAAACCAGACTAGATATGAAGAGAACTTCTTCAGGAAAGGAAAAAACAGAAAAATAATAATATTAATAATAATCATATAAAAAGAAACAAGAAGAGAAGAGAGGAAAAGAAAAAGAAAAAGAAAAAAAAGGACAAGGAAAAAAAAAGGACAAGGAAGAAGAAGAAGAATTTCTTGAACAAGAATAAGAAGAAATTCCTTGTTGCTGATTTCTGATTATTTTTTCTCTTTTTCTTTTTTTTTTACTCGGTTCAGACTCTCCACTATTTAGATTAGTTCCGTTTCTTGTCTCGTGAGGTGCCATTCTTTTTTTCTTCATAATAATATTATTATATTAGCTGGTTTATCATTACTTAAGTCCTGTATAACTTCTCCTTTTTTCAACTTCCTTCCCTACCTCTCTATTAAATTAGTATTAATATGATAGTTGCATCATTTTGTTCGCTACTATTTTGAACTTCGTTTTTGAGAGGTCTCTTCGCATGTTTACTTTTTTGCTCTGTTCATATTATCAAGTTTTAGTAACCAGATGGCTAGAAATGCAAGGCACCGTCAACGTTATGCTGAAATGGTTCCTGAAAAAAGAGTTGAACTCTTTCGCCATAGGAGGCAGGCTCTGGCTCAAAGGAAAAAAAATCATGTTCTCTCTTCGTCATCTACTGCCTAATTGGAATCGGTAGATGCTTCAGGTCAAACGATCTCTTTCCATGTTGTTCATTCTGGAACAGCAGTAGAATCGGATTCTTGCTCTTATGATGAATCAGCCTATGAACAAATACCTTTGCCTTCTCGTGAAACTACTCCTTCCGCAACAACTGGTCATTCGGCCTCTTGCTCTGGCAGGCCTTCAGCTTCTCCGTTTCATAAGCTTCAGAAAATTCCGGCCTAATCTTTGGTTCTTCCTGAAACTCTAGATTGTGGATAATGTGGAGCTATGCGCTTCCACTTAGAACCTCCAAAATTTTGCTGCTCGGGTGGAGAAGTGTCACTTTCTTCTTCTCTGATGCCTTATTCTCTTATCAGGTTTTTGTTGGACCTGACAATAAAAGTGAACTTATAACAACAACTTCGCCTTTACTTCCCTTGGTGTAAAATATGATCTTGAATTGACAAAGAATACCAGTGGGTGTGTACACTTTTCATGTACAATTTCAAGTTTATCATTTTCTGGATGGTTTACTTCTTACAAATGATAAATCGATTGGTATTCAGTTATACTTTTTTGACATCAAAGAAAAACTTGCACGAAGGGTTAGCTCTTCACCAAAGTTACATGAGAGTATTGTGAAGCATCTAATGTGCATCCTTTCTTATAATCCTTATAGCAAATTCTTCAAGGATTTGCAAAATGTTCCAGATTTAGAATCCATTAACATTGTGCTTAATTGCTATCTCGGTTTAGACCAAGAGTGTATAACTTGCCTTCAGTATCTCAGGTAGCTGCTATAGTTACTAAATTTGAGAATGATGAGGCTGAAAAATGTCCCTATATCCAGTTATATAGTCATTCTAATAGGAGCCATAAGATTCAATGCATGCTATGATCCTTTGCGGTATCCTCTTTTGTTCTTGGATGGCATTCTAATATTCATAGGGTAGGGAATCATAACAAAAGAAAACGAGTGCTGCATGTGAAGATGAAACTATCATTGATCTGACTATGGCGAATACTTCCACTGAAGTTATATTGCAAGAACAAAGGGGCAAGTCTACTCTATGCCTTTCTTATTGCTTTCCATACTTTTTCTTTCTTTATAATTATTTGGTTTTCATTGCTTGTAAGCTTTTTGAAATAGTTATTTCAATAGTTATTAAACATGGGAAGAAACATAAAAGCAATGTCACAACCAGTGAGTATTATTATAAAAAACTCCAGATGAGAAGAAATGATGCGTCGATGCTGCTACACAGTATTAGATTATTGCAGCAATATTCTGTTGATATGTACATAAAAGTTGAAACCTCTAGACTAGACTTCCATAGAAGGAAACAAAACGACATTCAAAGTGAAATCTTATAGGGAGTATCATATAGTGTTTAACTGGCCAAACGGAAGGAGGTAAGATTGGTCACTGAATCATATTGCTAGCTTCCTTTGAAGGTGGTCTAGGGGATATGAGTCTTAGATACCTAGATGCAATGGCATTGGTGCAAAAGTATGGAAAGCCGAACATTTTTATACCATGACTTGTAATCCAGCTTGGAAAGAAATTCAATCGAATCTCGAATTCACTGAAAAACCACAGGACAGGCCAAATCTTTGGCTATTTTGGGCAAAGTTTGAACTTCTAAAATCAGAGCTTAATAAAAAGAAAATCTTTGGTGAGGTTGTTGTTTATGCGTATGTAATTGAGTTTCAAAAAAGAGGATTTCCTCATGCTCATCTGTTGTTAATTTTAAAGACTTAATCTAAACCTCTTAACCCGTAATCTTACTACGAAATTGTATCTGCCTTGTTGCTTGATCCTATTACAGAACCTTATTTGCATTCCCGTGTTGTGAAACATGTGATGCATGGTCCTTGTGGAGATCTAAATAAGAATTTTCCTTGTATGAGAGACAAAAAATGCAAAAACCATTATCTTACGGATTTCTGTGATCAAACAAAGCATGTTGACGATAGCTACCCATATTATCGCAGAAGAGACGTTGGTAGAGAGGTGATAGTTCGGCGTGCTGTGTTACATAATCAATGGGTTGTACCTTATAATCCTTACTTGCTGTCTCTTTTCGATTGCCATATGAATGTAGAGATTTGCACTACTATAAAGCTTGTAAAGTATTTGTATAAGTATGTATTTGTAAGCGTCTGCATTATGACACTCGACAATGCAGCTGACGTGGACGAGATTAAAGAGATCCAAGATGGTAGATGGATATCATCTCCAGAGGCCTTTTGGCAATTGTATGAATGAAATGACTCCTTCTGTTTATACTTTGCAAATCCATCTTCTAGGCTAACCATTTGTATCTTTTTTAAAAAATTCTGATCTTACCAGCCTGTTAAATGATGTTCACTTTTCCAAAACGATGTTGATTGAATTCTTCTACATGAATTCATTTGATTTGATTGCCAAAGAACTGAACTGTTTGTATAGAGAATTTCCTGAATACTTTGTGTGGAATTCAGCTAAAAAACAATGGTCTCAAAGGCAACGACAACACGTTGTTTTAGGAATGGGTAAGGTCAGTCCAAGTGATTGTGAGTGTTATTATCTTCGGCTACTTCCTTTGCATATTCGGGCACCAACCTCATTTGAACATCTATAAACTGTTGGCCACGAAAATATGGGCTCTTTTAGAGAAGTATCGCTTCGTCTTGGTCTCCTACAGTCTGATTCATACATTGAGGATGCTCTTCAAGAAGCAGCTGCTTTCCAAATACCTTCATCTCTAAAATCATTATTTGCTTTTCTACTTGTTTATTATTCTCCCGACAATCCCAAAATGCTTTTTTACAAATTCGAAGATCATCTTTCTAGCAACTACTGTCATTTTCAGTCTACTAATACACATGGAACGGATGACATTATTGGTAGAGTGTTACTAGATATTAACAAGTCTCTTGAGGAGATGGGCAAAAGTGTTACAGATTTCCATTTAGTTTTTTATAATTTTTTGCTTCGGCATCATGAGAAGATTACAAAGGAAATTGAAATTGAGAGGAATATTGAGGTATCTAGTAACAAGTTGCTCATACGTAACAAGTTGAATTGTGGTAAGAGATCAGCATATGATCAAATTCTAGCCTCAGTATTCTCTTCTAAAGGTCAAGGCTTCTTTATTGAAGGTCCTGGTGGAACAGGAAAAACATTTCTATATCGATCTTTGCTAACCACTTTAAGATCAGAAGGTTATATGGCATTGGCTGTTACAACATCCTGTGTTGCAGCATCCATACTTCCGGGTGGCAGAACAGCTCATTCTGGATTCAAAATACCTTTTGACTCACAGAGAATAAGGTTTGCCAATTGAGTAAGCAGAGTGGTACCGTAAAGCTGATTGTGGAGGCTAAACTAATCTTGTGGGATGAAGCTTCAATGGCAAAGAAAGAAAGCATTGACGCTTTCGATGACTTACTTAGAGATATATTGGAATATGATAAACCGTTCGGTAGTGATTTCTGGCAAACTTTGCCAATCATAAATAATGCCTCTAGGGAGAAACAGATCCAATCAAGTCTTGTTAATTCCAGCCTATGGAAGTTCATGAGAAGACTTGTTTTGACAGAAAATATTAGTGCAATGTTAGATCTAAGCTCTGGCAGGTTCTTATTACATATTGGAGAAGGCATTGAAGTTACCGATGATGATTCGCAAATATGTTTACCAAAATATATAGTCATTCCCTACTTAAATGTTGAGGATTCCCTTAGCAGGTTAGATTATTGGCAACTTGTCCAAGCTGTCTGAAGATTGCCATTCACTAAATAAAGACATCAAACATGGAAGTTAAAGGGCATACAATGTTCCATAATTCAAGTTTGAAGAAGAATGAAGTCATTTGAATACATAAACTTGAACTTGAAGACATGTTTTTGGAAGCTTTAAAGTCCTCAAATTCATGCCAAAAACATTCTAATAAGACATGGAATGAAAAATACAAGATTGGAACAAAATGAGCTCAAAATGGAGAGAAACATGCAAGATCAAACTGTCCGGCACTAGCTCATTTTTTGTTTTTGCAACTGCCAAAATATAAGCAGTCCGACGAGCCACAGAAACCCATTCGACGATGGACTGCTACATGCTACAGTATTTTCTAGAAGCGAGTTTCTTTCTTTTCCTTTCCCTTTTCTTGTATTTTGTTATATTGTTGGGGCCCTTTTATGCAATTAATTCCCAATTTTGTTTGGTTAAGTTTTTGGCTTAATAATAATCCTTCTTCTTGTATTTTGAACAATTCCAATTCATTATGAAAAACAAATTGAGAGAGAGAAACCAACGTTTCTTCCTTGCTCTTGAAGCAAAAATCAAGACTTTGTCTTGAATTGTAAGATTCTTACAAAACTCTTCTAGGGTTCTTGTAGAACTACATTAGGGCTATCAATTACTTTGATTAATGTATTGATTAGTCTTCTAAATCAAGAGAATGGTTGATTTTAATCTATCCCATAGGTCATTCTAACTAATCCGAATGAAACCTAGGTGAAATCCTGTCTTCGGTGAGATTTCGACCAACGTGCGAAAAGGGGTATCGGGAGGAATCACATCATAAATTGGTATTAGTGCTTTGGGTTCTTCATCTAGGTTTGACTGTCTTTATTTGCTTTATTATTTGTTTATGGCATGATCATAATTTTCTTCTTTTAAATCGTATGATCATATGTTGATTTGTGGTTGTTCATTTTACATTTATACTACTATTTTCTTGTGAACAATTGTTGTGGAATCAAGTCTAAGGCCAAAAATAAGGGCTAATTCTATTTGTTATGTGTTGTACCCTTTTCATCTATCTCTGCAAAGTAACTCTAGAAAAATAGAACAAAAATTTCCTTGACAAAAAAAAGTGACAAAAAAATTGATCTTGAAAATTCTTGTGCTTCATTGATCAATACTTGATTGAGGAAAATTGTTGAATATATTTGCTCATCATTGTGGAAAATTTGATATCAAAAGAGGCTTGAAAATTGTTTGGCATTGCTAGAAAACTTGATCACAATTTCTTGACCTCTAGGTGTTCGTTAAAACGCCTCATTGAAATTTTCTTTAACTCCTACTTGTTCTATCACTTGAATTGAATTGAATGACCTATCCTTAAAATCTTTGACTCTTATTTGTATATTCTTATTGATCATTTGTTTGTATTTGTTAATTACTTGGAATCCTTGACTAAGTGAATTACATTTGCTATAGTGAATACTATAAGAACTTAGTGAAGAGTTTGAGTGGTGCAAGGCAAGAGTGTTGTGCTTATTTGAGTGTGTAAAAGCCTTAATTGAGTGATATACAAGAGTGCAAGTGAGAAACATATATATTGCTACTTGTTTGGTTGAGATTTCTCATGGTGGGTACATCACGGATATGGATGCAACGACTTCATCCCGAGCTTCCAACATTGAAGTGGATTTCTCAAATGATATGAAGGACTTCTTCCTTAGAGGATGCATCATCTTTGAAATGCTAAGTAGCTTGATGATTGATCAAGGGAGCGCAATAACCTTTGTTAGCTAATATGTGGTGGACAGATTGGGGCTTAAATGTGATAGCCATCCAAATCCTCATGATACAAAAGTTGGGGGTGAGAGGCTATAGTTGAGAAACAAGTTATAATACCCTTTTCCATTGTTACTTATAAGGATAATGTACTATGTGACATGGCCTATATGCAAGCAACTCATTTGTTGCATGTGAATATTTGGAAAATAGAAAGAGAGGCTGCATATGACAAACACCATAGAAGGTACACCTTCAAGAAAGAGGGGAAAAGAGTAAACTTGAAATCCTTGACACCACAAGGAGCCCATGAAGACCAATTGATGATTAAGAAGATCTCGGGTGAATTTTATACAAAGAAGGAAGATTATACAAGTGAGCATCAGGGGAAAATGAGAATGAGAGGGAAAAAGAAATTGAAGGGCAAAATAATGAATGGAAAAATAACGAGTTTGAAAAAGAGAATGGAAGAAAAATGAACTTCAATGAAAAGGACTTTGAAAATTAAAAAGAGAGCTTAAATAAAAATGAGCATGAGAGGAAAGAAAGGAGTGAAGAGAAAGTGAACTCAAATATAGAAAATCTTGAGAGGAGAGAAAATAAGGAGAAAAATGATAGTGAGAAGAAAAGAGAAGGAGAGAGAGGAGAGAGAGATCTTTATTCCTACTCCTACGTCTAACCAATTTTCTCCTATTGTTTCATTGTCTAAATTTTAAGGATTTGAAGAAGCATTCAAGAGGGAATTTGGCAATGATGAAGTGAGGGTAAGCAAGATGTTACAATGGTACATTCTCATCTCTACCGTTGGAGATAAATTTCTGAAAATTGATAATGAAAATTTATTTCCTTTGGCTAGATTTGATCGTGGTTATGCTTATCATATTCACAAGCAAGATACCATGATCGAATTTCTTAGGCATAATGATTCCTTGATTGTAGATGGCATAATTTGTACTCCTCTGAATATTATTACTGCTTTCATGGACTTTATCTTTGTAAGGGAATCTTATGTGAATGAATGTGATCTTGATGATGCTTGTGTTAGTTTTGGGCAAGGTGCTCTTGATCGTCTAAAGCATGATGTTTTTCTTAACTAGTGAGATTAGGATGTGCATTTCTAAATGTCTTTTGAATGTTATGCCATATCTTGAGCAAGCTAGAACATCATTTTCTAAAGAGCATGCTTGTAACCTTGTGCTTAATGCTTCACAACAAGTTTTTTATGTTAAATTATATGAGCATAATGATTCTTTGTTTAAGGGAAATATCTCATTTATGCTTAGTGTATAGTAAGAACATTGATGTACATGTTGAGCATTTAAAAATTGTGTTTGAAATACTTAGGGAGGAAAAACTATTTACCAATTTGAAAAAGTGTTCTTTTTGTTTGTCTAAAGTCACTTTTCTCGTCTACATTGTTACTCCTAAAGGTATTCATGTGGATGAGGAGAAAATCAAAGCAATTGAGGAACGACCAATGCTAAAAAGTCCAAGTGAGGTAAGAAGTTTCCATGGGTTGGCATCATTTTACCGAAGGTTTGTTCCAAACTTTAGTACTATTGCAGCCCCCCTAACGGAAATCATAAAGGTAAAGGTAAAATTTAGGTGGGACAATTAACAAGAAGAAACTTTTAAATTGTTAAAATCTAAACTTGTTTGTGCCCCTATTCTTGCTCTTCCCGATTTTTCAAAGGTCTTTGAAATTGAATGTGATGCTTTCGGGGTAGGAATTGGAGCCGTCCATACACAAGAAGGAAAGCCCCTTGCTTATTTTAGTGAAAAATTGAATGGGGGTCCTTTAAATTATTCTACCTATGACAAGGACCTTTTGCTTAGGTTAGGTCCATGAAGCATTGGCAACATTATCTTTGGCCAAAGGAGTTCATCACCCATTCGGATTATGAGTCATTGAAGCTTCTAAAGGGGCAACAAAAGTTGAGCAAATGACATGCCAAATGGGTAGAATTTATCAAGATGTTTCCCTACATAATCAAGTACAAGCAATTAAAGGATAATGTGGTAGCGGATGCACTTTCACGAAGATACACTTTGCTTTCAACCTTTGGTGCTAGATTGTTGAGATTTGAATTTTTGAAAAAATTGTATAAAGATGATGTTGACTTTAAAAGCACGTTGGTGTCTTGTGAAAAGGGTGCCTTTGACAAATTTTATTTGCATGATGGATATCTATTTAGAGAAGACAAGTTGT
>JAWZTD010000119.1:82289-103787 GCA_035221335.1 Echites panduratus | reverse complement strand
GGTATGGGCAGAGCTAATGGGTCTCCCAATCTTTACTGAAAATCTAGGATATCAAATAGAGGATGTACGGCCCCAAGAAGTAGAAAAACACATTTTCCTTATTATATTATATTATATAAATAAATATATATATATTCTTAAGTGAGTTATTACATTTGTTTAGATCAACTGCTCTCCATATAATCTCGTTGCATTGTTCATTCATTCAGTCCAGGTTGGTGAACCTTTCTTCAACCCTCTCTACTTTCATGTTCATCATCAGCTTTGCTTTAATGTACTTTTTTTTTTTTTGTTGTTTTGACATTTTTTCCCCTTGCGTTCTGTGTTCCTACTCAGTCCAGACTTGTACGTTTCTTTGTATTTTTTTAGTGAATAGTGGTTTATGACATTATATTTACTGTTTTCTTGCTCTTCTCCTTCTTCAGTAATAATAATAACATAATATAATAAAGAAGCAGAATCTTGTTTGTTAAAAAAGATTCATGAATTTTTAATAATATATAAGAATAATAATAATAATAATACACATGCAAGATACAAGTTGAGGAAATTTTTCTTCTTCTTCTTTTCTTTAAAAATAAAAAATAATGGAAAGAAGAAGAATTTCAGTCGAAAGGTTGCATTTCACAAAAAAAAAAAAAGAGATTTAGAAGGATGGGGAGTTGCTAATGAATCTGTTCAGGAAGTATGAGCTTGTTCGATTTTTTACGAAATTTTTTGCTCTTCTTAAGCAAAATAATAATACCAATATAATATAAGAGAGAGAGAGAGAGCATGAGAGAAAAAAGAAGAAGAAATATTCCAAAATGATAAGATTGGAGATTCCGTCTTGATTTTTCTTCGGGAAATGCTCCCCATTCAGGGAATTGACGACATAGCACAATAACAATAGTAATATAATATAAGAAAAAAAAAGAGGAAGAAAAAATAAGCAATATAATGATGTTAACATAAGAAGAAAAAGTTAAGAGGAAGAAAAAGAACAAAAATTAAGAAGGAAAAAGAGAAAGAAGAAGGAGAAGAATTCATGAAAAAGAGGAGGAGAAGAAGAAGAAGAAGAAGCTATAAAAAGAATAAGGAGAAAAAAGAATTTAATGTTCAGGAAATGTACTCGTTGTGCTTTGGAAATGGAAAAAAAAAAGATAAGAGGAACAAAAGAAAAAAGAAAAGGAAAAAAGAATATTGTTCAGGAAAATTTGCTCTTTCTTCTTCCTGAAAGGAAGGAAGAAGGAAAACAAGAAGAACAAGAAAAATTCCAATAAGAGGATTACATTCTACAAAAAAAGGGAAAGATTTCTTCTTAAATTTAGTCAGAAAATGCTCTTTTTTCCTTTCGAGAAATGAATGAAGAAGCAAGATAAGAAAATTAATATGAAAATATAAAGACAAAAGGTGGAAGCAAAAAAAAAAAGGTATGGGCAAAAGAGGAAGAAGAAGAATTTCAGTTAAAAGTTTTTTTTTGTTCATTAAAAGTAGTTCCTTCTTCTTCCCGAAAGGAAGGGAGAAGGAAAACAAGAAGAAAAAAAATAATAATAATAAAGTAAAAGGATTGCATCCCACAAAAAAAAGAAAAGATGAAAGATTTCCTATTAAGTTTATTATTCAAGAAATGCTAGTTTTTCTTTTCGGGAAAGGAATGAAGAAGCGAAATAAGAAAATTAATAATATATAAAAAAGGGAAAAGAAGATAGGAGGAAAAA
Organism: Echites panduratus; assembly: GCA_035221335.1. NCBI lineage: Eukaryota > Viridiplantae > Streptophyta > Magnoliopsida > Gentianales > Apocynaceae > Echites > Echites panduratus. The sequence goes on along the minus strand of JAWZTD010000119.1, from coordinate 102,087 downwards.
AATAAAAGTCGAAGGAAAAACAAGAACAAGAAGACTAAGGATTTAAATTAGAATGTTAGATTCGACAAAAAAAAAAAAACTGAAACAAAAATTAGAAGAGGGGTTCCCTGTTGAAATTTGTTTAGGAAATTAGTATGCTTCTCATTTGGGAAAAGGAAAAAAAAGCGAAACAATAATATTAATAATATTAGTATAAGAAAAAAAGAAAAGAGGGAGGGGAAAAAAAAATAATGGTGAAGGAAAAAGGGGAAAAAAGATGTCTTTCCTGAAGAGAAGAACAAGAAGAATTTTGTTGTTGCAGGTTTCTGATGTTTTTGCCATTTTGCTTGTTTTTTTTTCCTTGTATAAGTTTCCCTCTTTCTGCTTTTCTCCCTACCTATCTATTAAATTATATTATATTAGAAAATTTTTTTTTGAGAGGTCTTCTTGCATGTTTGTCATTTTGCTGTGCACAGATTATAAAGCCTTAGTTGTGGAATGGATAAAAATGCAAGGCGTCGTCAGCGTTACACTCAAATGGCTCCTGATAAAAAGGTTGAGCTCCTTCGCCGCAGGAGTTAGGCTTGAGCTCAAAGAAAAAGTATCCCTGGTCCCTCTTCCTCATTTACTGGCCAATTAGAAACAACCTATAATTCTAGTCAAGCAATTTTACAACATGTTGATACTTCTAGAACTAGGCGAATCAGTTTTTTGCAGTCATAATGTATTAGGCATTGAACAATTAGCTTTTGCTTCTCATCAAAGTGCTACTTCGGCCTCTTGTTTGCTTGTCTAGAGCATATCTGGCAGGGCTTCGACTTCTACTTTTCATAGAGTTCTGAAAATTCCAGCCGAAGCATTGGTTCTTCTTGAAGCTCCAGATTGTCAATTCTGTGGGGCTGTCCCGCTTCCATTTAGAGCCTTCAAACTTTTGCTGCTCAGGGGGAGAAGTATCACTTTCTTCTCAGCCAATGCCTTATTCTCTTAAGAGGTATTTTATTGAGGTTGACGAGGAAAGTGATCATTTCTGGAGAAACACCAGAACTTATAACAACAATTTCACTTTTACTTCACTCGATGCAAAATATGATTGTGAATTGTCACCGAATAGCATGGGTGTCTACACTTTTCGTGTGCACGGTTAAGTTTATCACTTTCTAGACTGTTTGCTTCCTGCAAATGATAAATTGACTGGAATTCAGTTATACTTTTTTGACACGAAAGAAGAACTTGCACAAAGAGTTGGCTCTTCAACAAAGTTATGCAAGAGTATTGTGAAGCATCTCATGTGCATCCTTCCTGACAATCCTTATAGCAGATTCTTCAAGGATTTGCTAGATGTTCCAGATTTAGAATCCATTAATGTTATGCTTAATTACTACCAAGGTTTAGACCAAAGAATCTATAATTTGCTTGGCACAGAACAAGAACGTTTCCAGCCTAATTTGTTTCATTTTCAATTGTCTTTCTTCATTAGTTTAAGCGTGTTTTATGTAATTAACATCCTAGAATGTCTTAATTAGGGTTTAGAAGTTTCCTACTGTAAATGCTATTTATCTTGTATTAGAACAACAACTAATCTATTTTGAATCAAAATACAACTCTTTTTTGAGAGAATTTTCTGATCATCTAGATCAAACTTGTGAGATCTTAGGTAAATCTGTTAGGGTTCTTGAGTGATAAAAAATTTGATATTAATTACATTGGTTCAGGTATTGATGTTTCTTTACAAATCAAGAGGAGGTTGATGAAGGAATCACTTCATAGGTCATTCTAATTAACCACAAACAAACCTTAATTGAATCATTGTTAGTTTTGGGTGTGAATTTGAAGATTGTTGAATTTGTAATCAATTCAAAGTCTAAGAAGATCACATCAAGATGAAATGTCTTTTCTCAAACAGTTAGAGGTCAAGGAGCTATGATAAAAATCTCTACAATATCAATCAATGTGTTCAAGCCCTTTGATCTCAATTGGAAATAAACAAGAGGTAAATCACTTTCAAAACACCAACAATTCTATCTTAAATCAACAAATATTCAATTCCACAATAGATCATACTTAAAGTCATCAATTAAAAACACTTTTTTTTCTTACTTTGGTTTCATATTTTTCAATGCTCTATTTTTCTTTCCTTTGTTTTTCTTCTTTTGATATTTTTTGTTTTTTTGTATGTTCCTTTTGTAGAGATAGAAGAAGATGGAAAACACTTAGCAAATTGAATTAGCCCTTGTTTTTGGCCTTAGGCTAGATCCACACAAATAGAATTGATCATAAGAGAAGAAGTAGGATATATTTCATAGCACAAAACGCATACATAAGATCATATATTTTCAAAGAAACAAATATGATCTTAACACAACACAAAGAAAGCAATTAAGATAGGCCAATCTAAGATGAATTAACCTAGGCTCTGATACCAAATATAAATTAAACCTTCTTCATCAAGCATAAAGATATCAATTGAAAATTTACTCAAAACTTCATCAAAGATCATGGTTAGATTCATTGACATATGTTGTCTTCCAACATCAACCAACGATTTAGATTTGGTAGACTAATCATACCCTAACCAACTTATAGAGAAGCCCTAATATTTTGTATAAGAACAATAGAAGAGTTATAGGTTTGAAACCCTAATGAAGATCATGTTTGCTCATGCAAGACTCAAATTCTCAAAGAGAAAGTTCTTTTTGATTAAAATTGATAACATGATTCCAATAAAATAAGTTGGAGTACTTATTGCCAAAACATCTTAAATTCAGTAAAGGGTTGTGATTGAGGCATAAAATACATAATAGCCCCTTAAGCAAGTTAAAAACTACAACAAAAAGTCAAGAAATCATCAAGTAATGCGACCAGTCTTGGCAGCAACCGATGCAAGTGAGGGCACCAGTTCCAGTGCCGGTACCTCTCATTATCTCTTCCTACAAGAAGCCACAAAATCTTCCATTCTACTGAGACTTACCGAAGCCAGTAGCGGAGAGGGTGCCGGTCCTGCTTCAAAATGCATCCTTGCTCCATTGTTCCTCCCTTCTTTCTTGCCATCAAATGATGGTTCTTCACGCGTTTTTCCAATGATCTTATCAACATTTTCTAGGCTAGAAAATGTCTTCTTATCATCCATAAAGTCTTGAATCTTAATTATATTGAAGCATTAACTAGAATTCAAACCATCTTCAAATGACGTCTTCTCAAGAATGGCATCAAAGTCAATCAATTCTTCTCTTCTTTGAACAAATCTCAATGATGCTTGTCTTAACTTTGAGGCTCTTGATCTTGTAATAGGACCACTTGGTATCTTTGGAGTAAGATCACCATCATAGAACTTGCCTCACATTATTTTTCCTTAGGGCATAATCAAGTTGAACTTAAGCTTGGTAGCTTGGTAATCATATCTGGACAACAAGGAGCTTAGAATGTCAAACAACAGTGTCAGAGCTACTTGCTCATTATGTATTATTGATTTAATGTGGTAATTGCGTAGAAAGCATATCTAGCATGATTTCGGAAATTTGTTTTGCCATGTTTTGTCTTTCCGTTAAGTTTCTATCTTGTTTTCACATAAATTGAAAGATATGTTTAATCTGTCCAAGAAGGCAATCCATCATAATCCGTCCGATCAGTTTGTATATATGCATTTAATAATCTGTCTGGTATGATGGGACAATTCATATAAAAAAAATCGATCTTTAGTTTAATGTGATTAAATTGTAATAAGAAGATGTACGGTTTTCGTTTCTTTTCTTTTAGAAACAGGGATTATCTAGAAAAAGTATTTTCCTACTGGAATTAAGAATTGTTATCCTAGTACAGTTCGATTTTCATGATAGAATAATAACTCTAATTCAATTAGGGTTCGGATTGTTTTTGGAAAACTATTTTCCTACTGTAGTTTCAATATTAACATATTAAAGAGTTTCAAAATCAGATTTTGTTCCGGGGGCGATGCCCTTTGAAACCCTTTTTGTGTGATGGTTATAATTCATTTTGGTACATTTGATGTTTTGTGATATATTAGTGTGTTTGAAGTGTTCAAATGCATGGTGCATAGCATAGCCCTTCTCTACCCATGTATTTATTTTTTTATTTAATTTTATGGGTTGTAATTCTAAGTACAGCCTACATGTCATTTTTCATCTTGTAAAATTGTTTTTGCTTTACTAGTCAAGATTTCTTTTATAGTATGTAATGAAGATGAAGAATGCCATTCAATACAAGATGGAGGATGTTCGTGGTCATGGAGGCAAGAGCATGAAGATGTATTCTTACCTAGATTGACCATTTGGTCGTCACTTAGCTCCTGCAGATCATTATAGGATTTGGGTCATGCTATGCCACATTTATTTTATGCTTTATATATATACATGTATGTGGTGCATTGTGTTGGCTTCAATTTTATTGCAATTTTTCTATATCACATAATTAACTAACTAAGAAAATATTAAGTCTAAAATGCCTTCCAATTAATAAACACTTATTAGGATGAAGATTGTCAAAACATAGGTTCTACCAAATAGTAGGGTGTGTTAGATCATCTTAGTATGGCAAGATGGATAATAGTGATGTCCGTAAGGTTATTATGGTTTGACTTAACTAGGTTATCAAAACTGTTTTTGGCCTAGGGTAAAATATGAGATTTATTTGCCGGGAACTGAGTTATCAATTCCTTAGCATATTAAAAGTTTCTGTTTAGTTGTGGGTGTTAAGAAAAGCTTTCTCACAATTAAGTAGAAAGGGTAACATGATTCGATAATTTTTCAAATGTTGAAATTTTATTTTAAATTTGTGGGAGATATGATTCAATCTCACTTCTTTTCATATTTTGTAAGTAGATAGTGGCCTCAAACACTAATACATCTAAGGCATTGTGATCTATACTCAGAAAAGAAAAACTAAGTGGTACTAAGTTCCTTGATTGGTCTAGAAATTTAAGAATCGTTCTCAAACAAGAAAGGAAGGTCTATGTCCTGGAAAATCCTGTCCCTGCTACTCTTGCTAATAACGCCCCTAGAACAGAAAAGGGTGCTCATAGTAAGCATTTTAGTGACTCTACTAATGTGACATGCCTCATGCTTGCTACCATGAACTTGATGCTTCAGAAGCAATTTGAGTCTATGGAAGCATATGACATGATTCTGCATCTCAAGGAAATGTTCCAAGAGCAAGCACATCAAGAGAGGTTTGCAATCACCAAGGCATTAAGTGCTTACAATAGGGTTTTTGGCACCTCTGTTAGTGCACCTCTGTTGGTTCTCCAGGCAGCCAACTAAATTCCATGGAAGCTGAAGCAGGCGAAGAGAAACATTAAAAAGGCTACGCCCAATGTTTTGATGGTGCAAAAATGACAAGGAAAGCAGAACAAGCGGAAAGACAAGCCAATGGCAAACAAGTTAAAGGGCAAGGCTCAGTCTAAGACCAAGCAAAAGGTTAAGCCATCAAAACAGCCTAATGGCAGAGATTGCTTTCATTACCATAAACTTGGTCATCGGAAGAGAAATTGCAAGCTCTATCAGGAAGAACTTAACAAGGTGAAAAGAAATGAGACTGCTGCTTCAGGTATATTTGTTATTGAAATTAATTTATTTACTTTTACTTCAAGGGTATTACATCAAGACTCTACATCTCACATCTGTATGAATGCCCAAGGCCTACGCAGACTGCGGCAATGAAATAAATTCATATTTATACATTTTCATGCTATATATATGAGATTGATTTATTTTAGCTATTTTTTCCATGAAAAATATTATCTGCTTTTTGGTTATTAAATATATGACTTAATAGTAAAACCCTTTTGGCAATAGATATATTATTCTAAATAGTCCCTATTCAATTATTAATGATGGAAGGATAATAAATTAAGAATAATATGTAATCTGACTGATGATTATGTTTTATTGATCATGAATATGGGATATTTAAATCAGAGCACAAATACATGTTGGATAACGATGTATTGGACATGATCCATAATGAGAATACTGCATGGATTATGTCATAAGTACTTCTCATCTTTATAACCATATTTGAGTTGCTCGACCAGATTTTATCGTGGATTTCTATGTCTTGACCTAGTCTAACCTTATCTCTAACTGGATGACTATGTAGACTTTAGTTGGACATAGTATGAATCATAGAGAGAAATCTAGATGAAAAGATGGGATTTGTCCCACTCATTTTGAGTGAAATATCCTTGGACCCTCTTGATGATTGAATTGTGAAATGTATGGTCATGCTCAAATGAACTAATAAAGGGTTATTAGCATCATTTGTTTAGATAATTTAATAAGGATCAATAAACGAATGATTAAGCTCTATGGGGATGACTTAATCTATGCCTTATGCTTAATCAGGATATTGTGTGACAAAGGGAGTAAATATTTGACTTTAAAATAGGATAAAATTGAACCAAAGATTTTACTTAAGTTGGGTAGTCATAATGTCTCGCTAGACTTGTGGGCATAGGCTCACTGCCAATGTTAAGTAAACCTAAATTGTCACACACTAAATCAAGTAGTCACGGACTTTTTAATGAATTAGAAATTTCTGTCCAGATTCATTGATTTATGATTTTCAATTTAATTTTAGGATTTTCTTTTTAATAAGAATTTTAAAAGGAACTTAAAATCACGTTTTGATGATATCAAAAATTAAGAAATTATTTTTGAATATTTTTCGGTTAAAATTTATTTTCCTAATTATAGAAAATTTCATGTTTTTAAAATATAAATATAAATAGAAAAGAATAAGGCACTCGGTATTATTATTTTAACCTATCTGTTTAAAAAAAAAACCTAGCGGTCGTTATTCTTTTCTCTCCTAAACTCCGCCAGCATCATCTCTGTTTTTCTGAATATTCGATTCAGGAGGTTTTTGGTTCTAGCAAGCCTGCATCAGTCTATGAAGCTTTGCTGTGTGGATACCAATAGAGGGCTTTCCGAAAAGGCAGTGCCTTGCTTCATAGAAATCAGATTTTTTGTTAAGTAACAGCAGACAAGGTACCTTCTTCTCAACAAATTGGTTTTACATAATGCACATGGACCCTAGCTCCAGATTTTTGGAGATGTTTTTCTGTTGTGTTTTCCGGAATCCCAACAATATGTTAATCCAAATAAATATATATATCAACAATATCTATAAACCCAAAGTAAGAAATACTAAATATGTACATCAATCAAGAACTTGGTATAAGCAACCAAATCAAATATCTCTCTGCTAACAACAGTTAGTGGCCACCCAAAATTCTTTTTCCCTGATCTAAGTCCCTACATTTAAGAATATACTGATATCAATAATACAAACTTTAGAGCAGTGTTTTTTGGACCTGACTGGACCTGCCAATCTTCATCTATCACCAATAGCTCTAGTTGAAAAAAATGATTACAATAATATTTTTTAGGCCTAATATTAATTTAATTAAAAATGAGAGTAACAAGAATTTTTTTAAATACACTAATATCATTGTATTGCAATAGTTCTAGTTGAAAAAAAAATGATGACTATATATGACTTCATGTCAGGCCCACCAAAAAATCACATAATGCCATATATTAGGTGACACCTGCAAATACTGAAACATACAGAAGAGTGAAGAAGCAAAAAGTAAAAATCCAATGAGTAATATATCTGTATATCGGAGGAACAAAAAAAAAAACAAAATTGAATAAGTAGAGAGGTCAATGATGTTCAGCAACATCAATCATGTCTTATATTACAAGAGATCTAAAATGATAGTCAAAAAATGTTCTAAAAGACAAGAGAAATTCTAAAAGAAAGCATATACTCAACAATTTCTTTAGATTATAAACTTGTATCTCATGGCCATTTTATATAACTTTACAGAAAAGATAATTTTAATGTTAGCTAATACATTTCAATGCTTGAATTACTTAAACACAACCATATTCTTACTTGGATTTAAGAACATAATTATCTCAACTCTTACTAGTTTAGTTTAAGATTACAGTAGAGACAAATCAATTACCCTATTCCTTTCCCTTGTACATACTCTACTTTTATGGGTATTTTTTTTTTTTTTGGTTAAAACTGGCATGATAAGTAACCAGCCAAAACAAATAGAAATTTTTGGGGTCCCTTACCCACATACCGAAAAAGTGAAAAAGAAAAATTTAAACTTATGTATTTTTAACAAGAAATTAAAATTTTTATCAAGTGTTGCAAAGGTTACAAAAGTCAATTAACAAGTAAATGAATTATGAGCATATCATAAACTAGATTAAGAGTAGATGCCAAACTAAATTTAAGTACTATTGAAGCTAATAATGTGCAGAAATTACAATGTAAGGACAACAACTAAAACTGACAAAACTGAGATGCAAGAAAGGATCAAAGTAATTTTTTTTATGTGATTCCGGAGACAAACGAAGGTTCTTAGGGTTTGATCCGTCACAGTAAGCATGAAGAATTAAAAGGATTTAATATAGGGTCCGTTTTTTGTTCATTAGAATGACCATGAGATGCAACTCTGATCAATCATCCTCTTAATTTGAAAGACACATCAATAACTCAACCAAAGTAATTGACAGCACCAGTGTAATTCTCTAAGAACCCTAGAAGAGTCTTGGAAGAGTCTCACATGAAAGACCTAAGTCTACATTTTCTTTCACTGAAGGTGCAAAGAAATGTTTTCAAACATTCAAAGTTCATTCATGGTTGTAATTGATTTCATCATTGCAAAGAAGGAAGACATTTATAGAGTTTATCAAGAAAAAACCCTAACTAAAATGTTCTAGGTAATTAATTATGAAAATTAATTTAAAGAATGAAGGAAATACAAGACGAATAACCAAGACACGAAGCTTGACGTCGCTGCTGCCTTCCAGTCTAGGAGCCAGGCAGTGCACCGGACTACTTCTTTACAGTTTTAGCTTAAGCTTTCTTTGAAGTGCTGGTGCTGGACAACTCTTGCTTGGCACCATACAGGTTGATTTCGTGCACTCTCCTTTGCCATTTTTCACTGCATTCTTCATGCCATCTTGTAGTTCTTCATTCCCTCTTTCATGACATGGTTTTGCATGAATTCAAGTCATTACACCTTCAAAATATGAGACATTTCATTACTTCTTGAATTCCATAATCTTCGTTAAACTTTAGTACTTTCAAACATGGTTTCAAGTTCAAGTTTGTTGCACTCCAATGTCTTCATTTCTTCTTCAAACTTGAATTATTGAGTTTTGCAAGCCTAAAATCTTCCATGAATGATGTCTTCAAGATAGTCTTCCTTTGATGGCATCCAAGTATCTTCAGCCAACTTGAGTAGCTCCTTGGTCTCCATCATTAACTCTCAGTTCGAAAAGATTCATCCTCGAATCTTCGAGTTCTACATTGAGAAAAGAATGATTATTAGCATTGATTAAAACATCAAAATAATACTTATCCAAGAGCTCTATGCTATCAAAGGTTTATTAGATGTCTTTCTTCATGGAAGTTATCACACAAAAGGCCTTACCATTCCCTCCTCCAAAGGTGGTAATTCTTCTTTCTTTAACATGTGTTCGTTCTCATCAACAATAAGCTCAATAGATGAAACAACATAGAAAAGGAATACTTTCTACTTTAAGCAGCAAGGACAAAAATTATATCATTCAATGGATAAGTCAAAAATCCTCAAGGTTGATGTCCATACAAAGATTTAAACAAAGAACTTCAAAATTGAATTCTTACATGTTAAGCTCAAGAAACATTTTCTTCCCAAAGCAAATACTAGCATTCCATCAAATGTATCAAGCATATGTATAAGATGAACAAAAGATGGTTCTCACATATGCTAGAATCCACATTATCATCAAGATGGTTCACATTGTACTAATTGAAAGTTAAAAAATGTTCCAAGAATCTCAACAATACTCCATATTTGGCATGAAACAAAATTCTTGTCATCATGTCATATTTCCACCCTACAATCCAAATAGAGATCACAAGAAATTCATTTCTTTCATGAACATGAAATTCTTCAAGCTCATTGAAGAACAAATTTTCATCATAGAACATCTCCTTAAAAGATTATAACAAGTATCCTCTAAGAATCATAGGCTTCTTTTGCATATGTAGTCCTAAAACAAGCCTTCTACACAAGATTTCCAAGAATATAACATTTCAACTCTAGGAATACTACCATGAGATTCCTAAGTCTTGAATCTAAGAATCACAAGAAGAACTTCAAACCAAGCATTCATGTTGCAATCAAAATCATGAAGTTTTAGAATGCCCCTAAAATTCAAGGTCACAACATGACATACTTCTTTGCACATCTCACTCAAGGAATGATTCTCAAAAGACAAAGAATTACTTCCCATATGCATCTCAAAGAAGTGTTCTCCAAACAAGATGACTAAAAACTTAGAGTTAACAATTAATATGCACATAAGATCACAAAAATATAATTTGCTATAAATTGTCATGACATAAAAAATTCATAGCTCCCAATGGTCTAAAACAAACTTGGATACTCTACTCATGTATGATTCAAGAATGTGCTTCAACAAGAAATCCAAGTAATCCCATTCACGACAAAGTATCTCCAAGAGCTTTTCAAGAAATTCAGTAGTAAGCAAGTTATATCTATGGAATCCCTAGGCATAAACAAGTAATTCTTTCCAAGCAAAGGTTCAATATGCTCATAGAATTCAACATATTCAACTTATTTCGAAGCATAAGCACAAAACCACAAGCATGCTCATTCACACATGGTTCCTTAACAAGTTCAAGATGTAGCATTCCATTCAAAAGACACTTAGAAGTACACATCTTAGTCCCACTAGTTAAGAAACCATCATGCCTTAAAGATCCAACAAGAGCACCTTGCTCACCACTACCATAAGCATTATCATATTCATATTTGTTCACATAAGATTCCTTTACAAAATAAAGTTCATGAAACCTGTTCCAAGACTTCAAGAAGTACAAGACATGCTTTCTACAATCAAGGAATCATTATGCTTAAGAAAGTCAACCATATCATCTTGCTTGTGAACATAATAAGCATATCCCAATTCATATCTAGCCAAAGTAGACAACTTTGCATTCTCAAAGTTCTGAAATTTCTCACCAAGAGTAGATATGAGACTGTACCATTATACCATTCCACTCATTCTCACCTTGTCATGGCCATATTTCCTCTTAAATAGCCCTTCAATTTCCTGAAATTTAAACAATGAAACAATAGGAGAAGAATGGTCAAATTTAGGAGTAGAAATAAAGATCTCTCCTTCTGCCCTCTCTTGTTCTCTTGCTTCTCACTATCATTTTTCCCCTCTCTGTCTTTTCTCTCAAAGTCTTTTTCTCTCTCAAGTTTTTTTGTACCAATGGCTCCCTTTTCTTTCTCTTGCCCATTCCCATTTTCATTCTTCCCTCTCTTCTTTTTATTTTTCATTTTGTTGTTTCTTTCTTCCACTTTGTTTTCATCTTGTGTCACTTGTAAATTTTCAGCTTTCCAATCAACAAGTTGCACATGTTCATCTTCTTTCTTTTCTTCATTTGGACTTGATGTGATTTCTTAGAATTTAAGATTCATCAAAAACACACCAATCGAAAGCATTTCACCTATAGGTTTGTTTAGGCAAGATAGAATGACCTATGAAGCATAATCTTCTTCAACCGTCCTCTTTATTTAGTAAACACATCGATACCTGAACCAAAAGTAATCGATGGCCCTTGTTTAGTCACTTAAGAACCTGGAAGAGTTGTCTAAGAACTCACTAAGAAGATCAAGTTTGATTTTGGAATTTTGTCTCTTAAAGAAAAAATGTGTTTGTAATTGACAAAAGAGTTGTACGAATTACATAATAAGGATGTATTTATAGTATTTCAACCCTAATCTAACCTAATAATTCGTCATTAGGATCAAAAGACATAAAAAAAACAATTAAACCAAACAAAAATTACAATGAAAACAAATATAAAAAACAGAGTTATGGTAGAAACTTTAGAACTGTAGCTAATCGGTTATTGTAGCAACTCGGCACTGGACAGAGCACTAGATAGCTCTGTTTTGGGCTATTTTGGCCTGGAAAATGGCAAGCACCAGATGGCTTTTGGTGGGATCCGGATAGGGATTTTCTCCAACACTTTTGTGCTTTTTTTTTTGCTTCATCTCATCAAGTTTTTATGAGTTTTGATCCTTTAACATCTGAATTACATTCTTGACATGAAATGAAGCTCTCTAACCCCAACATTGATGTTATAATCCTAGAATTTAAAGCTTCTTTAATTTCATCAAATCTTTCCATCATAAATTGGTCTTCAAATGAAGTTGTTCTTCATACTTGAACGTTAATGTCTTCAAGCTTTATTCACACTTGAAATGTTGATCCTTTGAAGCCTCATTCCTTCCATGATTCTCATCATTCCCTCCTTCCTTGGAAAGATTTGTCCTCAAATCTTCTACTCTTGAAATACAACTTTATCTTTGAAAGCACATGTCCAAGTTGTTTCAATCAAAGATCTTTGGTCTACATCCGGACTCTATTAGATTCGTTTTTTTTCATCAACTTCTTGAAGAACCACTTCACCTTGAATAACGTTCAACTCTTGCATTTTAAGTTTAGGTTCCTCTTCCTTTGTAAATTCTCTTAGCACTTTTGTTGATGAAGAAGAAACATGACTTGAGTATTCATATGTTCTCCCATTTGATGACTTCTTTTTATTCAAGTATCTTTCAACTTGAGTGGCCATTTGTACCATTTCCTCAAGATCAACAAAAAGGTGTGGTTCAAGTCTCTCCTTAATGTCCCTTCTCAATCCCTTGAGAAATATAGCCATTTACCCTTTTTTCATATTAGTTCCCGCCATGTTTAACTCCAATTGTTTAAGGTAGTCCCCGACACTTTTGGAACCTTAAGTAATAGATATACATCGATCTCTTCTTGGCCTCTCTTCCACATCACAATCATAGTACTCATCATCTTCATACTCCGTTTGCTCTCCTTTCTACTCCTCTTGGTTGGTATTCTCTAGAAGAGCTAGGTTGACAATCACCCCTACTTCCTCCTTCCTGCACATGCCTTCTAGGAGGTGTAGATTGGTGCTCATCTCCCTTTCTTTCGAAGCTTTCAACCCTCGAGTTCATATCCCTTCTCATTCATATTCTTTGAGAAGTCCACTTTCATTGCTCTTGTCAAGTCTTGCTCCATTCGATCCATTTTCTCTATGAGAATTGCCATAAAACCTCGATCTATTTCCATCATGAGTCCCACTATGCAAAACTCACAAAACAATGGCAAATTGATATAGTCCTCACTTACTCTGGCGTATGTCACTCAATTAAGGCTTTTACACACTGAATCACAACTCTTGCCTTTTACCACTTCACTTTTCTTTAAGTTCTTATAGGATTCACTATTGCAATGCAAAATCACTTAGTTTAAGTATACCAAGTAATCTCACAAATTAATCAAATGATCAATGAAAATCCTCAAATAAGATTCAAAGAGTTTAAGATAGGCTACTCAACTCAAAGCAAGTGATAGAACAAATAGGAATTCAAAGAAATTGCCAATAAAGCATTTTATCGAACACCTAGAGGTCAAGAAATGTGATCAAATTTCTCATGCAATTTCAAACTGGTTTCAAGCCTCTTTGATCTCAAATTTCACAAATAACAATCAAATGTACCTCTAATCTTTCTTAAACATGTTTTTGAGCAATAATCTCAATGATTTCAAATCAATTCAACTATTGTTCAATATTTTTCACTTCACTTCTCTTTTTTTATTTTTTTGTCACAGATTTTAACTTTATTCTGCTTTTGGCCTTGGGCTTGGTTCCAACAACAAATGATCACAATAGGATAGTAGGATAGATTATGGAAAACAAACACAAACAAACATATGATCATAAGATTCCAAAGAAGAAAATTATGATCTTAGTGCAAAACAAGAAAGTAAATAGAAATAGACAAACCTTAGATGAAGAACCAAAAGCTCTGATACCACTTTGATATAATCCTAGAAATGATTCAAACATTGATTGAAGATACTTGGATGCCGTCAAGGGGAATTTCACTTGGAAGACATCATTTATGGAAGATTTGAGCATGCCAAGCTCCATAATTCAAGTTAGAAGAAGAACGAAGCCATTAGAATTCCACAAACTTGAACTTGAAGACATGTTTTGGAAGCTTTAAGGTCCTCAAATTCATGCCATAAACATGCCAAGAAAACATAGTTTAAAAGAGCTTCAAGTTGACCAGAAGAATGCTCAAAATTAGTGCTGAAAAGTGGTGAAATAGTATTGCCCACCTCTTGGAATATTCTATTCCGCACCAGGCTGAAATGAGGGCCAATTTTGTTGGAAAATAAAAGGTGCCAGGTGATCTACAGTAACTCTGCCCGACACCGATGCTGTAGTAATCACTGCCCAATTTTCCAACTTGTATTTCTTTGATTTTACAAGGGCTTTTGTGCAATTATTTTCCAGCTTTCTTGTTAATTATTTGGCTTATAAAAGCCATTCTTCCTTGTAATTTCACAATGAAATTTCCAGATGAGAATTTAAGAGAACGTTTCTTCTCTGCTCCTTTGAGCAAAACCTAGACTTCTGTCTTTGATTTGTGAGATTCTTACAAAACTCTTCTAGAGTTCTTGTAGAATTACACTATAGCTTTTAATTACTTGGATTAGGGTACTGAATAGTCTTCCAAATCAAGAGGATGGTTGATGAGATTCGTATCTTGTAGGTCATTCTAACTAATCCGAACGAAACTTAGGTGAAATCTTATCTTCGGTGTGATTTCGTCCTACCGGCCAAAAAGGTATTAGAAGAATCACATCATAAATTGGTATCAAAGCTTTGGGTTCTTAGTCTATTTTTGACTATCTTTATTTGTTTTCTTGTTTGTTTGTGCGATGATCATAATTTTTTTCTTCGTCTTTGAAATGGTATGATCATATATTGTTTGTGTTTGTTCTTTTCAATTCTGTCCTGCTATTTCTTACGATCAATTATTGTGGGAACCAAGCCTAAAGCCAAAAAACAAGGCTAGTTCTATGAGTTAAGTGTTTGTTATGCAATCGTCTATCTCTCTACAAATAAAAAAAAAAAAAAGAAAAGAAAAACAGAGACAAAAATTTATAACAAATAAAAAGGTGAAGAAATTTGAAATTGAAAATCCTTGTGCACATTGTTGAAATATTTGATTTGGAAACATTGTGAATACATTTTCTCATTTATTGTGGAATTTGAAATCATATTGACATTGCATTGAAAATTTGATCACAATTCTTGACCTCTAAGTGTTCGATGAAATACCCCAAAGATAATTTCTTTGATTCCTCATTGTGATGGAGGACAAGGAGCTTTGATTGAAACATCTTGGAAGTTTACTTACATGGATAGAATCTACATTTCAAGACTTGAAGATTTGAGGACAAATCTTTTCAAAGAAAGGGGGAATAATGGAGATCAAGGAACCTTGATTGAAACGACTTGGAAGCTTGCTGATATGATCCCAAGAAGACACTTGAAAACTTATGAGGATCAACATTTCAAGTATGAAGAAAGCATGAAGGCATTGATGATCAACAAAGAAGAACAACATGATATTGGTGCATTATTTAAAGAAGTTATGCTTGAAGATGGTGTTAATTCATGGGAATGGTTTAATATCATCAAGGCTCATGATTCTAATGATGTCAAGAGGGATTATATAACTTAAAACATAATCATAATTGCCTTGGGAAAGTAATTGAAGAAACATCCAAGACGGCATGAAGAAATGGAAGCAAAATGATGAAGAATGAACAAGAAAGAATTTTGCTACTGTTGCTATAGTGCATTTTGTCTTGATGTCTTTCTTGTCTTTGACTTATTTTAAAAGGGTGTTTAATGTCTTTAACACCGCAAGAAAGAATTGTAGGATAGATTAAGGTTCCATTACTATAAATATATTATATCTTGTAAGTTGAAGAATCTTTTGAATAACCTAAAAACATATTTAATCGTTTGAGAGAAAACTTGAAACATCAAAGTGAACTAATTAGAGTTCTTGACAGAATACTTCTAAGGCATTCTTTCACTTTGGTTTAGGGTGTAGAAGGTCTTATAAAACTTGTAGATTGGTTAGGGTTTTCCATAATCTTGGTCAATCTATACTACTAAACTTGAATCTTTGATGAATCTTGGGAAATTTGTTTCATTATGAGTTATTCTAAGGATTAAGCCAATGAATTGAGAAACTTCAATCCAAGGAATCACATCACATTGTTCTATCACGTGAATTGAATTGACTGACCTATCTTAAACTCTTTGGCTCACGATTGTGGATTCTTATTCACCGTTTGCTTGAATTTGTATGATTACTTAGTATCCTTGACTAAGTGATTTACATTTGCAAAAGTGAATGCTATATGAACCTAGTGGAGAGTTTGAGGGGTAAAAGGCTAGAGTGGTGAGCTTCACTTGAGTGTGTAAAAGCCTTAATTGAGTGACATACAAGAGCGTAAGGTGAGGATATACATTCCCTATCTTTCAAGATTGTTCATTTTATGGTGAAACATGACAAGAACCATATCTCAAGTTGAGTGTGCCATACTATTGGAGAAAATGGAACAAATGAGAATGATTGATAAGAGAAAGTCTCAAACATGAAGGAGATTAGAAGAGACATGTGCTCAATAATTGAAGACCATAAGACACTTCAAGGAGTGGATGATCGAAGGAAGCCTTTATTTCAATCTAGATGTTTGATTGAAGGTAATCTTTGTAGTCTCATTGTCGACAAAGGAAGTTATGTCAATATTGCTAGTGAGTATATGGTGAAAAGGTTGAAGCTACCTTGCAAAGAACATCCTAAGCCATATAAGCATAGTGGTGAAGTCAATGTGAATAAGCAAGTGAAGATCATAATTTCTTTAAGGCAAATTTAATATATATTTTTATTTATACAACACTCAAACAGTTTATTTATGGTAATAACAGCTTAGTGTCTGGAAGAAATACTAGGAAAACAACAATAGCACATTATAAAAGTATATATATTGACCTAATTAATCACACAAAATTCTCCATGATCGTAGGTGTCGCGGTAAGTTGTGCAGCGAAATTCGTCATCATCGTGAGTACGTACGTAGTGGTACTTGACGGGTTACAAGAATACATTTAAGACATGTTTCATGACATAATCAGAGATGACCTTATTTGTTTTCTCAGTTGGATGAAAAGAATCCCAGAAAACGTATTTACTTGCATCTGTGCATGTGAAGGGATTCAATCTGTCACACATGTATCCCATCTCAAACATTCCAGTCGCACAACATGCCACTCCGGTCACCTCAAACCCTGCTTGAAGAACAAACAAATTAAATTGAGGGATCAAAGTTAAAAATTCATTCATTCTTATTAGGATATAAACACGAAAATGTAATAGGGTGTTACAGAAAACAACTTATAGAGTGTTCCAATTAAGTCTCTAACGATCAAAGTAATAGCCAACTGTCTTTTTTTAAAATAAAATGTAATCAGGTGTCCTAGATTTAGTTTATCCTTTTATTGTCAAGTTTATAAAATATATTTACAAAAAATAATTTTTTATAAAAGAAATTATTTTTTCTTAACTATTGAACCGTTAAAATTATATATTTATATAATATAAAACCATTTTTCAAAACCATTCAACAACTTTTAGCTTATTATCTAAAATAAATTGATACATTCAGTCAGTAAAATGATGACACCCTCCGACGCTTAACCCATAATTTATTATTTTATCTGTCATTTCACATGAATTTAAGAAAACTTTAAACACATGTATGTGATGTCTAAAATATCCTTACTCTCTCTAGTTTGTAATTATAACTATATATCTTGACAACAAATGGAAGATAAGAATAAAAATAATATAATAAATATATAGTGATAATTACAAAACAAATTATATTATACAGTAAAAAATGAAACTACAAAAATTCCATATAGAAAGGGATTTTAACAAAAAAAAAAATTCTTGTTTCTATTATTAATCGATTTTGAAACGAAACTATAAAAATAGAAACCAATTAAGGAAAATAGTATTGAATTTACAATTTAGAAATGGAAACATTTCATTTCTAGTTTTACAAACGAAAAATGTAACTGAATTCTTTCTTTTATAAATTTAGTGACAAAGTTAGAAACAATGTTTTTTCCATATCTATTTTTCTATTTTCAAATTTAGTAACCAAATTGGAAAGCGATTTTGCCTAATTTTTCATTTCTAATAACTGCAATTTTAAAATCCAAATTTTTTAAAAATATTTATATATTTGGGTTTTGATACACATTAAGCACCAATCAAAATTGGGTTGGATCAGTAAAACATGAACCGGTTTAGAAAATTTTGAAAAAGTTACTAATGTAAGGTTCAATCCAACAACATCCCCATGGAGAAAAAATTGTAAACCAACCAGTCAACAACAACTTATATCATCTCATCACACTTTTACATATCAATATATAAAACTTTCAACAAAAAATTTTTTTTCCTTATATCCTCCCAAATTTAAAAATCAATCATTATTCAAATATATATTTACCATCTAACTTAGTTGACTCTTTTATTCTTCTAAAACAAGTGTAATAATTAATTGAAAATTAATATTTTATTTTATGTAAATCCTATTTTTCAAATTATTAATAAATAAGTATTAAAACTTTTGTTTAAAGTATGTATATTATTAATCTTAAAACCTTTTCTGGTTAATTTGGAGAAAATAAGTTTTAAGATATTATATATCTTAAAAATACATATCAATTACAAAAGTTTGATCAAATACGTATCTTAAAAATAAAGGGTTTAGAAACTAATTTAGTACACTTAGAAAGAGATTTTTTTTAAATACTCTTTTATTGAATATTTCTATTTTTATTTTGAATTACACAGAAATGAATGTCTAATCTTCCAAATCAATTAAAATTTTTTTAAATTCAAAATCAATTAAGTGAACTGATTTTTTAAAAATTTATATAAATTAATTTTGAAAATTTTAATTTGGGACAGAGGGAGGGAGTAGCATTTCTCTGTTTCATACGGGAGGGAATAGTATGAAATAGCAATGCCATAGGCATGAGGAGTGGTGACACAGTCTGAAAGCTCTTTTTATCAGCGCATTAATGCCAGCAATTACTACACCGAAGGAAGTTAGATGCAAAATGAATCTCAAATGTTGACTATTAGTACTATAACCAAACCAGTGCGGGGGTCCTGTCGTGTGGTGTGTGGTAACGGCTGAAGCATTTGCATCATCAGGCAGACGGGTTAAGAGAAATAAATAAATAAATAGTAGCTCTATTTAGTCTTAAAGTTAATCAATTATTTATTTCTATTTTATGATACATCTTCAATAAATTCATTGGCTGTTAAAAAAGGAAATAAATAAATATATATATCAGTAAGTACTTTAAAATGTCTCTAACGTAACGTCATGACTACGTCAAAGGAACTCGCCCCCGTCTTCCCTTTTTAGTGTCTTTGAAAGTTTTAGGATGATAATAATTTTCCCAATGGTTAATTTGTAGGATTAATTTGATTAAAATACTTTTTTAAAATAAATTAATTAGTTAAATTAAAGGTTATTCATAACTACTTTCTTTTCTATTTTACCTCTTGTCTTTCTTCTCACTATTAATTTCTAACATATAAAGGGTAAAATAAGAAAAAATATCATCTGTCCCATAATACAAAATATTAATCACGGTTTAACATGAATTAAAAAATAATAAATAAATATATGTTTGTTATACTTAAAATAACCTTTATCTAAAATTCTTATAACTATAATTACATACTTTTTCACAATAAATAGAAGATGATATTAGATGTAGG
>JAWZTD010000119.1:16186-52637 GCA_035221335.1 Echites panduratus | reverse complement strand
AGATTGTTCTTGTAACTTTCATGAATTGTTTTTAGGCATGATAAGTAAAAGTTGTTTTTCCTTAGCATTAATTGTTATTTGTTGACCAGATATCCCGAAAACATAATCAATATACCAAAAACGAGAAAACACAAAAAAAAAATACTTAAATATTGGTCCCTAAACAAATACAATCCTTGATTGATAAATTATATTTTTTTTTTATTCATTTCATTATAAAATAGTCTACTGTACGTTGTCATAGAAGCTGTCATGGTAGTTTATCCGGAAATTATGTGTTGTTTTTATATGTTACAAATTAATTATGCTAGAGTTATATGTTATTTTCAAAAATCTTTCTCTATTAAACCATCCCGTGATTTTTTTTTTTTTTCATGTTCATTTATATAATATCAAGGGGTTTCAGGCAAGCTTTCAAAACATAATATCACATATAAAATTATTATTTGTAGATATATAAATATAACATTATAATGATTGACATTAATTATTAAAAAATAAAATAATAAAAGATTTAATGAACAACTACCCGAAGTTATCTCAAGTAATCACCTAATATTACTTTAAATGAGAAGGGTAAAAGTTCAAATCCGATTGAGATATTTTCAAATTTGAGCTTTTAAAAAAGATTTAATGAATTGTAAAAAATATAAAAAGCAAAATTATTGAATATTATAACATTTTCAAGTTATAGAAATCATTAAATTAATGTGTAATATAATTTTCAAAATATCATTAATAATAAATCATGAGTTAAAATATATTTTTAGAAATTTATTTTTAATAATGCAAAAAATTATACATAAGTATTCTTTATTTTTTAAAAAAATATTAATTTGGATGTATAATGGATGACTCAATGAACTTCTTTTTTCTTAAATAATTATTTATATATATATGATTGCAATATGTTAAATTTAATAAATAAAAAGGTAAAATGAAATATAAAAAAAATTTCTTCTTTAGACCCTATTGAATAACACTACGCCTACATTTTCATAAACAGCATCCCTAAAGAAGAATTAAAATCTTTTTCCAATAAAATAATAATAAATAAATTGAATAAAAAAGATAATTCAAAATGTATTTTTTAAAAGACTTTTCATGCATTGAACTATTTATTTTTATAAATTATAATTTTTTCTCTTTATTTGCTATTCAAAGTTAATCTTTTAAAAAAGAAAATCACTTAATATTTTTATTAGCTTATGATTAATTTTAAAATTTAATAATTTATAACCCTTTAAGGTCAAAAAAGTAGAGATAATATATGTGCCATGATGCAACCAATTTAGATATTTCTTTAAATATGTCAAACAACCATTTAAGTGATAAAAATATAATTTGCTATTGACAACTTGATAATAATAACAAAAAAACTTATTAATTTAGATATTTCTTTAAATATTTTAAACAACCATTTAAATGGTTAAATATAATTTGCTATTAACAACTTGATAATTGAAAAAAACCTTACATATTTAAATTTTATCAAATCAAACATTATTATTTAAATTTTAATAATAACTTATTATTTATCTAATTATTTGTATACTTGATTTGATCAATATTACATGATATAATACCACATCGCATCTCAACTCACCTGTTTTCAATCATATTGGGATTGATCTCACTCCCCACATTGCACAAGGACACAAGAAAGTCATGCTAGTAATAATAATGCAAAACAAAGGAAATTGTAGTAAGCCTAACCGGCTAGGTTTAAATTTTTAGAAATTTTATCCTAGAAGTAAAATATTCGATTATAAATATTTTAAAGTAAAATAAAGATATTCAATTTAGAATATTTGATTTATAAATATTTTCTTCACAGGAATAAATAAAACCTTAAATTATTAATATTAATATAATAATCAAAGTAAACAATAAAAAATGATGATTCCATCAAACAAGAACTTCACACACTTCTATATCCTTAAACATTGTAAATCGAGGGAATATATCTGAGTAAGAGGAGTTTACCCTTTACTAACGAACCAGTCCTGCGCTTGCAGCATGCACATTCAAAGTATTACTATAATCAAAGTAAACAATGACCATATTCAAAGTATTACTATATCACTAAGCAAACGCCTCCTCTACTAGGGAGTCTCAGTCTCGGACTAAGCAAAAAACTCGTCAAATGGAGAGAGCGTACCGTCTTGGGTGCTTCCTTAGTACCCATTTTCCATTTGCTTCTTCCGCAATTAATCTCCTTCACAGTTCACAGTACATTTAGTAGTAATTTCATTAATTTGGTTTCTTCATCTTCACGTGTTATTTGGGTTATGTTTGTTTCTTTGTTCTTCTGTATGAAAACGCAGCTCGAGGTTTACACTTCCCAAGATTCAAGAACGACTTTAAAGCCTTAATTTTAGGATTTTGAATCAGTTCGTGTGCACATAATCTTTGACTGTAAAACAAATAGACAGTGGATTTGTGCCCAGAAGTAGAACTCACTAAACCCCGCATTTTCTTTTGTTTCATTCTTACACAGGTTTTCTGGGTTCTAGAAGTCCTAAATTTTAGCATTCCTTCGGGTTCTTGAGATCAGTTCCATGCAAATTATAATGCCAACTAGCAAAGATAAATCAGTGTAACTCTTCTGTTCGCTCACCTGGCAGCTTTCTTCATTTTTGCTTAGCCTTCAAATGATTCTACTTTATCTCAATTGATGGATTCTGAAATCTCAAAACACTCTTCTGTGTTTTCCAGTCCTTTCTTGTCTCCAAATGTCAGTGCCTTGCTCAAGATCAGAATCATTTCATGGTAAGAAACTGAGCTCTGAATGGACTTTCTTGTATTTTTTCAAGTATCTCATTCATGTTTCATGTTATCTTTAGGAGCCAAGAGACTGGTTTACCTGTCACTGTTCACGTTAGGGTGTGTAACAGAAGCTTTAACCTGCACAAGGTAAGGAAGGAGATGTTAATTTCACATCCGCATCTAAAGACTTCAAATTCAGACTGCATGATTTCCCGGAATAAATTTTCATTTCATTTTCTTTTTGTCTTTTCAAATGGCAGCATCCACTATGTACAAAAAGTGGATACTTCAGGAGAAGTTTGAGTGAATCAAATGAGGTTGAACTACCTGACAACTTCCCGGGTGGAGCAGATACCTTTGAGATGATTGCACTCTTCATCTATGGATCCTCAACTTTGGTTGACCCTTTCAATGTAGCAGACCTGCGTTGTGCAGCTGAATTTCTTGAAATGACTGAGGAGTACAGCTCTGGAAATCTCTGTGAGCGCTTTGATATATACTTAAACCAAGTTGTTCTGCAAAGCTGGGAGGATACTCTGATTGTTTTGCACAAATGCCAAAAATTGCTTCCTCTGACTGAAGAACTGCTGATTGTAAGCCGTTGTATTGAGTCCCTGGCATTTATGGCCTGTATGGATATTCTTGATCCCGAGAGGAGACGTGAGAACCCAACTGTAACACTGGAGGCTTTAGCTAATCAACCTTGGAGCTGTGAAACAGTAGAGGATATGCTAAGGCACGATCTATGGATTAAAGATATCATTGTCCTTCCGTTCACATTCTTCAAGAGAATAATAGGATCATTGAGAAGACAAGGGATGAAAGAAAAATATGTTAGTCCTATAATACTTTTTTATGCAAGAAAATGGATCCTTTCAACAAAAATGAGTCAATTTTGCTGGAATGAAGGAGATGACAATTTTAAGAGTGAAATCTCGGATATACTGCAAGGAGTTGTTGATATGCTGCCTATGGGTGAGAAAGCAAGTAAACTAATCCCTGTGGGGTTCTACTTCTCTTTGCTTTCTCGATCTCTTGAACTTGGTCTACGGGATGATAGTATGGAAAAACTGCAGCATCAAATTGTATGTTTATTAAACTATGCACAGGTGGAGGATTTTCTTCTACCCAAGAGTAAGACGGAGTCCATTTCTTCCTCCATTGAGATCGCCATGATGGAGAGCATCTTTTCAGCATATGCTTCATCTCACATGCTGCAAAGTCATACTCCTGTAACAAAATATTCCATTGTTGCAGAATTATGGGACACGTACCTAACCAAGGTTGCTAGAGATCCGCAGTTGAGCTGTAAAAGATTCATGGAACTTGTTCAAACAATTCCAGCATCTATCCGACAAACACATGATCATCTCTACAGAGCTTTGAACACCTATCTTATGGTACGACACTAATGCTCTAAACTTAACTTATTGATGCATGACAGTTTAAATTTGCTACTTGAACTGGACAGATGAAGCCACTAAACTCATTCACAGAAATCAACCTGAGGACTGACCATAGCATCAAGAAACCAAGTATTTTCTATTTTCCGATTTTAGAGTTTTTCTAACTTCTAAAGCATAGGGTAGCCAGAATAAAATATATCCATTATCAGGCTGAAACAGCAGCAGTTACAGATTTTTCAATGGGTTGATTAGTACATCCAAGGACAACACTTTTTAATAGACCTTTTAGCACAAAATCTAAGTTAAAACCAATCAACTTCTTTGTTATGGGCTGTTGAAATATGAGATTTTTACTGCGAAGATCATTTTAGTTCTGAATGGTGGATTGAATTTTATAGGCACATCAAGATATAACACAAGAAGAAAAAGGTTCCATATGCAAGTACCTCAGCTGCCAGAAATTATCACAAGATGTGTGCATTGAAGCAGTTCAGAATGATTTGATGCCGCTGCGACTCATCGTTCAGGCTCTATTTGTTCAGCAGCTAAATACACAAGCAGCCTTTAAAGAATGCTCAGACTCATTCCGATACACACACTGCAGTGAATTTTCTGGAAGCCTGACAAGCTCAAGGTGTGCAAACAACAAAAGCGAGAATTTAGTTGAAAGCCCGTACATGGATGGAAGTGAAGTGAGCAATAAGCCACTCGGTTTCCTGCTGCAGAAAGATATTCCAATGCGAAGTTCTGATCTGAGCAACGAGTTCTCAAGGAAGGATTATGATTCCACCAGTTTCAGAATCCAAAACCTTGAGCAGGAACTAATATCTTTGAAGAAAGCCCTTCAACTACAGGTTATTTCCAAGAAATGGGAACCTCCTAAAAAGGTGGAAGGACGATCAATGAGCAAGATGAGAAATCCTGTTGGACAGGTGACCAGTTGCATTGGCAATGTGAACCTTACTTCAAAGCAGAATTATGCTAGTAAGCTACTGAAAATATTCAGAAGAATAAGTTTGTTTGGAAGAAGAAAAACAAAACAAAAGACAAATGTAATTGGTAAAAGTCCAAAGCAGCAATAGTTATTTTGTATTGATCCAAAAATGAAGACTAAGCCTAATCAAGAAGCATGTCTGCTTAACTTGGTAAGATGCACGAAAGATAAATCAGAATATATGATTTTACTCAGGATAATATAAGTAATAGAATGTCTAATTTGCTGAAAAGCAACGCATGATTTTATCAAAGTTATAATCCAAGTTACTATTGGCAAAACTGGTATGAGTGTTTTTAGCATCACTATTGATATACTAAGTTCAAAAGCTTTTGACATTTTAGCATTTTGTTTAATGGGCTGGCAAGTCAGGTATGTGAAGTGGAAGGCAATCAAATGGAGAGACCTGATCAACAAAGAAAAAGAAAGTGCTGTGCTGGCAATGAAGTATGTCTGACATTCTGTAACTCAAATTTATTTCTGCTACTTTAATATTCACGTATCACTATGATAACTCTTGTAGGTGAAACAAAAACATATAGAGTAGAGATCCCTAGAGCATGAAACTCCACTTTTCTATACATAGTGGGAAGAACGAATAAAACTTTACTAAACAAGCACAACCAAGCACTGCAAGATAAGCAAGTAATGTATTAGATGAGATGAACGTCATCTAAATAATATCCCCATAAGCCCAGGGGGTGATCTAAACACCTGAAGCTCCACTCGAGGTCACGTCCATTTGAACCTTATGAGTTGTCGGGAAGCTTTTAGGCATGGCCTCCTTAGCTACTTGAGGATTGACATAATGCTGGCGGCAAACTGGCATATACACATCAGAGCCGCCTATAAGCTCGGTCTGAGTATCTTCAGTCTTCCTCAAGGTAAAGAATGCTCTCTTCCCACAAAGCTCACACCGAGCAGTCAACTTTGTTATGGTGTCAGCAAGTGGCACAACTTCAAGCACTGAACCAAAACTCCTTCTGCAAGTATAAGTTTTTGCACACAGTTGTTAGCTCCAGATGGTATTTCAGTTACAATAGGCACTGCTAGTTCTTGGCGGTCGAAAAAATCACCTCAAATAGTCACCGTCTAGACCAGCAACTATCACAGTTTTCTTATCAAGATCAGCAACTTTGATGCAAAAATCATAAAGGTCATCGAAGAATTGAGCTTCATCGATGCCAATCACATCCAACTGTATACAAGTAACTCTATATAGTTAGTACAAAACAGATCACACTCAATAAATCAAGCAAATATTGCGTTCGATAGATAGCAGTCACATCCGGTGAGTGATCAGTAACAACCCAGATAAACAATTTCTCTTTAAACACGAGGAGCATGTATATTCGAGTTGATTCCTTTAACTATGGCATTTAACTAAAACTTGCAACGATTTGTAGCACCTTATCATAGTCATCGGCTCCAAAATTCTCCCTAAAAGAAGACAGATCTGGCATTGACCAGCAAGGAAATTTCACCCCGTCATGCGTCACCACTGCGTCTATAGCATACCTAGTATCCTTGCTTGACTTTATCAGAGCAACTTTCCTGCAAACGGGATTCAACAAAAAACCAAATAAGTCTACATCCTGTACTAATTGGTTCAACTCTTACATTTCAAACTCAAATCCCATTGAACATGGAATTTACTTTTTGATGTCCCTTTTGTAATAATTCAGTGAGGAAGGAAGCCTCTGACTACCTACCTGCCGTTGTTGGCTTCAGATTTTACTCGGCGAAGCAGGGCCGTGGTTTTGCCCGCAAACATTGGACCAATAATGACATGGATCTCCCCGGAAGAACTCTGAGCGGCCTGCGGCTTATCACCAGAAGCCATTACAGCTCACGAAAAAAAACTGTTAAAATGGAAAAGGGGGAAGGAAATTCGGATGTAGTTGGGTCTTGTCATCGACTTACATGGCGGAGTGTTTTGGCTCCCCATTATATAGTGGGAGAACAGGCAGAAGCGTACGTGAGACTTTTTATTTTTTGAGTTTTTAAATTTTTCAATTTCGGAGGGAACTATTTCGTGGTTTCAGATTTGGAGCGGAATTCGAAGGGAGCGGAGGGAAATCGTTTTTGGTCTCCAAATAATTTTTCTTTTGAAAGTAGAATCATATTGACCTTTATTAACTTATTATTAAGTGTATAGGATAATAATTATATTCAAATCATAAAAATTAACGAGCGTTGATATGCTCATATATATATATATATATATATATATATGACATTATTGATATTGTGATCAAATAAATAATATCATATATGCTCTCAAAAAAATCAAAAGTGATGGATGATATAATTGTACTTAGTCAAACATAATAATAGTTTGATAATCTCATATGATGACAATGTTACCTTTGTTATTGATGGAATAAGAAATCCAAAAAGAACTCCAATTTTTTTTTTATATAAGACAAGAGGGGAAAAGAAAACAAAATATATAAAAACACATATTTCTTCCGATTAACCATTTTATTTTTATATATATTATACCTAAAATATTTGTTATCTTTTCAGTTTATAATTATCATAATTATACATTTATACCATAATTATAAAGGAATATTAAAATAAACATAATAAATGCATATTATAATTCCAAAAATATTTATATTAGAAGACAAAAAAAAAATGGACAACTAATTATGATTGATAGAGAGAATATATAATAGATAATAATTTGTTTTAAAAGACGGGTCTTAAGCTGCTAATATGGAAAGTAAATTTATATTTGTGGTAAATTATCTAATAGGAAAAATAAAGTTAGTAGGGTGTTTATGTCACTTCCATGTTATATATAAGTTGGTGATATGTGTGCATCCTCAACAATCATTAGCAGAAGAACAAACATATATGTGGCAAGTGGATAGAAAATAAGTACATCGAGAAAATTAAGCTTCAAATGAGATAGGCAAGAATATTTATAATTCAGGAGACAAACAAATTATATAAATTCGAGACCGTCCATTGCAAAGATATATAGAAATAGGATAATTGCAATGGAATTTAGACAATTTCATACAAAAACTAGTTGTATTTACTAATTTGGAATCATGTTGCAAAAAATCAAAATGACACAAAACCAGATATTACCACTTATGTTCATAACCAATTTCTCAATGAATAACAAAGCCAAAAAAATATTGATTTATGAAAGTGTATCTTAAGTTAGGATAGTTGGAGTAAGGGTTTTTAACTTCTTCGGGTGAACAAAGATTAATTGATGTTATATCAAGGATTGTTATAGAGGAAAAAATCTGTTACTTATAAATTCATATATTATGACATGATTGAGAAGAAAGGAAGAGAATCATGTTTGTGGTTTTTGAATAATCATTAGTTTTTATGGATATTAATGTTAGAGTATAAAACTGGATTATTATTATTATATTAAATAAAAATAGATATAAAGAAAAATTTATAATTTGATGATCACTTTAAAATTTATGAAATCTCTATCCGTCTGTGTTTGTGTGAATCGTAATTGTAACCTTCTTAAAACTACAACCCGATGGTTAATGAGAATTGCAACCAAACCAAAGTCATAAGAGATTAATTTTGTTAGGTTAGGTTTTGTGATTTTTGATTTCCATTTGTCATTGACCCATTGCTTGCCATTTAAACTTTTGGGAGTAGAAGTGGTATTTCTCAATCTTTTGAGTACTGTATGTGATCTAGTTAAACTACAGACACCGAAATACAAATAAAACCCCGGCGGGAAAAGGGTTTCGACCATGCTTTTCCCATTTTCCCATTTCGAAGACTTTCTTAGTTCCGTTAAACCCTATAATCACTCTCTGACTCCCATATCAACCGGAAAAGATGGCTTCGTTTCCTCAACCGGGCACAGTCACTATCTGCGAAATCAACAGAGACCTGAGTACTTCCCGTTTCCCCAAATTTCTATTCGTTTCAAGAAATTATCACGAAATTTTCTAATTCATTGCTATGGCTACTGATTAGTTCGGTTTTACAATCGCTGCAGTTACTGCGGAAAATCTATCCGAAGACCGAGCTAAAGAAACTTATGCTAAATTTATTGTCCGTTTCTACTCGCACTCATCTGGATTTTCCTTTTCTTCTTCATTTTTTTTAAATATGTTTTGGGGATGGGTTTCTTTGATATTGTAATAATATGGTTGCAGGGAACCGTGTTTAACCCCGTGTCGTTCCAATCCGAAAATTTATTGGTTGCCCCGACCGACGAGCAGGCCCCGGGACGAAGCAATGGCAGATTACCGTCAGCTGCATTGCAGACAGCCTTTGCCGGTTATCTTAAACACCTGTTGCAACCTACTGATGTAAATATCATTTCCCCCCCTCCCCCCCCCCCCCACACACACACACGCACAACTGCCGACTTCTCTTTCTGTGTCTGCTGGAGGGGACAAAGTGTAGCTCAAGCGAAGTTAGAGGAAAAAGGGAAAATGGTTGTGGGCTCAATGGACAAACAGACGATTCGTGTTGCCACTTGATTCGTTAGATTGTTGAGAAATGCATTATAATCTTCATATTTCTTACCATAAAACAACTATTTGGAGCTGAAAAAAGCCTATTTGGAGCTGAAAAAAGCATATTTGGTTTGTTGTACATTTTGGCACGAATGTAGTTTTTCTTTTTCTTTTATGATGTTGACGAAGAAGTGTCATTTTCGTGTCTACTTCGATATGCTTGCAATAACTGCCTCTCACCTGGGCACTTTTCTTGCATAATTCAGTATCAAAAATAGATGTGGAGTCTGGAATTGACTTTTTATAGGTGTCTCTTTGATATATATCTTTCAGGTTCAATCATTAGAAAATTTTGATATTCATGCTGTAAGTTGGCACCCATATGAACACATTTTAGCTTTTGTTTCCGGGGCACATCAAGTGACAATTCGTGATTACAAGGATTCAGGTTAGCGTTTGCTCTACTTGTCCTCTTATCTTTGTGGATGTAGGTCCCAAGTGGGAGTCAATATAGATTCTGAAGTATGGATTCTATATTTTCTATCAGAGGGTAAGGATCTTTGTGTGCTGAGCAATGACCACCAAAAATTTGTTAAAAGTATCGAGTGGCGGCCAAATGGTGGCAAGATGCTTTCCGTGGCGTGCAAGTGAGTATCATGATCTTTTGATATGCATGAAAGTGCTGCAAAATCCTTTTTTTGGCTTTTAATTGAATCAAGCTTTTGATACTTGGATGAACAGGGGTGGGATTTGCATTTGGAGCGCTTCTTATCCTGGTGATTCCGTGTCTATTAGATGTGGAGCTACTCCAGGCACCCTTTCAAGAGCCTCTGGAACCATATGGACTCAAGTGGATTTCCTTCGAAGTCAGGATAATGAACAGTTGAGTGCCATATCATGGAGTCCGGATGGAAGATATCCTTGCAAACATTTATTAAGTTATCATTGGTGCAAAATTTGAAGTACTATTTATAGTTTCAAACCAACCATTAATTTTTATGCTTCTCCCTGGCTTCGATTTTCTATATACTGGATTTACTGATTTTCTTTTCTCCTGTTTTTTTTCCTTCATAGTGAAATGCTTCACTGATGGCCTACTTGTCTTTTTCGTCATTGTATGTAAATGCTACTCCCTGGCACCTTATAGATCTTCTTTAAAAGAGAACAACAGCTTAGAATTTACTGATTCACCAGCTAAGCTTCATATATGCAAAGACATTAATCATCCTGAAAATGCTTAGTTTTTGAGCTAATGGAACACACTTCTTATCCTAAAAAAAATTAAAAACTATTTTTGGTTAGAGAAATTAATCTTGTAGTTTTTTATCCTAATAAAGTTGATCATTCCTAATAACTGCTGTTTTGCTGGAATTAGAAATATTCCTTAACTTATCTTTACGTATTTGGCATCTGCTTCATTTGAAAGTTCATCATTCACAATCTGGGATGTTGCTCAAGGTATGTGGTTCATGTTTAAATTTTCTTAGCATTTGTAATTTTGAGTCCAATCTCATGGAAATATTGTAGTAGATGATTGCATACGTGCATCGTTCTTCTTTTTCTTCTTTTGAGCAAATTGTTCAAAGCTTGTCAAACTGTGTTATGAATTTCATTGACTGCATTTGCAAAGCCTATTTTTCTGTCTTGAGAAATTAAAATTTGAGTGAAGACTATTTAGGAAGCTGTTTTCTCTTCCCTAAAAATTTTGAGAAAATTCTGCTGTCAAAATAGATTGGAAATTGCCGTCCCTTCTAGTTTCTACGTCAAAAAAACTTAGCCACCAATTCGTCTTCTTATCTCAATTCATTTTTCATGTGATTTCTGAGTTGCTACATCAAATACCTTGCCACCAAGTCTCTGCAAAGTTGAAGAATCAAGCCATTGACTCCCATTCCCGCCCCCCTCTAGGATTCCCTTTCCATGACCAACAATTTCCAGCAAGCCGATCCCTTACCTTCTCTTCTTGAATCTATCTTCACATATCTTTCCCTCTTTTTGAATATATTCTTGAAGTTTATGTCACGCTTCGTCCCCTCTTTAAGTATTTTCTTCTTGGTTTCTGTTCTCATGCTTTTGCCTCTTTTTTTTTAATTTTAAAATCTGTTCTCATGGCATGATAGTTGGTGGCGGTATCAGCTACAGATTTTGGTTTTTTCAATTGGGATTGGGGGGAGGTTTGGGATTTGGTTGACTGTAAAGGCTATTTTTTAGTTAGAAGCAGTGAGGGCATCAAGGTCTTTATACAATTTTGAAAAATAACCTGTTTAACTCATCTAATTGTATTCTTAAAATTTTAAAAATCAAAAGTTATTCTAAAAATTTCGATTCAGAAACTTCTTATTACTTAAACATTAAGTCTGTGTAAAACATTTCAATATAAGACCGTGTCCAAAAATACCCATGGTTTTTCCCAAGAAAAAAAAAAATGTTGCACTGGTTGACTACATTTGGAGAAAATTGATTGCATGAAAAATTTCGTTGTTAAAGATCATTACAGAAGGCACATCAATAACTAACTGGAGAACTTTTGCTCTCCTCTAGGAGTCTCCTGTTCCATTTTCTTGTGTTAAAGACTTTGCTCATAGTGGTATGTTCCATAACAAAGCACTGAGAGGCAAGTTTTTTGAATACCTGAAATCAGTATCTCTCATGTCCAAAGTATGGCAGGGTGAAAAGGATATGACAGTTTGCGTGCAGTATAGCCCTTGTGCAATGGTGAACATGAGCATGCTATAACTGTCTAATAGTGATGTTTGCTTGAAATAAAGAATGGCTGCAATAATGATCCATCTTAATATCTAACTTATGTTTTGAATTGCTTAATCTTTGTATTATAATTCTTTTCATTTGTATCTTGCCTTCTGTTTTATGACTGTATATGCCATTTTGTTGACTAGCAGAGTTTAATGTTGTGTGTATGGTAACAGGAATTGGCACACCTGTTCGGCGGGGCTTAGGAGGCATATCACTTCTGAAGTGGTCTCCTTCTGGAGATTATTTCTTTGCCTCAAAATTGTACTGTTTCTAACATGTCTCTACTCTGTTTTTCATGTTTTAGGACCTCTATAAAGTGTATTGATCCAATTGATAATAATAAACTTAAAAAAGAAGCAGCTGTAGAACCGTGATTTTTACCTGATAAATTGGTGCATCATATGTTGACAGTGATGGGACATTTTACTTGTGGGAGACAAATACTTGGACTTCGGAACCTTGGTCCTCAACAAGTGGCTGTGTCACGGTAGTGAAGAAGATATTTTCCCTTCTATATGCTGAGCTAACCTCAAATTAGTTGCTATGTCTTTTCACATTTCCACATTGAATACGCCTGAGGTGTATGGGGAAGGTTATAATGTTCTTTACTTGCTTCTTCTAGTTGGTGTATCTTCTAACCTTCCATCAAAAGGATACCAAAGAGAATATATGAATAATACTCCCTACGTCCGGAAATGAATGTCCCATATTCCATTTTGGGTTGTCTGGAATTGAATTTTCCATTTCCTAAACTAGTAAAAATTTTATTAAGAAAATTAAAAATGCAATGTGTTAATGAACTAAGTCAAACTTTTTTATTAAAATACGTGCAAGTCAAATTGTGACATTCAATTTCAGATGGAAGGGAGTAATTACAATTGTATTTAGCAAAATTATCTATTCCTGTTTGTTCTGGAACTGGAACTGCCCTGTCATTTGTCCTCATGAACCTCGTCCTGTTGCACAGGTGAACATAGATGCATACATCAAATGTTGCCTTTAACTCTTATGTCTTTATTTATTTGAATTGCTCAAATCTTGTTTTACTTTTAATGGTCTCTGTTCTGGTTCACTGGTATAAGAAATGCTTGGACTGTTTTTTATGACAGCTTGTTACATAACGTTGGGTTGAAAATATGAGCTCTTTTCCATATCTGTGAAGAGTTGAAACTTGTACCGTCATTTTTCAATTTCTGTTACTGGAATAGGAGGATCTATCAATTTCTTTAACATGCACTAATTCTGCTTGATGTATTCATTTGTTTCCTCTGCTGCTAATTTATATTTTCTTCCCGGCCAAAGGCTATGCATATTAATATGTAACAATATATCCTTATCCTATTATGATTGGCTAATTACACTTTTCAACTCCAGAGTGCAACTTGGGATGCTGACGGTCGTATGGTACTCATTGCTTTCTCTGAGTCTTCAACTTTAGGTTCTCTTCATTTTGCATCGAAACCTCCCTCACTTGGTGAGTTTCCATGGGTTTTGTTCTTTTCATTCATTGGTCAGTTGGCTCCTGAAATCTTTCATGGGTATACCTTTCTAGGAAAGAGTAAAACAAAACAATAGCAACACCATAACAATGACAAAACAACAATGATGAAGATTATAACAATTACATTACCAAAAGAGGGAAAGGAAATAGGAAAAAGATTAGATTCTGGGATCCTATTTATTGAACTTGTTTTCTTTCGGGTGTGTGTGTGGAATGCAGAAGTAATCTTTATTCATAGGTTTGCTTTAAAATAAATTGATTTTTCAAATGGTGTATTATTCTACAGATGCACACCTTGTACCTGTGGAGTTGCCAGAGATTCAATCGTTGACTGGCAGGTTCATCCCACAATGCCCTTATTTTGACTCTTTTGGCATTGAATCTCTACTACATCTTGTTAGTGCATCAGAATTTCCGTCATGACTAGAATGAATTCTGTCCTACATTTTGTGATTGCAACCAGTACCTACTGGTTCTCATGAAAAGTTTTAAGCCAGATATGTGTCTCTCTTTTGTTTAGTTACATGCACCTCTATTATCATGTTAGCTTTATAGGCTTGTTTGGCAAAAGGAGGGAGAGAGGGGAGTGTCAACACATAACCAGAAATTGCACATATACAGTTAAGCAGTTTGCAACACAAATTGGATGGCAATTTTGTTACATTTTAAGTTCATTTTGTTGTTTCCTCATTTAACTCTTCATATGTTATTTTCACACTTGCGGGAACTCAACATGTAATAGTTACTCGAGGATGCATTTAACACTTGTGTGTTGGATCTACTTGATATGGCACTTAATACTCATTGGTTGATGAACTGCAAGAAGTCCTTTACAGTCTATGAGAATATGTTGTTTTTGTTGTGATAGGTTGATTTGATGATTAAGGTCTGAGCAAAGCTTTCAATTATTAATGCAGTAGAGGCATTGAAAAGATAGCCTGGGATTCTTCAGGAGAACGACTAGCCATATCGTACAAAGATGGGGATGTGCTGTACAAAGGTCTTATCGCTGTATATAATGTCAAGAGAACTCCCTTGATTTCGACTTCACTAATGTGAGTTTTCTTGAATCATTAACTTCTTTTAGTTGCTCTTGTTTCATTCTTATCATCATCAATCAGTTTAACTGAATACTTGTAGCTGCTTCTTCTTCCTTTTTGGTGGATTTGTTTTCCTACAGCTATCAATTTGAGTAAATACTAATTCTGATACCTATTTGCTATCAAATTTGACCCAGTGGGTTCATCAGAGGTCCTGGTGACAATCCAAAACCACTTGCATTTTCATTTCATGACAGGTTGAAGCAAGGACCGTTGCTTTCTGTGGTAAGTCTTTAAGTATATTTCTAATTACTAATTGTGAATCTGTCTGATCTGTTCCTATGATTTCAGTCATATTATTTATGAAGAATGTGTAAGTTGACTCTTTTTTGTTCACATCATGTAATAGGGCTTTCACTTGAATTTTCTTTGTTTCTTGGCATTTGTAAACTCTCACAGAAACACACTTCTTAGATAAGGTGTGATGAACAATTTTACAGTACTATTGATCAATCTTAACCGAATTGAGTTCTCTTGTCAGTGCTGGAGCAGTGGATTTTGCTGCACATACCCTCTCATATTGCATCCACATATACTTTCTTAAACCAGGTATAGATTGTCGTGCAATTTACCTAATAATTTTCCTATTTTTTGCATTTAGTGGGTGCTCAATTAATTGAATTTGAGGGGAAATCAGATATAACTTGAGTTATTTGTAATAATTGAATTAATTTGTTTACTTCTATTTTTAGGAAATTTGGAATTGTTGGAATTTAGATATGAGCGTTATTGTTCTTGGACAAGATATTACATTGAAGGAGAGGAAGTTGACTTAAATGACCAATGAATGCAATTGCAAGCAGTGACATGATTGTAAATAGACCTTGTAGTAGGCATTGCTTCTATTTATCATATATAAACTAAAGTATTGAACTTTCAAGTCTCACAAGTGAACATTTACTATTTTTTACATGATCATAATTGGGATGTTTTTGTAATGCTCAAGTTGTTTCTGATATTTCTATAATCAGTATATATTTAATTTGCATTTGCAGGGAAAGTGTAAGAGGCAAATGATTTCTTCTCCAATCTGGAATTTGCTTTATTATCAAATGGGATGTAACAGGACCTTCCGATATGTTATTGCACCCTATGATACTTCCCAGATGGGAATGCACTCCACTGGATGCTAGGAGGTTTTCATAGGATATTATGACTATAACAATTTTGAGGGGTTGCAGGTCGCATTGACATTTTGAGGGATGACATAGGGTTTATTATTATTATTTAGTAAAAAATATCAAGTGTCCTTTTTATAATGGGTTGTCTTATCTTATTTGATGAGGAGTGCACTCCATTTCTTTAAATGTAGGGTCTTGATAACGATCCTCTCTCTCCCCAATTTCACTTTTTGAATACGTAGCAATAATTAATGTATTAAATATAATTAAATAAATCAGATGATCTTTCAAGTGGTGCCCTTTAAATTTTTGGACGAACAAGAAGGACGCCCGTAAATGGTGGGGTCACAAAGTTTTCACATGGCCTAAATTGCTGCTCAGGCAATTTTCTCTCTAGGGGCATGAAATGCTATAATTTCAAACCCACAGTTGACAAATTGGTATTGACTTTTTGAATATCTAAAGGCTTATGTGAGAGTCATGAAACTAAGATTAGGGATTGCATAAAAATATTTAAGGTGTGTTTGGATCATTTATTTATTTGAGATAAAGATATATCTATTCAATTATATATATATATATTTAAATAGAAATTTATTTTTTATTTAAAATAAAAAATTCATTCACACTTTTTGGATTAAAAAATTTTTCTCCAATTTTTTTTTTAAATAATTTTTTTTTTCATTTAACTCATTTGAATCAAAAGTTTACGTTTGGTTGGTTATATTGGTCGGCCAATTGTACTGCAACAAGTTGATTTAACAGTAAGCGAAAAACATTCGAAAAACACCCTGGAGCCTGTCTCAGTCGGGATGTGTAAGAGTAACGCGAAGGTGAATCTAGCCAACTCCATAGATATATACTTCTAGGTTCGAACAATACTTCCTTTGTAGTCACCAAGCTGAATAAGGGAATACTCTTGCCTCGGCTTGGACTTTACCTTGTTTAGCACTGTATTTCCCTTCAAAGTCATACAAATTGATCCCAAATAGAAATTCAATGACTAAAATGTACGACGAAATCCTTAAAATCCCCAAACATAAAATTATTGACCTAGAATTAAAGAATAAAAATTCTGTGCATAAAAAAACTAGGAGAAATAGTGAAGCTTCCAGTACAACTTAAATACAGTAAACACGCCCAACTAACCAAAAATTTCATTCAGAAAGATCCTACCCCCATTTAGAATACGAGTTGTTGGCTCATTTCGACAGATGATTCATAGAAGGGTACATCATGACCAACCTGTTAAAATTGCAGCCACACATTCCATTTAACATTTAACAACACAAAGCTCTTCAACCTCACAAGAACTGCGACTCCTCATCGATGTTATGGAATATAATGTCAAATGGTAAGCACATTATAAACCATCCATTGGAATGTCATTGCTATTTGGATTTGCAGGTTGTATATCAAAAGCACTACCAGTGGTGTTCGTCTTACTTTGGCCAGCAGCACCAAAAGTGAATTCTTGCGGGGCAACATCGACAACAGGACGGGCAAAAATAGATGGAGCACCACTGCTGTTAAAGGCAGGAACAAGAGCTGGATCACCAGGCTTTGGGAAACCAAAACTAAATGATGGTACCCCTGAAGAGAAACTTGATATGTTACTATGGTTGCCATCAGTAGTTGGCCCAAAGATCTTCTGCTCATACTCCAGAAGTTGCTGATTGACAGCTGGGATTGACAAGTGAAACATAAAATAAGAGAAGCTCTGTTTCAAAAGACTTGTATTTGCGCATTTCTAACAACAATAAGAAAGAAAGAGATAATGTGCCTATATAGAAAAACCCATGCCAAGGCTTTTTAACAGTCAGAACCAAATGAAGTAGTTCCGCATTAACAAATCCAACCAATTGTCCAAGATTTAGCTAATGCTTCAGTAGATTACCACTATGTTTTGAATGAGCCAGCCATTTTCAACAAGATAATTTTGCTTTTAATAGATTTGTCTAAGTTATAGGAACATCTCAGATACCTATTTTTTACTTGGACTTGAAACATGCACTTTCTGTGTCAAAAGTATTTTCATCTACCAATAATCTGGATTCTGTCCAACTATCAAATACGGATATTTCACTTGTGAAAACAGCAAATAAGAAAATGAGAAGCCATTTTAAGAAGTAAATAAAATATTACCAAACCAAAAAGTAGTAAATAAGAAGCCACTTTAACCTTTGGTCGTGAATATATAGAAATAACTAGGTGCAGGTACTGCTTATTCACCTTGATTTAGGTCAATGGAAGGTCGCCGCTCCTTTACCCATTGATAACTCTGTGCAAGTCTCCATCCCTTGCTTTTCATCAAGTAAGCTATTACAATTGCAGGTGATCTGAGACAAAATGTAAAACACCATAGCATTGAAAGTCACCTCAAGAACAAATCTGACATTACTTCTTGCAAGTAGTTAGGTCATGTTGAGGAGATAGTACTGTTAACAGAGAACCTTAAGAGATAGTATAGTATTTTATCATTCTTTATACAGTAATCAAAGGAGTCATCATATAGAAGCCATAAATCTTCTTTTACAATTACTAACTATAAAACTGGAATAACCAGATGACAAAAGTAAACAAAGTTTACAATAAACTTGCCTGCTTTTCCCTGACATGCAATGTACAAGAACACGAGCTTTGTCTTTTTCACATTGTTCTGTGGAAAATAAATAAATAAGTTCAGATACACTCAACTAATAGGTCCATGGACAGTAAAAATAATAAAAAATGCATCCTATATTCCAGCAGAGAACAACCTAAGAGATCCAAATAGGAAAGCAGAAAGTTACGAAATATGTCTTGAATATGAAAATACACACAATAGGAAGTTACTGTAAATATTGAATTATTGAAATAACTTGAGATAACTTTTAACAGCTAAAAGATTCATAAATTGATATAAACTAAATATCCCAATAATGACTCATAAACCAGAATTTCCAAGATTAAAGCTAGATGATAGAATATTTGTTCCTACTCTTAGTTTTTGTTGTGATTAGCAGACAAATTTCTAAGAATTATTCGAGCAGAAAGAATATAATGAAGGATTTTTTTTTGGGGGTGGGGGAATGTAATTGTTGAGTATGTCGATGCTCAGATTTTTTTCATATCTTTATGAAGAGACCGATTTTCAAGTACTTTCTCTATTTGTATAACAATAATGTATTAGCCACTTTTTCTCTATTTCTCCATTGAGATTATTCTTCTTAAACCTGAGTGTGTTTTTTCCTCTTTTTTATTTTTTTATAGGGTATCTTACAGAGAAAATAAAATCTAATTGGTAATGTTCATGAGGTAGTAGACTCACCTAAGAACTGATTTGCATCCTCAAATGGTAAATTCTGATTGTCTGGGAGACAGTGATATGTGAATGAGTTTTTATACAAATTTTGACATGCAGGTACAGTCTGCAAATAGTGCAAGACCAGAGGTGGGAAACAGTATAAGACATTCTGATTAAAATAAGAACATTACCTGATAAATGCAGTACAAAATGCATATATTCTTACTACAGGAAAAAAGCTATGAGAGAGCAGCAAACAACAATAGAGAACTTATTGCAATTCATAAAAAGAAACAAGAAAAAGTATCTTCATATAAAAATTTTTTTTAAATATATAGACCATACTAAAGCATAAATCCATTACATAACAAAAGGGGTAAACTTGCAAAAGAACACTTTTGATTCCTCTACCTCTATATCACCATATTTCCCTCTCCAGATTTCTAGCAAGCCCTTCCAAAGCAATTGCCTACCTCATGAAATTGCAACTAATTTGAGTCATTTGATCAAATACTTTGGAAAAAATATTTAGTTGAACAACAGGATCAAAGAATAAATTAGCATTTGACAACTTAGTTGATCAATATTTCTTCAACCAAGGTCACCAAGACTATGACTCTCTCATAATAGATACCGGGACCCAACCCTTCCTCTTCCCTTATCTAAGCAACAACATAAGTTTTAGATTAAAACACAGAAAGTCTTGAGTTGAGTCTTGATATTTTTTGTTCATCTGACATTACTATAAAACCCTTTTTAATCCAAGTGATTAAACCACGACAAGTTTATTCATTATGTTTAATACACTTAAATCTTTAATCAACGTACAAGAATAAGTTCCGTTCACCCAGTGGATTTAAAAATTTTCCTACATTACAAAAAGACTGTAAATAAAATATGCATCACTTGCAAATCTCACAAGTCTTTGGACAGCATAAATCAAGTAAAAGGGACTCACTAGATTACAGTGTACATCATAATTTGATTATGAATTTCAAAACAAAGTAACCATTATCATTTCTATATCAATACAAAAAATTCTAGCTTAAGATTCTATGGGGACTAAAGTCCTTCGCAATCCAAGGAGCACCAGTAAGAACAGGCAATAAAAGACCATAAATGAAACGGAACAAAAGTACCCATCCCCATTAAGTTTTTCATACAAACTCCATGACCATTTTCAAATCAACTTCCAATAGCTAGCAAGAAAGAATAAATCAAATCAACTAAGAGACAAAAATCAAAAAGAAAACTGACATTTAAGACGCGAGAAATCCCTTGAGTTTTGAGTAGCTCGGCACGAGAAGCGTTATCATAGCTGCCCAAGTAGAGAAACTCGGGCAAGATCTCGGAAGGGAAAGCGCTGACTTGGAAGGGTGAAGTCTTCTCTGCCATCGCCGGCATGCGGTGACCGCAGACGCCGCAAACCTCCCCTTCTTCGTACTTGTGGTAGTGTCCACATACTCCACAAGGATTTTCTCTTTCTCTCTTCCTCATGTTCATATCTCAACTAAAGTTGATTTTGGTTTCCTCTGTTCTGGGTTTTTTTAGGTCAAGATGATTCACAAGATTAAGGGGAAAAAAAATTAAAAACAACAATTCAAAAGAAAAAAACAATTAAAAAAGAAAGGAAAAATTCTGTGCCTGTAATCTTGGTGTGCTGCGTTGGGGCAGTGGAGGAGGAAGAAGAAGGAAATCTGAAGGCTTGATTTTGGGGAATTTGTCTTTTTTTGGTTAATTAAGACTAACGGTAGTATTAGATGGGAAATTGGTAGTTCCAGTGAGGTAAGACTCAGAAGAGACACCTAAGCTGGCAACATGCTGAGGATAGAGATTTACTCTCGGTCTTATCCGAGTTATTAAGGTAATTTTTTTAAAATTAAAATTATAAAAATATATGGATATTTTTAGATAATTATTATGAAATGACTCAATTTATACTTTGATATATAAATTAAATTTATATTAAAATTTTCTTTAAATTAAAGTCAATTAAATTTTGAGTGTGTTTTATTACAATATTTTTTAAGTAACATTGTAGTTTTAAATATTCACATACCATATTTAAAGGTGAAATCATTAAATAACATATTAAATCCTGCGGATAGAGTCTATATAAACATGTTTTGAATGTGAATACGATACACATTATTATTGTGGATATTATAGTCTGCTGCTACTTATGTTATGTGTGTGGTCTAATCATGATGATTGACATGCAAGCATGAGGTAACTATGACTTCATATTTGGAGATTGGGCTGTAATGGATAAATTTTTACCTGAGGGTCAAGTTTATTTTAATTTTAGAAAATTAACCATGGAAATTGGTTATGCTGATAAACTTATATTATTTTTTTATAATAAAAATATATTGTGTCAAAACTTATTTTATACGTGGCATATTCTTATTGATAATTATTTAGAATCAAAATTTAAAAAAAATAAAAATAAAAATTTATCAATTGTAAATTGCAATGATAGTGAGTTCTAAATAAGAAAAATATATTTGGTATGACTAACAAAATGTCCAAAACTTTTTTTTTAAAAAATGTAATTTACTTTTAAATGCAAGATCTATTAGGGTTTTTAAATGCAAGAACACAAATTATCTTTATTTATTAATATTATATTTTGAGTATTAAATCATTAATTAACATTGTTATTTTTTTAATCAAAATGTAATTTTTTATATCTTCCTGTATATAATTGAAAATCTTATTTTGATTTATAATTATTTTTAAAAAATTGAATTAAGTGGGAGAAGTTGACCATGAGCAATTGAATCTTTTCTATAAGCATTAGATCCAGCTTATGACCATATTATATATAAGATGCTCAAATAATCCACGTTCGGATCTAGAGAGAAACCGATTCCGCTATCAATAGATAAAAAAAAAAAAAAAAAAAAAGGGTTGATTCACGACCCAAAGGACCTCATGATCCCGCCCTTAAAACCCCATAGAGGATGTAAATGAGGGATGTGCCTCAAATAGTTAGAGTGTGAAGGCTGTCCTTTAACCCCTGCTTGTAAGGATCAATAGATCAAACAGGGGAAGTGGTCCGAAGACATTTAATTCAAAAGAGTAATAAAATTTATTTTTACTTCAAGATACACTTTTTTTTTTTTTCTCACCTTACACATTGCACCTTTGACCCATAAAATTTTAAATTTCTTGTAACTCCAACTTTACACCTAATAGATTGACTAAAATTGTACTGCCCTATTTAAGGTCTGTCGTTTACTCATAAACAAGTGTATTAGTATTATATTATTAGGATAATAGTTTCATTAATTATTGAACAGCTGTTATAGACAGGCCCATTCTTCTGTCCTAACTCCCAAACAAGAAGCCCAATCAAAGTGGATGAACAGGTTTCTTATCCATTTCCTCTATAGAAAAGGATTCTTTCTGGTAGCCGTCTCTGATCTGGTGGGGCGGAGAGAAAGGAAGGACGAGATTAGTAAGGGAAGGATGAGGACGACAGAAGGGCTAAACTTTCCATTCTCATCCTCAACGACAAGAATCATGAAAGGAAAGAATGAACTATGAATCATAGCCAATTACAGAAGTTCCAATCTACCCTAATTAAAAAATACTTTATTTGTCTGAAATTAAATATCTTAAAGGTTAAATTAAATAAAAAATATTACAAAGAAATTAACATTACTTCAATTTTTCCATGAACTCTGATTCATAGAAGAAACTGATTTATCATTTTAACGAAGTCTTATTTGTTTGAAAATGAAATAAACTCATTTTTTTTATTAATTGGCTATATTTAAAAACAGAAAAAAAAACCCATTTTCTTTATAATAAAATTTGTGTGAATCAAATGAGATATTCAATTTAAAAAAAAAAAAAAAAAACCCTCTTGGTTTATGCCAAGGAGCTGAAGCTTATGCAATGGTAAGCTTTTCTTGAATTGGTGGCCAACTGCGCCGTGTCTGCGCTGTAAGGGGTATGTTTAGTCATGGGCCTCATGGCCCATTTTTAACAAAAACAGAAACAACCTTGGAACGTGTCTCTAGGTACAGTCATTTTTTATGGGACCGGTTGGACGTGAAAATCTATGATGTGTGGCAGTAAAAACTTTCAACAACTTCCCAAACCTTTTCTCAATTCCTAACCATGGAAAAAAACCAGAATTCCCCCATTTAAACTTAACTTCTGACTTCTGTATTGTTCACACTCTTGCTTTGGTCCATCAGAAGATTATCATCAATTCTTGGAAACAATGGCTTCAAGCAAAAGCATGATCCTAGGTTTCCTTCTAACACTGCTTGTCTGTTCTCTTTTGTTCAGAGAAACTAGTGCTGCATGCGAGGGTCAATCCCAAGAGAGCTGTAAAGAAGCTCCAGGATCCTCTGGATCATTCTCTAAGGAAGGATCCACTGGACCCGATGGAAAGACTGATGGCTTCGTTGATATTGATGGGGACGGCGAGCCTGATGCAGAAGTATTTGTTTTGGGACATTGAGAAAGATCTGGTTTCTTCCCACAAAATAAATATGATCTCAACGTTTCCTAGTAATATGGTAGTTCTCAAATAATTATGTTTTTCTTTTCCAAATTTCTTGTTTATCGTTTGATGAATTCTTTTGTAAGATCAGGAAACTGATTCAGATTAAATCCCTGAATCCGGTCTTTGATCGTCTTATGTTTTGTTTATATATTAGCTTTGACCAACAATGGGTAAAAGACTACTGAATATTACATCTGTTGCATATAAAAAATCTCAGTCTTTAAATAGTTTCTAAGCATAAGCATTTACAAAAAAAAACCTTGTATCTTGCAATCCAAAAGAAGAGTGCAAAGCAGACAATTTTGCACTTCAAAATATTGTCCGCAACCAGTGCAATACAAACCAAGATATTGGATTGGGGAAATGAGATCAATCACTTGGTCTTTTTACCCTTCAGTTTAGAAGCCCCAGCCCCAGCCGCAGCTTTTGCCAGAGTTGAAGGTTTGATGGCACTCTTGGGATTCAGAGCCTTTCTAATTTTAAATACTGCCCAGGCAGTCCCAATGGCATGCCCTGCTGCACCAAGCCCTTCATTTGTTACCTTCCCCGCTTCTTCTCCATACCTATTTTGCAATGCAAATAAACAACAGATTTAGATAATGTGCATGTTTGTGAGGAGTTTTGGGAAAAGAAAGCAGATTTTTGAGGAACCAAACATAAGACAATGAGATGGTATGATCTGGCTGAGATTGACATTTACCTCCTTGAAACAAGCTCTGTGGTTACAACAGCAGATGTTGACATGACATTTTTCCCAGCAGCCTCAACAGCATCACAAACCCTGTCTGTTGAGAGATTCAGAAAAAAGAAAAGGGTAAGTTGATGCAGGAAAGATGAGTTTATTAGCCCTTTCTTTTTAACCATTGCCTTTGTTGCAATGGATATCTGAATTTCAAGAAAAGGTGACAATGGGAGGGAAAGAAACAGAAAGCACATACCAAATCCTTCCAGGGAGG
The DNA here is from genome assembly GCA_035221335.1 of Echites panduratus. Taxonomy (NCBI): domain Eukaryota; kingdom Viridiplantae; phylum Streptophyta; class Magnoliopsida; order Gentianales; family Apocynaceae; genus Echites; species Echites panduratus. Next base: position 27,762 of record JAWZTD010000119.1, on the reverse strand, counting down.
CAAGCACAATTTCTCCAGGAAGAAGGCTGAAGAACTTTTTGCCAGCTTTTGAGTTTGCAAATGAACTCGCAAAGAATCCAGAGACTTTGACAACCCCTGAAAGTATTCCATTTGCCACCTTCTGTGACATCTTTGTCACCCTCTTCACCCTGAAATAATTCCAACCATTCATTACCAATCGGCGATCAATACATGATAATAATTGAGCAAAATGAAATTATCAAATGATATGACAAGAAAAGTTATAACCATAAATGTTTGATTACTGATTATCACAGGCAAAATGTAAAATTGATATACATGAAACTAAAACAGCGTAGTATCAGCATCTCATCTATGCATTAATGGAAGTTGGGGAAAATATCAAGAATATCAGTACAAAACCTGTAAAGAACAAGAACTATAAAATGGTTACCTTTTCATTCTCTTGAGCGCATCTGGGCTAATCTCCGATACCGTTCTCTTCCCCTCGTTCTTCTTCAAGAACTCATTCCCCCACTTCAACCTATCTACCGTCACATCTCCACACCATAGTATCCCCTTCACAACATGCCCAGATCCAGCTGCAATCATTCTGGCAACAGAACTACTGTAATCCTCCACATTTGGAGCAAGGGTCGTCCAGTACGCAGCCGAGCTCTTCTCTACCAACTCTCCCTTTTTCTTATCCTTCATTTCATCCGGTGACACCTCCCTTGAGACCACCCACCATCCTTCCGCGGCTCCTTTTGCTGCCACCTTCTCCACTCTAAATGCACTGTATTTCTGTAATATCTCGTCGAATTCTCCCAACAATTTCTCCTGCCCTTTTCCGGCTATAGTCAACCCATAATTCAACACATTCTCATTCTCAACATGATCAGGGGAGTTTCTATTTCTTCCCTCTTGGGCTTCAGTCTCAGGAGGGACTCTTAGACTAAAGAAGTAGTGGGACTCATCCAGCTTTACGGCAGCCTCATCTTTTGCCAACGGCCATTGAATTTCATCCCCTACCCGAGCAAGCACGGCCACAACAGTATCACCCTGCCGGAGCTTCACGATTGCAAAATCCCCCTTTGCAAGTTCAACACTCGAATCCTTATCGATCAAATGCACTAAAGCACCTGGGATTTTAATCACGAGTTCCTCGGATGACTCAAGAGCTGTGCTGCGTTGATCATCTGGATTACCTTGGATTTCAACTTGAATGCTCTCATTTTCTTTGTCGGGGAAGAGATTTTCTGCTAAATCTCTCATATCTAGAGAAGGATACATAGAAGAAGAAGCTGGATTTGTGGTCATTTGGGATGTGTATTCTGGGTTTGATTCGATCACTTGTGGGTAGAGAGAGTTGGTCTTCTTAGAGTTTCCTGTAGAAAACATGGTTTATGAAAAACTTCGGTTTCTTGATTTTCCGGTGGCACTCCCTCTGTTCCCATTTTAAGGGGGCAAGCTTAGCATATAAGCAAAAGAGAAAAACGGTGGGGGTTTCGTGTCGGTCATTTCCGGCTTCAATACAGGTAACGCGTCAGCCAACGTGACATGTGGCCGTGTGGTAACCGTGGAAGTGGATTCCACGCTCGCCTCGTTGGGACCCAATCTTTCTATATGAGTAAATAACTGTACTTCAAGGACCTTAAATTTGGCTGCTTTTCTTGGTCAATTAGATTTTTTTTTTCCTTCTATACCATCCTTCTTATCCTTAGTTATCAGGAGAAATTTACTAAATTTAGTAAGTGATTGATGCAATTTTGTTTGGGATTTATCCATATTTCCGTAATTTCATTTTGGCTTTAATATGTAACTTATGATCTGATTTCCACAAAACCCAAGATCAATTTTAGTATGTAAATTAAGGCAGGAATGGACTCAAGTTGCAGAGAAAGTGTTGATAAAATGCATGTGAGGAATGTTGTTTTGCTGCCATGCCTAAACAACAATGACAATGATCGAATCTGATTCATGATAACAGAATTCTTCAAGTTTGAGTGAGATTCCTGGGGAAATAAGATATTCTAGCTTTAGACAAAAGGGCTACATTACTGGGTGTCATTTCTCCTGAGGTCCCTTTCATGGGAGATTCTTGTAATCCATGCTGGAAGCAAATAATTATATATAAATATATTATCCCATTTGAGATCCTATTGTTGCCCCAAGATCTGTGCAGTCTACAGAGCCAGAAGACTCTAAAACAAATTAAAGTAGCCATCTTAATCACTAAACCTTCAATGCCTGGGTGGTTCTATCATATACGACTATGACTAACAAACCATTTTCTCTCTCTCTCAATTGCTCAATATAAAGGCACCCATCTCTCACGTTGTTCTTCAAAGATTTCACAATGAGAGCTTCTGATATTCTTGCATCCAATTGGAAGTCCATCTGGGCTATTACTAACATGTTCTTGAAGACTTGGCAGCTGGTGGGGGACTCATGTCCTGCATTTTTACAAGGCAAATTTTCATCCCTGGTTCTTATTCTTCTCGCTGCAGTGCTTACTTTTGTGATCATCTTTGTTGCTCTAGCATTCGATTTAATGTCGAAAATTGAAGGATTCTCTTCTAACGTGGTACCCTTGAATCACCGGAGTTGCAAAGGTGGCATCTGCTGGAATGAGATAAGCCTTTTTTATGTATCGGGTTGGGAAGAATTAGAGATCTCTGTCTATGTAAGTTTAGCAGAATCATAGTCTTTTCTTTTGAAAAGAAAAATTCTTGCAAATTGCCAAAGCTATTTGATGATCAGTACTTTGCAGAAAAATCTGTTTGGTGCATATACTGTATCAAGGCCCAAGAATTTCTTATGATCTAGCAAAAAGCATAAAGGGTCGAGTCTGATTTTCTTTATAGGCCGAAGGATAGTCAAAGGCAAAGCCCAATAACCCTTTTGAGGAAATTCATGTTCCCCATATATTAGTGTACAAATAAGATATAAAACACAAATGGACTCTATGATAATTTCTTAATTCTTCCATCTTTAGGATTTTTTAGATTCTTCCGTATAATTGACGGGATGATAAAATTTCTTCAAATAGTAAAACAATCTCATGTATAAATAAAAGGTTATAAAGGTTTATTGTCTAAATATTTTTTGTCTGTTTTGATGCAAGAAAAATTGAGGAACGGAATGGCTTCCACAACAGAAGGCACTCATGGATATCAGAGATCATATGTAAAGATAGGCTGAGCTCAACCCCGCACAAATAATTAACTCTACCGATAAAGATGGGTAACACAAAATCTGTGTGGAGATTTGGCTCTAGCGATTAAGACAAAAACCCCCAGATCTTTCTTCAGTAGAATCCATATCTAATCTTACATTAAACTAATAAAAAATGAATAATGTATCAAAAAAACAATCAAAAAGGCCTAACTAGCTAGATATAGTGTAAGAATCCCTAATGAAACCCCAGAATGATTGTCAATATCTATCTTTACTTTAGTCATTTTCAATTCTGAGTTCCTTTGCGTGAAATTTAAAGACCTAAATCTACGGTCAATCAAATTGAGTTGAAAAAAAAAAAAAAGCATCAAAATTATGAGAACCCAACAAATAGTTTCAATTTAAAAAAAAAAACTTACCCCCTCCTCAAACCTTCTCCATACCTCTGCTCCCGGACACGGATCAATACAATAGTGATGTTTTCTTTTTTTAAAAAAATCTTTTTATCCTATTTAAAAATCTAAAATATTCTTGATTTAATCATTTTAGAGTATGTTTTGATATATATTCATTTAGATGGTATCATTTCATTTTATAAAATATATATTTAGATTGGAGTCTGTTTTTTATTAAAAAAAAAATCTAATCCAAATCTGAATTGAAATCTTTATCGAATCAAATTTTTTATTTTTTAAAAAATAAATTTTAATCAAATATATATATATATATATATTTTGCGTGATGTATAGAGAATGTTTTATTTAATTATGTATCCAAGATACCTTTAGTAACATATATTTTTCAAAAGCTTTTTTCCTATCTATGTGGTTTCCTGTGAAAGCATCGAATCGTACAATGGTTGATTGGCAATTGTTCTTGATTGCCTGGCATTTTGCTTTAGTTTTCAGTCTTTTCAAGCTCATCCTTGTCCTATCTCCCTTATCGAATCTTCTATTTTTTCTTTGACAAATTTTTTTTAGAGGAGAATAAGCTGGGCAGAACCCAAAAATAACAAGTGTTATATTAATGAGGAAATTTGAGTGGAAAATTCTACTACCATTGCTCACCTAGATTTTTTGTCAGTTCCACCACAGCAACTGAAGATTTTGCTTACGACCTGAGATTGATGCTATAATGCAAATAATTTACGCAGTAATTGTGGCGACGCCGTATTGCTCCCTGCAAAGGGCTAATGAAAATACAGAGGCAGCCCCACCAGATGTCTCCGATGCTGTTGATGTCGGTTTCAGTCCTAGTCATCGTATTTCCTTTTACAATTATTATTATCATTATTATTAAAATTTACATAAAATTTTATATTATATAATATTAAAATTTAGTTTGCTAATTTCGAATACAGAAAAATTTTAGATTCAATTCAATTGTTGCTCGACTTGTTTGTCTCGAATCCTAATGAATGGTATGCATCCTTGACTCTCTAAAATGTGTTTTGCCTTCTTATGTACATTTGTTTAAGTAAAAATGTGAGGGATAAGTGCACTAAAATTATTGATTAGTTCAAATTCAGGATAAATGGGTACATAATATTTTCTCTGTGTATATTCATAAGTTATTTGACCAGAATTAGTATCTTCCTAAACTTGTGAAAAAGGTATACCTATATAGCACGTGTTCGGTAAGTTGTTTTCTATACTGATGGTAGGACTGTAAGAGTATCGGCTCTCTCGATCGTGATGGCTGAGTCAAAATGTTACCATACCTAATCCACCATTTAGAAAATCCAGCAGAATGACCATAGTCGACCTGGTTAAGTAGTTCATCATAAATGCCCTTTTAACCCATTTCGAGTTGGAGTGTGGGAAAGGTTTATGTCATTCTCGTTGACCAGTTCAATGTGAATGGGGGGGTTCTTTTGATTCGAGTTCCATATCAGTGTTTGGAAGTTCAGATCAGAAAGTGGAGTCTAATAGTGGGTTCTAACTTCATGTTTTACCAATTAATTCTTCTTGCCGACTCTAATTTACATGTCAAGAGAATAGTCGATGCCCATGCAAAAAAAATGAATGGCAATGAACATATGTGAAGGCATTTCATATGTGTAAAACACGTTACAGCATAAAAAGGTCCAAAAATAAAAGAGGAAAAAGTTGAGACTACTCCCACCTAATAAGACATATCACAAACCCATATCCCAATCTTAACTCCTTCCTACCATTCAAGCCTCAAGAAGGGGGGGGGGGGGCGGGGGGGAAGCAAAAGCCCAACAACAACAACAAGAACACAAAAAAAACCAAATTCCCATGCTACTAATAACATTACCTAAGGAGGAGCGAGCCCTATTCAAACTCTCTGCCATTAGTTACCTACTTTTGATTGATGATGATCATTGATCACTGTAAAAATTCGCTGCTCCTAGTATTTACAGTGGATCAATTTGAGTAACCACGATGGGGCTCCGAACCACATGCTTTCCATCCATCCAAGAAAGTGACCCGAAGACTGCACCCGAATCATCCAGCACCAGATTCTTGCTGTCCACTGTTATGGTCACGTAATAACTCAATTTTCTAACCTTCTCTGAAAACACAAGCCTGGCCGGCTTCACGCTCACCGTGGCTCCCTTGGGTGGATTTACTTTCACTCTGTACACAGCATTTGGCTCGCCAACATTAGTCACCGTCCTGAAGAATGTCTTGCTCGAAACTCCCACTGTTTGGCTTGAAAACAATGCAGCGATTGATGGATAGTTCAGATTCTCCGGCAGTGGCTTCCTCATCGGACAATTTACCGGTGATCGAGTGATCACTTGAATTGTCTTCGGACCGTACTCAATTGCACACAGGAAATTTACATAGTCGTTGTTGGTTATGTCATAAACAAGACCAGGATCCATGGCAAGATCAAGATTCAAATGCCCAGCACCGAAATCATACGGAGTGGATGGTTTCCCGGTGGCTTCATCAATCATGGGGTGAAAGTTGTTGTCTAGTACGCTCGCCGTAGTCATCATTGCAGATCTTATTGCTGCTGGACTCCAATCGGGATGTGCAGATTTTAGCAGGGCAGCTGCACCACTTACATGAGGACAAGCCATGGAAGTCCCGGAGAGAATGTTGAATTCGGTTTTTCGCTTATCCAATTCCAGTCCCGTCGGACCGACTGCATCAGTCCAAGCAGCTAAAATGTTCACACCTGGGGCAATCAAGTCCGGCTTCAATATCTCAGGGTTCAGTCCGTTTGGTCCTCTAGCCGAAAATGAAGCAACTACGGGAGCTGGTTTGATTCCGATAATGGTTCCTCTAAAATTGATAGTAGCAGTGGCAGCTCGATTAGATGCTGCATATGCTTTAATAGCATCACCTTCAGCGGAACCAATCGCACAAGCTGGGATCAAATGGGCATCTCCAACAAGGCCTTCCCCATTAGAAACGCCATTGGCCAAAATCATTCCCACACCACCGGCTTTCTTGACGACTAGTCCTTTAGCAACTCGAGGGTTACTGCCACGGTCGCAGATCACGATCTTGCCTTTAATTTGAGCAGGGTCGAGAGAATTTTCCATACAGAGTGAAGCAGAGAGTACTCCAGATTTCCCGGGGTAAACAATAGGATACATTTTACCATTGAGGGGCAATCCAGCATATAAAGAGACGCCGGCAAGTTTCCGGCCGTCTCCGAGGATAACGTCTGCTGGGAAATTTCTATCAATTGTACCAGCACCGACCGTGGTGAGCCAAGGAGCCAGGTTAGTGACTGACATTCCATTAGGTCCATCATTTCCAGCTGAAGAAGATACAAAAACACCCCTTGAAACGGCACAATACGCTCCGATTGCAATTGGATCGAGGTAATATGGGGAAGATATACCATCCCCACCTCCAATTGAGATGGAAATAACGTCGACTCCATCGGAGACTGCGGCATCGAATGCTGCTAGGATATCAGAATCGAAGCAGCCTGCACTTTTCCAGCAAACTTTGTACACGGCTAATCGAGCCTTAGGGGCTACCCCTTTAGCTATGCCGGAAGCATAGCCCTCCATGCTCGCTTTAAAAGCATATCGTCCTGCAGCAGTGGACGCTGTGTGAGTACCATGGCCATCTGCGTCTCTCGGGGACTTGAACTCAATAGTTTCATTAATTCCACCACCAAAACCTCCAAAACCAGAAGCCGCTTCATGACCTTTGGAGAAAAATCTTGCTCCCACAATCTTCCGGTTACAATTCCTCGTCGTAAACCCAACTCCGGTCTCACACGTCCCTTTCCAACGAGTGGGAGCAGGGCCCAAATTCAGATCGGAGAAGCTCCGTCTCTCCGGCCAAATCCCTGTATCAAAAATACCAATAATGACATCCGACCCATAGTCAGATTCCGACCACAGACCCCTCTGATTCCTGAGGCCCAGAAATTGAGGAGACCTAGTGGTATGAAGTTGCCGGCGGCGATCCTCAAATGCAGCGAGAATAGAAGGATGCTTGAGGACTGAAGCAGCTTGGGAAGGAGATAGCGTCGCAGAGAAGCCATGGAAGACAGTATCATACACGTGAAGGATTTTAGTGGGTTCAGTGAACTCAGATGTGTACCAATGGTAATGAGTTGGGAACACGGAGGGCTTAAAGGATCTATCAACACGGAATATGTAAGTTTTGCGATCATGATCGAGCTTAAAAGCCTGGGTATTGGCTAAAATCATGAACAGAAAGATGAGAACCTGAGGGAAAAATGAATTCGCCATTGCCATGGGAGAGAGCGAGAAGCTCAGCAGGGGCGACTGGTTTGTAGTTTACTGGGAGAGTGATGCTATAGTGATATAGGGAGGAGGAATTATTGTCTCTTTCGGACAATTAATTTAGACTGTAGCATTTCTGGGTTAATTAAGTATTAATTAAAGTTATTAAATGAAGTTATCTGATGCAAATAATTCTTCATTTTTTTTTAAGTAGAAAAGAATTCAAAGTATGGGAATTTGTAGATATGATTTTGTCGTTGTAAAGGATGGTGTCGGGACCCTGGTGATGAGTCAGACACAGTTACTTTGAGTTACAAACATTTTGAAACGACCCAGAGGATTATTGAAATCAAAACACTAATTACGTTACAAATTATAAAATAATTTTATATTGTGATAAAAAAAAACTAAAGTAATTTTATATTTTGGAAATAAGATAATAATAATAAATAAATATTTAAAGATCGAGAAAAGAATAGGTTTCAACATTTGCCGCAGACTCCTTGGATAAAGAGTTATCAATTCCCCGAGGTAACGGTGATTTTAGATTCCCAAAGCCCTTGTAGTAATAGTTCAACAGATGGGGTACGAATTTTTTTTTTTTTTTTCAAAATAATTATTACTTGTATATTTTAAAATAAAAAAATATTACTCCTTCCGTCTCAAAATATAAATCTTTTTAACCTCTTATTTTTATCTCATAATATAAGTCATTTTACAATTTACAATGCATATTTATTATGTTTTTTCACTCTTACCCTTCATTTAATATCCCCTCTATTTATTATCAAGAAATATAATTATAGCTATAAATATGAAAGATGAGGGGTATTTTAGATATAAAAAACATATATTTATTGTTTCTTAATCTGTGTGAAACGACGGCTAACGTCTTATATTGTGAGACGGAGTGAGTAATAAATTATTCATTTTATCCTTTATCCAATAATTTTTTAATTTCACTTATTACATTTTCTCATTCTTATCAATAAGGGATAAAATAGTTTAAAATAAATAATATTGTGATTATCTTAATTTAGATGAAAAATCTTTTGAAACATAACCAGTAAAGTAGAGAAAGAGGACTAAATTATGCTTATTATTAATAATTAGTTAATGATGAAATTACATTAGTTAGTATAATAAAAATCTTTTAGATTAAAAAGAATATTAGTACTATAATTTATGTTAAAAATATGATGAATGAAAAGAAAGATATTAATAATAGAGAATAAAGATAAAAGAAAACATATCAAAGATTAACCCATTTACTTCTCCATTTTTTTTAGTTAATTAACTTACTCATCAAAGTATTAATCGTCGTGACATTCATTTTGCTTCTTTTTATATATATTCATGATAGATCAAATTTCAAGTTATATAATAAAGATGCATATATAAATTTAATTCGAACAGACAATGTTTGTATTGAAAAATTAGTATTAATTATATACTTTTCATAATTTTTAGTTAATTAGTGTATATCTTATACTCCCTTTTATCTCTTATGATAAATCATTACCTTTTTTTTTTGTTACATATTATATATTATTTTATAATGATCAATACATTACTTGTTATGTATTTTATAATCTTATCCATTATTTAATATCTTTTTGTATTTATTGAGAAAACATGCAATTTTGACTATAAATAAGATAGATAAAATGTCTTTTAAATATAATATAAAAATATAATTTTAATGCAAAACGAGGGTTAACCATTCGAAATAATGAGATTGGAATGGAATTGAAATTTATTATTCTTGCAATGCAAGAGATTGAATAGCAGATACGGTAGCAAGAAAGAGTGATTATCATTTAAATTTATTTCACCGATATCAATAAAATAATAATTTTATTCATTTTAAACTGTTTTGCTCCCGTAATTACTTTGATTTTCACAAATTATTGTTTCCTCCCTCTTTTATCTTTATGAGCATTAGGATTAAGAGGTGTAAAATAAGAATATATAAAACACTCAGTAGACTTTAAAAAAAAATTACAAATAAAGTATATTTATTTTTAACAATATTTGAGCTAGACTCTTTTACTTAACTCGATTATTTCATTCAAATTGGAGCATTAAATAGGTCTCATCCCAAAATATTCAGCCACGTCCACAAATAAAGTAATTTAATAAGCGATAAAAAACATTTTAAGTATATTTTTTATATTAAAATAAATATAAGCCTATTTTTTATATTAAAATAAACAATTAATTAGATTTTTTTTTCAACTTGCGGTGGAAAAGGAGTAAATACACGTCCGACGTCTCTCTGAAAACGGTGGGAGTTGCTTTCCTTGATACCACTACTCCAATGGGGAGCCCTCTTTTTACAGAATCAAATAACGGTAGACAAGTGGGGTGGTATATTGATTTACACTCCACGCTTAAGTCTCTCTCCTTTAGAAAAAGTTTTGAATTCGAGTTACTTTAGAGGTGAGAATGAAGATATTTTCTTTGATGACCCTTAAGTCTCCAGTGACACATGCGAGATGGTGGAAGCAGCAGTATTGATAAGTATTGCTCTCAGCGCTTGGGGACATACGAGATGGTAGAAACAGTATCAAGCAGTGTGAGGGTACATATGAGATGGTAGAAGCAATATCAAGCAGTTTCAGGTATTGTAATACTAGCGACATGTGTTGGGCTCACTACTTGAAACCTGAGTTATAAAAAAAAAAATAATAATAACACTACGTTAATGGTAATATATCTCCGACTAGTGATGTGGCTTGGAACAACAAATAAACGACGAATGGCTTAAAATTATTATTCAGGAAATTACCGTTGAACTGCTCTGTCAGTGTGTCACGTTGTACATACTCATTGGCATCAAAATAAAAATTATTAAAAAAAGTTTTTTTTTCAAAGAATATAAAAAACAATTAATTGATTTAATTAAAATACTCAAAAAATCGTCTGTCAAATTACCTAAAAATTATAAATAAGAAAAATTATAAGAGAAAAAGTGAAAAAATAAATAAAAATTTGTGAAATTGTGTAAAGCAATATTTATTACGATACAAATTTAAAAGTTTAAAGTAATATTTATTATAAATCCTATCAAATATATACATATATTTTTTTTCCTTTAAGGTTTCGAATAAAAGATGAGAGAAATAGGTTTATAAGTTGTAAAATAGCACTGAATAAATAAATTTGCAATTACTCTATTTTTTTTATTTACCCTTTTCCTCTCTTTAGATAGTAGACCAAAACTTTATCATAAACTTAGGAAACAACAACATGGATAAGAGTGGAAAAAAGTGGTATAAATACTAGTTAAATTTTATAAAATAATACTACTATATATTGTGGAACAGATTTAAAGGTTTAAAGAGAATTACCAAGGTAAAGGTAAGGAGTACTACATGTTACACCAAAACTTTATCACTTCTAATTGTCTGTGGAGCCTTAAATTTCTTAAACTGAAATAAATTTCCATTGTTTGTTACGCAAGAATTCTCATGCATTGATGAGCCAAATATTCCCAATAAATAAATAAGTAAATAAAGGATAGCAAATGGCTCAGTTTCCATTATGGAGTTAATGCTATTCTTGGATTTGAATATAGTTTTTATTACTCTTTAGTTTCATGGTACATTTATGAAGTTTTTTTAATTAAAAATTTCAATTTGCAAATTAAATATTATCCATGTCCCATATAAATGATACTAAACTGGTTCGAAATATATAGTTCCGTACTCAGACCCACTTACTCAGGTTTAGATGTTACCCC
>JAWZTD010000119.1:0-11612 GCA_035221335.1 Echites panduratus | reverse complement strand
TTAGTTAATTAAATATTTAAAAATATTATTTTATATTATCATTTTAATGATATATTAAGATGATCATTTTATAAAAGGTTATTAAAGATCATTTTAAGAATAAAAATATTATTATAATAATTTATAAAATGATAACTGATAATATTTAGGAAAGGAATAATTATAAAATGAAAAGCCTGCAGAGAGACAAAAACTGAGAGAACCAAATTCATGTAATCCGAATTGGTTGGGAGGTTTTGAGTCATAAGTGTAAGTAAGAGGTTGGACTTGGTCCAGTCAAAGAAAACCTTTTCAACTGTAAACGCAAACCCCTCTCTCTCTATCTCTGGTTAGCCCTTTCCAAATTTCATATGCTTTGATGCTCTTTTCTGTCCTTTTTTTTTTTTCTTTTCTTTTTCAATTTTTCCTGTCTTTGTTTTTGACTAGGCAAAAGAATTTATTTATCGCTTCTTTTTTTCCTTTTCTTTTCTTGCTAATTTTTTCTGGTTTTCAGCTTCCATTTCAAGAGGCCGTAAAACTGTTGTAGCTCTCTTTCTGATTTTCAGTTACCGCCAGCCACTTCACAGTTGAAATTCAAAGGTATGATTTGATTTTGATGAGTTTCTAGGTTTTCCTTACTTCTTCCTTGGCTGTGGGAATTGAAACGAATTGACTTAGGGTTTCTAATTTTGTATGAATTTGCTTTTAATTTTTATTCTTGTTTATGGGGGTTTTGATATATATATTTTTTTAAATTACAAATTTACAGTTGAATTCAAGGTTAGGAGACTTGGAAAATTTTGTTTCATTTGCTTTGTTGTTTCCTTGAGTTTGATGCATGTCCTGATACTTTCTCCTTCGCTAGAAGTGTTATACTTCTACTAAGCTTCATATTGTTTTTTCGTTCCCCTGTTTTTAGGTTGTTTGCAAGTCGTCCCTTTTTCTTTTTTCATCCAGGGGTGGCTTTGGGTTAATTGAAATGTTCTTTTAAATAAAAATAGAAAATTGTTGAATAGAGTGACTTATAATTTTTGCTGATATGTTAAAAGTTTCTCAGTGTAGGAGAGTAAATATTTGCAGCACTTTTAACGGGGCATTTGCTCCTGAAAGATAGTTGGTGATCGTTCCTACCGTTTCCTTGATGAGATAGTATATTTCTTATAAGTTAATCGAAGAGTCAAGGACAGATTATTATAAATGAAGGGTGGTTCAGTTTAATGCTTTGGTTCTTGAAAGACTGGTGAAATCAATTTTTTTGTTGATTAATTGTGAGCTTACATTGGTATATTTATTCATTATCCGACATTTTTTTTTTTTCAGCAGCTGGCTTTATTTCTTAGATGTTTGAAAGCTCAAACTTTCATGGTTGGTAATGACAATGAAACCTGAGGGCTTGGTGTATATTTGTTTACTTTAGTATCTGTTAGTTGAGTTGTTTCTCCTCCTCATTCATGGTTATTTTATTTTTGAGTGCATGAACATCAATTTTCTAGTTTCCTTTTTTGGTTAATCTAAACTTGGGTTTGACTTTGCATGCATGGTAATTGCATGAATAATGTCCAATTTCCGAGTTGGACATTATTCAATTTAAGGTTGTTTGTCTTAATTTAGCTGAATTTAAATAAATAAATATCTGAATAGAAGTTGTGTTTTTGATAATTTTTTTTGAAGTCCCTCGACTTATGAGTGTTTCCCTTCTCTGATACTACTTTTAGAATGTCATTGTATTTGCTGAAGAGGTTGATTTATTATGAGTATTTTCTGTAGGTGGCAAAGAATCCATTATCACCTGATATAGAACATCCAGTGTAGGTACTGCTCTCTCCGTCCCATATTATTTGCCCACTTTGGAAATTCTTTTCTGTCTCAAAATGATTGTCCAACTAACTTTTGATGGAGCATTTAATGAAGTTTTTCCTATCATACCCTTTTATATTTTCCAAAGAAATCTCTACTACTAGTGGTGGGTGTGTGCTCGATCATAAAGGTGGTGTGGGGGTCGTAAGACATTTAATGAATAAGATAATTAGAAGAGAAGCGAAGAATTATTTAATGGAGTAACATGATTATAAGGGTATTTTGGTCAAATTGCGCTAAAATTATTACAATTTCATCTTAATCCTTTTGTAAAACCCAAAATGGACAAATAATATGGGATGGAATGAGTTAGTCACAAGGAGATTTTTGAATTATTATAAGAAAGTATTGTGCCAATTTCCAAGTTGGACATTATTCAATTTTGGAATCCCTACTTTTCGTTGTAGCCACAAATTTAGTATATGTAGATTGCCAATTATTCAATTGAATTTAAGATTTCCTGTCATGCTTATGGTTATTTCAAGAGGGAAATTGAATGAAACTCGATTCTTATGAATTGCAGCAGAAAGAGACATGTATGATGAAGCTTCTGATCAAAGATTAACGAGTTAGAGAATCATATGTCCTCCCTTGTCTCATGAAGTGTCTCCATCGCCTGACAAAGTGTCTCAGGAAGAAAGAAGAGACACTCCCTTGTAAACTAATCAAGTAAAAGTGTCCTCCCTAAAATGTGTGAAAATGTGTCACAAGACAAGCAACAACGACAGAATGATGATGAAATCCACCCATCAAGAGACACTCGAGAGGAAGTTTGTTGTGTGAAAGAATCAGGAAATATGCAGCAGAAACTGACCTCTGAGTGTTCAAGCAGTGAAACACATCCCGATCACGACTCCAAAGGGTTGAAAGATAAGTTCGATGGCTTAGAGCAAAGACAAAGTGCTGATGCTGGAAATCATTGCAGCAAGGCATGTGAAGAAACAATACCCAAGAGTGAAAGCCATGCAACAATATCCAACCAAGATAACAGGTTGCCCAAAACAGAGCTACCTGATGGTGGGGTTGAGTCATCGGTGTCTAGTGGAAAGCTGATCAATGAAGTTGGGAACCATGCACCAAAGTCAAATGAAGCATTTGGGACACAGAAGAAAAGGTCAGATTTGTTGGAGCAAAGACAATGCTCTGATATTGGAATCCATACACAAGTATCTCATGAGAAACAGATACATGAAAGCATGAATGGTTTGTCACGGTTCAATCAAGTTTCAGTTGTAACAAAAGTAGAGAAAGATGTCTCCAATCTGGGACAACTCCCTGAAGCTGCACTTCATGCACCAGCAACCAATGAAGGGGGAACTGCTTCGTGTGTGCTTGAGAAAGCCTCAATTACCTCTCTACATTGTGAAAGTACTAATACGCAGGCATCTGCAGTGTCGCCTGAACAAGAGAAGTTGACTTATGGCATGAGACCTGAAAAAACTCTATATAAGTTGCAGCCAAGACGAAACCCTGAAAGTGTGGTACGTACTCCCCAATCTGCTCAAGCAAGCATGTCTCCGAAAGTACAGGAAAAAGCATTGGATGATGGATACAATTGGCGGAAATATGGGCAGAAGCTTGTTAAAGGAAATGTTTTCATCAGGAGCTACTATAAATGCACCTATGCTAATTGCCTGGCTAAGAAGCAGGTTGAGAGATCCTACGATGGGCGTCTTACAGATATCAAGTACATTGGTAAACATGAACATCCTAAGCCTCAAATTAGCTCGCCTTTATCTGCATCTGTTCCACCTATCGAAGTTAGAAAACTGGACATGGCAGTCACAGCCAAATCAGAAGGTAGTTAAACAATTTCATCGAGGATTTTTAATATTTAGGACACTGAATGAGAAACTTGTGTTTATCATGTAATTTTTTGATTTGATAGTTAATGGTGAGTCATCTGTTGCACATCAAGATACATCTAAATGCATTCAGCCACCAGCCTCCTCAAGGCAATTGACTACTCTAGCAACTAATGATGGTGAAGTTTCTAAGTCTCAGAATTCTCATGATGACATTGATGATGAAGATAGCCCCAACACAAAGAAACAGTAAGATATCCTCAATTTTTCTATATTTTGCATAGAAATTGCCTTTGCAGTGCATCTGACAAGAAATCACTGGGTAACAGGAGGAGAGAAACTACACATGTGGATGATAATCTAGTGAAGAAGACTTATTGTGAAGCACGGTATGTCGTCAAGACTATCAGTGAAGTTGATATTATAAATGATTGCTACCGTTGGCGCAAATATGGACAGAAATTAGTTAAAGGCAATCCTAATCCAAGGTATAAGATTCTATCTATTTTCTTTTTGGGTTTTAGTTAGTTCAGAGATTAACAAATTGTCACTTGATGATTAATTGGATCACTATCTAGAAGTGTTGTTAACTATAATTTGAATTTTTCAATTTTAGCTGATTCCATTTTTGTGTTTCCATGCAACTGAATTATCTGTTTACTATGCTATAATAGCAATTGCAAAATGTAAATCCTTGAGTTGTGGTCTGTATTTATTGTTTTCTTACTGACTTGGCTATGCTGCAGTCACTTCTTTTTGAAACTCATCCTTTAGTGTTGAAGAACAAGTTGCCACTGTAGTCACTTTTGACAGGATTAATTTTTCTTTTCTTGAGCTCCACCAAACTTCTCCCTCCCCACAAAAAAAGTTTTGAGTACAAGGGAGTGGCCTAAATATTAAAATTAAGGTTATAGTTTATAAATTTGGTACATCTTTTGTTTCCGAGCATCAGTCCATCAGAGCTGCTTGTTAGTTTAAATGCCTGATTTTTCTTGCGATTGAGTAATGCTACTAATTGATACCATTTTGTAAATAAAGTGCCTGAAATTTTGATCCTATTGCAAGTGTTTTACATTCCTAAATAATATTGAACAAATATTGAGATAAGGAAAATTTCTGGTGCATTCTGTTGCTCTTTGCAACAATAAATTTTTATTCTTCAACTCTGTTCATTTCTTATCTTTTGCTTACTAGCTGCAGATGTTACTAGGATACTCCTTTTCTTAAAATTTCAAATCCAACTGTTTCTAATGTCTTCTTACATCTGGTGGTGAAGCTTTTGTTTGTTGTTTTTTCCTTTTCAATGGAGCTAGCCCCTATACTGAAGACGTAGATTGAAAAAGGAACAATCTTGCTTTTTTCTGTCTGATGCTTTATAACTCCCTCTCTATTTTATTATATCCCTTGTTTGTTTTTGACTTGTTGGTCTGTCTTAAACCATCATATGATTCTTCAATTTTGATGGGCATGTAAACATGGGTCTATGCCCCGAATATTAGGTTCTAATTGTTTATGCCTTTTGCAAAATTTTTGGTTGGAATCCTTAAACTACACCACTATGAAATTGTAGATATTATATAGCACTAATTTGCAAATTGAGACTGTAGAAATCCAAGTTTTGCAATAATAAATTCTTGAGTCAATTATGAGAGTTGATCAGACATGATTTTGATTAGCTATCTAAGTCAAAACTCCTGATTTATTAGTTGTTGAGGGTGGGAAAGATGTTGACCTTTAATGTTGTTAAGTTTTTGATAGTCTAAGGAGTGGCCTAATCATCCAAAGAAGGGTCACTAAGCTGGAATATTTGATTGTGGCCTTAGTTTTCTAAGTTTTGTTACCTGTTAAAAATGCTTCAAGTTTTCTTAAGTTACTATAATCTTTTTTTTAAAAAATATTTTGACTTTTTTGAAATACTGCTTCTTTGTTTGTATAGGAGTTACTACAGGTGCTCAAATGCTGGTTGCCCAGTCAAGAAACACGTTGAACGATCATCTCATGATCCCAAAGTTGTTATTACAACATATGAAGGAAAACATGACCATGATATGCCTGGTTCTAGTTCTGGTGGCCAAATTGCAGTAGAAAGTGATATCAATAGGAAGACCATGAGTGGAGGGGAGTCGAGATCAGAAAACAAACGTGCCGGAATGGAGATGGTTGTTCATATTGGTGCAAACTGATTTAAGGAAAGCCCACATTGTTCATTGCATTGTATCTCCATGTACCCATATCTGTTTGTCCTCCTAATCCAGTTGTTTATGTACTAAAGTGTTGTCCTACAGAAGAAAAATTTGGATGTGAGCAGTGATAGAAAGTGATACACAGCCCTTGTTATGCCTCCTGAGAACTAATTTAGCTTCTTAATTGGTTACAAATGCTGACGGAATACATTTATGTACAAATTGTTACCAGAGAACAGAGAAACCGTAAATAAAGTGCAGTTGTTTTTATGACTTTTCCAGTGTTTGTTGCATGGTTGTTCTTAGAATTAGGGTAGAACGAATGTTGGCTGTTAGTGGTGTTGGGCAAGTTTCCATATGTTATGATGCAAGATGATTTGGGTTGTTTTTGTTGATGCGGCTCCAGAAATCTTTTTTATGATTCATACTTCTAAAATAGATTAGAAAAACAGTGGTTGGATGCGATTGTTCTTGAAAATCATTCTTGTATTATGAGTGGATGGATGGTTCTTTGTATAATTGCATTAATCATGATAGGTAAAATTGACATATCTTCCCTAACCTTTACAAGCTAATAATTAGCCCAATCCAACAATTCTCTTTTGGCAAATGTAATGAAACATTAAAGTCTAATTATCCAATATTAATTTCAAGGATCATTATTTGGTAAGTATATGTTGTTTTATTAAAAAAAAAAAGAAAAAAAGAGTATACGTTGTTTTATATACTATTTACGTTACTTATATTTAATGATTTATTATTATTATTTTCTTTTAACATAAGAATTATTAAGATATTCTTGATCTTAAGTTTTATTAGTTTATTTGATTACTTGTACGGTTGGAAGTTTCCTTCAACTTTCCTCAAAAGGTGTTTGGCAAATAAAGCATCCATTGATGGTTGAAATTTGAAGATGTTATTGGAGAGCATCAGAATCTAAGAAACAGTAGACCAGTAACATGAAAGAATCAGATGTGAACTGACGTGACATGACATGACATGATAGAGAGATAAAGAAAGACTGATAAAGTTGGGATCCAGTTACAATGTATATTGAAATCCACTAGACAAACCCTCCTCGTACAATCATATATGTGAAATGAAATGCTGTGAAAATAATAAAAATTCATTACATGGAGCACTGGTTCTTTCTTGAATTATCACTCTTTTTAAGAATTGGATGCAATCATGTCTCTTGTGGCTAGCTGACCAGGAGTCAAATCAATCTAAGCAAAGCTCTCAGCATCTATAAGTCTTTGATCTTTATACTTACAACTCCCCTCATTAGATTATCTCAAAAGAAGAATGTATAATAACTAATATATATGTATACATCGTGGAAATTTTTATATGCTAAGGAGTCAGTCATAGGAGAGCGTAAATCCCAGGTTAACGCTCCAAATTCTTTCCGCATCAATGCCTTGATTGAAACTCTTAAAGAAGAAGACCATTAATGGAATGGAATTGACCTAAGCGTTTACTTTGTTGCACGCAACGGCATTCTGGTCAGTCAAGGATCAGACCAAGTTCATACCCAACAACAGGAGGAAGGAACTTAATTATTTTGTCGACAATTGAGTCAAATTCAGATAGAAAAATAATCCGTCCTCAGGTATTGATAATTAATGGGTGTTAGGGTATTGACATCATAAAACTGTGTCATCAACTGAGTTCCACATATCATAAATGACTTTATCCACTTCCGAGAAATTGCTCTCTTTGCAAGAAGTGAACACACAGTTCAATTTCAGGCTTTTCCTTCAAATCCAATTGCTATTAATAGTCCTAGATTTTCATTTATACCTTCTGAGAAGAAGAAGAAGATGATGATGAAGAAACGTAACTAGTTAGTAAAAGCTTGAAGAAAGTAATAATGGGAGATGATGATGGGAAGAGAACTAAAACAATCAATTCCAACTCAAAATTTCTCAAATGACCTCAAAAAAAGGATAAGAAACTTGAATTGGTCCATACAAGTGTTACAAAGCCGAGGAGCTCTTAACTGTGTGACACTAGGAAGAAGGAAGCTTGAAATAAAAACCGACCAGAAAAACTAGAGGTTTCATTCCCAGGTTGCTGCTCTCTTAATCCCCGAAACAGAACACAAATGCCATTCACTTCCATGCACAAGACGCAACTAGATTCCTGTTCATCCAACCAAGATAAAGAGCTCCATCTTTTTCTTCAAGCCTATATTTATCACAGTAGTTCTCGAGCAATGTCTTGATCGTGCCATTGACTAGTGAACTCAAGGGATATGGGCTAAAACCAGCCATTCTGAACCTCAACTTCCATTTCCTGAGAAGCTCATGCCTCTCCACCCTCTCGGATCCCTCACAGGCAATGATGTTTACCATATCTCTGGCCAAGCAGTGCTGCTCGACATTGATCCGCTCCTTGTGCTCCCTTGGAAGAGTAACATCAATCGATTCAAACATAGCCGTGTAGTAGTCTAAGGTTTCAAGAAAACGTGGAAAGAAGGCAGTGGTGTTTGTATTTGATTCTTGTTCAACAAGGGTTACTACTTTTGGATTCAAATCTCTTACCATTCTCAACACTCGATCACGATGGTTTTCTGTACTGACACTCTCATCTGGCATATGGTGCAACATGAATGCAAAATTCACTGCCAGTGCCTCCCCAGATTGAATTCCAAGATTTTCTGGCTGAACTTCACTGCCACAGATGGCTGTAGCATGGAATTCAAAAGGAACTTTACATGACTCGGCAAGCCTAGATAATCTGTGACCCACAATATTAAGTCCTCCACCGCGTGCATAAGCAGATGCAGGATCATCAATACCTGTTATGCGGATACAAGGTGGCCCCCCTGGCCGGGCTGCAAAAGCCTGTATTAGAGTTATCCATTGGCTCCCTTGACCAATTTGGAAATCAACAATGTGAACTCTGTTTTCATCCTTCATTGCCTCTGCAATGGCACCATTTGCCGACATATATCCAAATTTGAAGTAAGGGCAAACTTCATAAAGAAGGTGCATATAAGAAAGCATCTCAAAACTTGCCGGTTCTTTGCACCTGAAAGATTTGTAGATGGAACTTCCTGATGCAGTCAACTTTGCTACGAGGCCTTCTAAGACATAGGCTCCAAGACGCTGGATCGGTTCACCTGAAACAGACACCATTTGACGTAGTTCAGATATGAGTAGTTGTGATGTCAATGTATCGTTTTCTGATATGGCTTTCGCACAGGCAACAAGAACCTGCTTCAAGTCCCCTCTGGGTATGGCTTCTATCATTTGTCTCCAGCTGTTGATCTCCGGAGAAGCTATAGTGTCTGGAAATGTGTTATCACAAACTTCAAAAATGTCAGAATCAGGACCCAGCATTGCAGTTTCTAATTCAAGCAGTTTGTGCTTGAAGTCGTATACATCCTCAGTTATGCAAGAACCACTCACTGGTGAACCATAATTAGTATCTGGTGAATGGACCTGATCCAGTGCATGAGACTGATATTCTTGCTGTGACATGGGGCTCCCCTTCGGTGAGAAACTGGCGGTTGAAGGGGAGTTATATACAGTGTGATTGCCTGACACAGAGGATGACTCCAACGTGCAATATCGATCATGAGGCATCTGGATGGAGTACCTATTCAAACTGTTGTTGTAGTTCAGATGGGGCTCTAAACCCGGAAACTGCTGCAGAAAATAGGTCTCTACCTTCTGTAGAGGCAGATTTAGGCAGAATGTATTGGACATACTCACTCTTCCAGTTTGTTGAGATGCTTGCATTGAGAAAGGTAATCTTTGTTTTGCCTTCACAACTAGTGCAGTTAAGTATTCCTGGTGTGAATTGCTTACTTATCGAATATTTATCCAGAAGTTAGATTGATCATCACAGCAAAACCATGTCAAGTTACAAGGATCGAATGCTCCATCACGTTGAATGTCCAGAACAACTATCTGGGCTCTCCTAGACCGGAATTCACAAAAACCTGGAAAGAGCAGAAAGCAAGTCATTCTAACAGTGTGGAATTTGAAACAACAAAATCATGTGGAATTCAAGGCACATGTGAAGCAGAACCAATTATTTTTGAAAGCCAAAACCCCATAAAGTTGTTCCATAGAATCCTAACAAACTGTTCTGAGTGGAACACGTTTTCTAAAGAACTACAATTCTTACTCAAATGACCTTCTCTCCCAACAAATGAGATATAACCTTGAAATAGTAGCAAAGCAACAAAAGCATATCCTACAAACTTCCAATAGGTGGCAGAAAAGCATATCAAAATTGAGGCCAAGGCATTGGAGAATGCCAAAATTAACAAATAAAAACCAAATGAAATTATCAAGGGAGGAGAGTGGTTTTCAAACACGATAATGACAACAGCTTCCTGCTAAAATCCCTGGCTTTCCATAATGGAACCTAAAGACATAACACTTCCAAAAGCCAAAGAGTCCCTTATAATCCATGAAGATAAGTGGCAGCAGGTCTCGGTTTCCCTCCCTCACCACGTAACTAAACAAGTCCCATCCTTTCCGGATAGAAAAATTCAATCTTTTCACCTCCACGGTGCCTTGAAAACCAAGAGATGATCACGAACAGGATAATTCAACTAACAAACGCCTAGGCTTACCAAAATTCTCAAATTGAACAAATTCAAGAAAACATAAAAGAAAAAAAGGCTACAAGGGCAAAGGACCATTTAGCTTCAGAATAATAAACTCAAGATTAAAATAACAAAAAATTCGAAGAAGTCCAAATTCATTACACACTGTGTATAATGCTTGTGTACAATCCCCAAGTCGGTGTGAAGGCAAACGTCCCACTTCTGCTAGATCTATGACCAGGCCATTTACAAGAAAATTATACTATTGATGAAATTGGAACACAAAGCTCACAAATTCTTGAAGACGACTTCTGCTGATTCAAAATTTTCATGAAAAATTCAGCTTTATCTTACAACGAAAGCAGAAGAAAGTAAGAGGGAAAACAGAGCAAGTAAGCAGGACACTGGACTCAATACAATTGCCGGAACATTCATTTCTGCTTCAAATTCATCAATTATTTGCAAACTAACCTCAAAATTGAGAATCCCTTGTTCAGTTTATCTTGTTTATATTGCAACCCAACCCCAATCCTACTCCATAGACAAGCAAGAAACAGAGCGTGAGAGACAAGGGGACAGGGGACTTATGTGAATGGAAAACATCCTTATAAAAATAGAAAAACAATTAGATGAGAAACTGCTCTTCAATTGAGGAAAAATCACAGCAATGCCATCCAGATTTTCTTCTACTGGCTGATGAGTGGGGTGTCTTGGGAAAATTTCGGTTATGTAAAATGTAAAATCCACGTTTTTAAAATTTGGACATCCAATCCCAGCAGCAGGTTCAATTTTTTTTAACTATATAAAAGTGTACGTACCGTCCGGAAGAACAGTAACTAATAATCCTTTTAAATGTTTTTATTTATTTATTTATTTATTTATTTGATATAAATCATAAAATTTATATGTAAACATAACTCACGTCTAATTTAGGCCCTTTTTTAAGAAGGAAACTTCAAATTAAGTACCTGAAATACCAAAGTCTAATTGATTGAAATTGACTGGACTTTTTTTTTTCATCACATTTCAAAATTATTTTGAGGTTTAGTTTTAATTATTTATATTCAAAATACTTTTGATTTAATAAATGTCTCTTTTGCCATCCAAATATATAAATTTAAATTTATTTCAGGATAAAAATATACAAACTTTCTCTCGCAATAAAAGTTAACTTAATCATTGAAGTAAGTACACAAACTTGGTCACTATGCTTTACCAAAT
>JAWZTD010000118.1:456423-469250 GCA_035221335.1 Echites panduratus | reverse complement strand
CATTTGTTACAATCTTTTCCAAGGCATATAACCATTTTGCCAACACACACCTTTGTTACACTAATCTTAAACTTATAATATATTGACATAAGGGCAGCCATATATGATAAACACATATACGACAGCCCTAAAGCCGCCGTATAAAGAAAATATATATATATGATTACCTAACCATCATATATAAGCCAAAATACTCCCAAGAAAGGTATTTTACTACAGACCGTCATATATAAGCTTGATTATTTACGACGACTCAAATGTCATCATCTAACATCCATTTTTCCTATGGACCGTTGCATATACAATATAATATATGGCTGCTCATTGTATAAAATCAAGATTATATATACTATCATATTCGACAGACTGTGGTATAAAGCCACCTTTTGCGATGACCTTATAGCCGTTGTAAAAAAGACTATCATATATGACCTAGTTTTTGGTAGTGTCTTACGAGTAAATACATGAAGGCTTATGGTATGAACATGGTACCAATAAGGGGTATGGAACAATGGGATGAAAGTAAGAAGCCAAGGGTTTTACTGGGGAGACCAAGAAGAAATAGAAGAAAGGATAAAAATGAACCTAAGAAATTTGGCAAACTTTCTAAGAAAGGAAGCGCTATTCATTGTTAATTGTGTTGCATACAAGGTCATAACAAGAAATGTTTTCCTTCTAAGTCAACTACTCAGGTAACATCATTACTTCTCAATCTACTTATGGTGTAGTTAGCTCAGTCCAAGCTTTTGTGGATCGAACCGGACCAGACCGGCCTGTCAAACTGGTCAGGTCGAGAATCTGTTCACTGGTCGGTTCGATCCTTATATAAAAACCGTTTTGGATTAAAACAGCTCTGTTTTGATGAAACCGTTTCTGACCGGTAGGTTCAATACCAAATCAGACAGTTTTCAATCAAAAAAAAATTGGGCTAAATTGAATGATATTGGAAGCTAAGGGACTATTGGAAATTAAACAAATATTTTTTTTTCCCAATTCCCTTACATTTAGTCTCATCACAGTAGCCACTCTATTCCAAAATCCAATTCCAAACCCTCCACTCCCATTCTCTCTTCTAAAATTTCACCACCCTCACGCCACTCCTCCTCACCATAGCCCACAGTCACCGCCGCACTCACACAACGACCATTCTCTCTATTCTATGCTCTCTTCCATCAGGTTTGTTTTAATTTTTTTCACTGTGTGTGAGAAGAATTTTTCCCTATTTTTTTTCGCCTATTGTCTCTGTGTTTAGACTATAATTATATGTTGAGCTTACACCATTCGAACCAAAAAATAAGTTTAACAACTCCTCTATGTACATCAATATAACTTATTTTGAAATTTGAGCACTCATATAATTGGCTACCTGGATTTTGTTCCCTCTTTGAAACCTTCAAAATGGCTTTTGATCCATATTGACAATTTGAGGCTTGTCTAAAACTATTTTGTTGTCAAGTAGTACTGCAAAAATGATGAATTAGATGCCACAAATAAGCTTGAAGAGGGGGTTAAGAAAGAATTACAGATATATTGAACCAGCCTACAATAAGAGCCCGTTTGACCTAACTTTTTTAGTTTTTAAAAGTTGGAATTTCGATTCTCTTAAAAAAAGATTATAATAAAAAGATGAAAGTTATTTGGTAAATTTAATTTAAAAGCTATTTTTGGTAGGGAAGTTGTTTCGAAAGAAAATGTATTCTACTATCTTCTTTTTTTTAAGAGAATGAAAAGCTCATTTTCCACTATCTTTTAATTTTTTATACATCCATTTGTTATTTAAAAAGCTATTTTATATTTCTAATAGTTTTTTCATTTATTGTTTGACCAAACTTTGAATTAAAATAGATAGAAAATAGATTTTAAGTTATGCTAAACAGGCACTAAGGATGAACAACAATTCCTCCTATTAGCTTTAAACTTGGAAATTCAGATAACCCACTTAAGAATACAACTAAAGAATGCAATGCCAAAGTTCTAAAGTAGCCGAAGAAAACTTTGAAAGTAGCTGTCAAGCTAACTTTCAATAAGCTGCTTTAATTTCCTTTCCACTAGCAGATTCCAAACCCCCAAGAGTAGAATAGTAATTGGCTGCGGCAATGATCAATCTCTTAAAATGGTGTAAATCTATTGACTAAATTGACAAGAAAAAGCTCATGCCGATGAGTATCCTCGCTTTGGAACCCTTATGTTGTAAGAAAATTGTCAATATATTCTAAAGCGAGGAGAAAAAAGCAGCTCAATGAGGTGGTGGATCA
The DNA here is from genome assembly GCA_035221335.1 of Echites panduratus. Classification (NCBI taxonomy): domain Eukaryota; kingdom Viridiplantae; phylum Streptophyta; class Magnoliopsida; order Gentianales; family Apocynaceae; genus Echites; species Echites panduratus. The sequence continues at coordinate 466,995 of JAWZTD010000118.1, read as the reverse complement.
AAAAAGGAAGGCATCCCTCACTCCTACGGGATTCAGTTGAGTTTAATATAAAACGGAAAGAGAGTAGAACTTCCTTGGACAATTTTGATGAGCTTTTAAAAAATAAAGCCAATTGATGAGTTGTAAAAAAAATTACATATAGGGATGTTTATGTGGACAATTTTGTGACGTGGAACATCTATGTGCTACTTTGGCAGGAGAATAATTTCACAATGGTGAATTGTGGCTGGATCTCCTAATAATGGGTTAAGTGTAAAATCTTGCAAAGATAAATATTTAAATTGATAAGTAACTTTTGTGGTTAAAGTGAAAAATTTTGCCAAGTTGAGTAGCCATATTAATACTTTTGCCATTGTTTTTTGTAGATAACGAGCCTCCAAATTAGAACAGTATATTAAAATAGCGAACCCTCCATATTTTGGCCTTTACAAATGTTTGGAAGATTGTAGTGTTTAGTTCCCAAAATTAGTTGTATTGGTATATATAATCCTAATTTATTTTTTTTTACCTTTAATTGTCTAAAATTTTTTCAAATTGTGATTATTTTCCTTTTTCACATTTCCAACATAACTCCGATACTTTTTTAGGACTATAAATACCAAATTTTAAAATTTGGGACTAAATTTACCAATTTTTAATTTGATTTTTATCGAAAAATGGCTGAATTTATGTAAAAAAAATGAAAAAGAATAATAACTATAGTTTGAAAAAGTTTTGAGAAAAAAAAAAACAATTTAAGACCATATTGACATAGACAACTAATTTTGAGGACGACAACAGCAATCCACCTAAATTTTTCTTTTCTTTATAAAATGATCCATTTTCGCCGGTGTAATTTACCCATACTACTCGGCACTGCATGCTCTCCAGACTAGCCTTTTCCTTCATACCTCCTGATTTCTTCGAAACAAAACAAAGTTCTCAGCTCTGAGATCGAAATTGGAAGCTTTCTGAAGAGAAATTGATTAGGAAAAAGATGGACGAAGAAGAGATTGAGAAAGCAGTGATTGCTTATTTGAAGAAGAAGGGTTTCAAGCAAACTGAATTAGCATTCCAAGAAGAGCAACAGCATCATCATCATCTCAAATCGGCTACCACAACTAATGCCACCAATAATAGCAGCAACAACAACAATTCTTCTTCGAATTCCAACTCTGCCAATTCGCAAACCGACCCAGATATTGCTCGACAAATCTTGACGTTCTCTGCTGAGTAATTTACAATCTCACTCTCGGTTATATGTGATTTTTCGTTTTCAAATTTTTGATTTTTTTTTGTTTTTGTATCTTTAATTTGAAATTCATGTGTGCATTTGGCTTTTGAGTTAAGTTTTAACTACTCATACCTTCTTTTGGAGTTTAAATGTTTTGGAATTCTGTTTCTGACGGGGAAATTGGTCCTATATAGGATCCGGGACAGGAAAAGGTGCCTCTTTTTGTTTTTTTTGGTTTTTTTGTCTGTTATGGGTCGTGGTCGTGGTTTTGCTACCAGGTTGAGTTGGTGACCCTTCTCCTACTTGGGGAAAGTAATACTAAGGTATCTGCGTGTGTGTCTAACATATTTGTTTTGTAAGTGTATATATATGCTATTGTTCGTCCCAATTTGAATGCCCCAATTCTTATTGCCAATATTGATTAAATCAAAGAAAAAAAGGAAAATAAAAAAAGAAAAAAGAAAAGCATTGTTTGTTTTTTGCTTTATTGCTAATACATTTTCTTATTCTTGGTCCTTTTCAGATTGGAGAATAGCCCAGCTCAGTACCATGAGGGGTATAGCAAGCTTCGATCATGGTCCTATAGCTCTCTGGATTTGTACAAGGTAATGTTTTCAGAATGAAAATTATGAGTATATTTCATAAGAAATTTGGAGGTCGGAATATCTGGATGAGCTTCTTATAGATTTGGACTAGAATGACAAACTAATAACCTTGCTTTGTATGACCGATATTTCACGTCTATGTTATTCGGTAGAAAGTATGGGAAACTCTACACAAATGGCAAGTTAGAATAAAAGGCCAAGTGAATTATAAAAATATTAACATATGGGCCGTGTTTATCCTCTGTTTTTCTTCTGGCTAACGACATGTCCAAAATCAATGGTTAATAAATTTGTTAACAAAGGGTCCTGGTTTGTAAGATAGTTACTAACCTTTTCTCTGCAGAATTAGATTCACTATAGAGTCCTTTTTAAAGGATAAGGAAGCTGAATGTTGCTTAACTCCATCAAATTTCCATTCATTTCTCTTTCTCATTTTGTTCACCAAGAACCTGATTCTTTGAATCTTTAATATAGTCTGGGTAGTGAGAGGATTTAAGCTTATTCTTTATATGATCAAAATATATATGTTGATAGAGGTAAATGTTTTAGTAAAAAGTTACTATGATTCAAATGGTCTCAAAGACATAAATATAATTTGCATGAAAAAGAATTTTCTGTCAATTATACGGTACTCTATAAACTTACAAGTCTTGTCTGAGCTTTATCTTCAATGATCTGGCCATGTCTGATATATATTATTCAAAGAACATATTCTTGAACCCTTGGTCTGTCAAACTCACAATTTTAGCTTTAGAAAAATTCAAACAGGGGGTTTTTCTTTTTCAAATTTAAAGAAAGTGAATAAAGCAAGTGGCAACTGATGTGGCCTCCTTTCCATTTTTTTGTTGACATTTCAATTCTCAGGTGCTGTGTCAAATACCAATTTTATCATCGTTGCTTACTCATGTTTGACATGACTTATTTTGAAAACGTTGATTCGTCATAGTATTTCAAATTCTTCAAGATAAATTCTGTTTCTTATTAACTATGCACTTCTTCCATGTCTGACTGTACATGAAGTTACTCTCATGGTGCACTATACAAAGTTTTAGCAATTTTATAGATAAACTTTCTTGTTAAAAATTGCTGATGTTCAAATGCAGCATGAGTTGCTTCGAGTTCTCTATCCCGTGTTTGTCCATTGTTTCATGGATCTCGTTGCAAAAGGTCATCTCCAAGAAGGTAACTTTTTCTTTTTCTTTTTTGTTCCTTTGTCTAGTGTAATTTTGCTTTCTCTTGGTGAATCTTTTTAGAGTTTATGGTTGAAAATACTGCTTGAATTTCAGCAAGAGCTTTCTTTAATAGCTTCCGTGAAGATCATGAGATGATGCATTCACGTGACCTTCAAAAATTGGAAGGTGTTCTTTCACCTTCTCACCTTGAGGTGAATTTTGATCTTAATGCATCTGCATATGAGGTTTTGACAAGTTCAAAGTCTGAATGCAACTTCTTGTTACTCATTTTTTGTTACTGTGCAGGAAATGGAATTTGCACATTCTCTGAGACAAAGCAAAGTTAACATAAAAATATGCCAGGTTCTTTCTTGATAATCTTCAAATAGATATTATGTTGTTTAATTTAACTCAAGAAAAAATTTTTCTTGAGTGCATTCAATAAGCTCTCAGCTTTCTGGAGCCTGACCACAACATTCCAGAGTGAACCTAGCTACTATAAACATCTCATATATATATATATATATTTATTTATATATTAGCAATTCAGATTTCAGTGGCTTTACCTCAAAGTGAGAATGCAACTTGCAAATACCAAAAGTCCAATAGCAATCAGCATTTTCTTCATTACTTTTCTTCTTGTTATAGAACTTTGATTTGTACTTATGGGTATGCATGCAACGGGTAATCATATCCAATCAATTTGAGTAGACCAAATTAAGCCCAATGCCTTGGTGCTTGCTGCATTGGTTGCAGTTGATAAACTCTTTATGTATTTCTTTTTTTTGGTTGCATTGAATAGCTAGATGCTTCTGTAGACAGCATAAAAGGACCAGTTTGTTAAATAAGGTTATCTTCTATTATAGGTTGTTTGTCTCCATTTTCTAGTTACATATATCTGTGATATGAATGCTTCCACATTGTTTATGAAGACTTATGTCTTAGATTACTTTTTAGTACTAGGAAAATTCTTTCTTTCTTCTATCAAAGATTCTTTTGTTCTTATGATGGTTGTTCATGTTCACCTTAGCAGCTAATTCCTTCCATATTAGTTTTTTGTAAATTTGATTTAATTTTGGCAGTACTCTTATGACCTACTATTGCAATACTTACACAAGACTCTATCGATGGCAATGCTTGGGCTCATAAATGAGCACATCAACTTTCAAGGTACATAATGTTCCTACCTTCTCTCTTTGTATTGTGTTTTTGTTGTTCTATGGCATTCCATCTTATTGATAAATTTTTATGTAGTCTGAAAGTTTAAGCTGATAGAGAGGATTGAATTTAATCACTTAACATGCTCCGTCATGTGTAAGCCAAACTCAAATTTCTAAATTTTTAAGAACAGGTCTAACACTAAATAATAGCAAATAATGGGCGACAGCAGGAGTCGAACTCAGATCTTCGCTCTAGTTTGATACCATGATAAGTTTTCACATTCCCAGATGCTCTAAAAGCTAAATTTCCACATGCTCTAAATTTATCATGGTATTAGAGTCATGGTGTCTTAGTTGCCTTATCAGGTGAATTTTAATTCCTCGGCAACCGAAGGTTTATCTTGTTGCCTTTTGAGGTTGGGTTTCCTCCCTTTGCAACTTAGGGTTGGTTTGGTGTGTTTTGAGGTTGTGTTTTTTCTCGCATCATTAGATGCTAAAAAGAGGAAGCATTTTCAGTCCTCGTGTTACTGGTATTGCTGCCTATTTAAGCTCGAGTTTTTCACCTCTGCAGCTGGTTAGATTTTTATCAAATGCCTAGGGTTTTTCAGGTTTCTGCCCATTTATTTCATATTCAAGAGGTCGAGTTTTCTCCCTCTTTCTTCACAGCTGCCACCAACAGCATGTGCGTGGCTCTCTTTCCACCTACTCCGCTGCTGCTCTTCCTCATGCTGGTGCCGATTCTGTTTAAGTTGTGCCTCTTCTGGTTCTTTTTCATTCCGCCCACGGAAGGTTCTATTTTAGACGTTTTGGTGTGTTTTATTTCTCGAGCTGATTCTTTTTTTTTTTTAGTTTTTGCTTTCCAACAACCTGCTTTGTTTGGGCTTTCTGTCTAGCAGGCTTAGTTTTGCCCAAATTAATGTGAAGCTGGAAAGCGCTGGGTATACATAATGAGGTTCTAATAAAATGGTGGATATTATAGACTTGGGGGTAGCTCGTGGACTTCGGAAAAACGTTGGCATCTTTGTCCAGTAGCCGGCGACACTGTCGCTTTTTCCTCGCTGATGATTTCATATAGTAGTTTTCAAGTTTCACATTTTTTGATATCTATACACCAATTTGAGGGAGAGGGTTGACTATTATGCTAGCTATCATATGTTAGATAGGATTATAATTGATTTGGTTAATCTTAGATTGATTAGTAGTTACTTATTTGGTATAGTTACTGTTTTGTTATCCTAGATTTATATATATATATATATATATATGTAATTCTTTCTTAATAAAGAGAGAAAGATTTATCTCCCAAATCTTAAAATTCTGCACGTACAGACAAATTCTCTTCTCTTTTTCACTTTCTTCATCAACAGTTTCTCCTGGACAGCCAAGTTCAATTTCCGATGACGCTGAAGTAGTCACAATCATGGGGAGTGGGCAGGATGCAGCCAATCTTATAAATCAGAAGGAAATTCATTGGGGGGTAAGTTGATGGATCAATATGACTTATTCATTCACTTTTTAGTTATTGACCTTTACTAGTTATGAAGTGTGATCTTGGAGGTTAAGGTTGAAGAGCACATGAAACGCCGTAGAGCCTGGAATGTTTTTTTTTTATTTTCCATACCCCATTTTTTATGTGAAAAAGAATAATTTTATGGCCTTTCAAGATCAGAGGCTTTTGATTTGATTATTGAAGATATTAATTGAATTGACTGGAAAATGAATCATATTGGATAGTTGCCTCAGTTGAAAACAGTTCTTTATTTTATGTTTTTTGTTCTTTTGCTCAAGATGGACTCATGTCTCGTAGTTAACCAGGAAATTATAATAAAGGGACACTGTTAGTTTTGTATGACCCTTTATCAGAAAACATCAGAACATTGGAAAATCTGTGAAGCTGTTGAATTGAAGCCGTCCCATCACTAGTAGTTGAGAGAGAAGAAAGGGTAAAAATGAATAAAAATTGGGAGCAAAAAGAGAGAACTTGACAAAGGTTCTACTTAACTTTTATGTGAATTCTGTGAACAATTGCATTGTTCATCTATGCTATCCTGCATTTTGGGTGTCTTTTTCTCATTGAGCTTGTCCTCATTTTTCTTATCACAAAGAAAATGATGTAAGTTGTAACAGTTGCTTGAAGATTCTTTAGAAGAACGGTTGGAAAAAGCAGGGGGCTTGGTTCCAGATGCAGAAAAAGTCGATGGAGAGGCAAGGGATGGTGAAACAGAAGAAAATAAGGTAAGATAAACTGGCATGTTCCTGTAACTCATATCTTCAGTACAGTTTCTTAAAATTTTGTTGAGTTCTTTCCAATCTGATTTCATCCTTGTATTCTCATATTCAGAAAAGGTCAGTTGATGGAGGAAAACAAGGTACATCCTTGAAAAAGTTGAAAAAGGACAAAGTTGCTGGTGCAACTGCAAAGACTTCCCGTACTGAGAATTGCTCGCTATCCGTGGCACCTCGTGTTAAACCAGAGCTCACTTTGCCATCAATGTACTTTCTCCAAACCATTTTTCACACTTGTATTTTCTTGTTTTTGCGAATCTAATTATCTCACACTGCAGTAACAGAAAAGGGATATATAAAAACAAGCAGTTTTTTTTTTTAAATTATTTAATTAAGCTGAAAGTTTGATTTTAATTTAATAAAATGCAGTGCTGTGTTTTATCTAATGTTATTTAATTATTAAAAGCGGATCGGAGGGTTATCTGTTCTGTTGCAATCTTAGATGCTATAATCTATTTGAGTGATGATGGGTGTCACTTAATCTTATACATTTGAAATTTTTAGTGCTAATATGTACAAATAATGGAAATTTGTGATGGTTACATGCTTAATTTTCATTGCTCAAGTAAGGATTTGCATGAAAGTAACTTCATGAAAGTGTATCTTACTCTTCCTGGCTCCTTCCTATTCATAAAATCTTCGAGGGAAAATTAAAGAAAAGGAAATAAAACAGTCAAGGAAAAGAGATGATTTTACAGCCTTGCTTATCTAAGCGTGTACAAATTCTAGGATGTGTACAATTGGTTTATGCTTGTGGGCTGTGTGGCAATGGGTCAGCCGGTGAATGAAAAATATAAATCTATGGTGCTACAGCACAATGTTGATCATGAAACCCCATATATTTTTTGCTTCAATAGGAAAGTAAGTAGGAATTTGTAATATATCTTATTAAAGGAGAGTGATATACCTGGCGAAGAATTAGCAGCTTTGACTCCATAAACAGCACCTAAAGCTGTAAGGAAGCAAGAAGAGAGAAGGTAGTCTCTAAAAACAGAATGCGACTGAGCCGATGCTGTTGATTAGCTACATTTGTGAAGAGGAGAGGTTCTTTTATAAAGACGGTTTGGCATCTGAAATTTGAAGAACTGTACTGAAGATATAATCCTGTTTATGGATTTCCAGGATGTAGGGCGTGTTCACCATCTCTCCGTTCAATTGACATGGAATACTAAGATTTCTTGTATTCTTTGTTTCTACACCTTTTAAGTGCTGCAGTTATTCAATCTAATAATGTCTTTGACATTTGAGAAGTGTTTCAGAAGTATGAGAATTATAGAAAAGAAAAATAATTGCACTCCAGAAGCCTAAGGGTGTACTTGGATGCAGTTTTAAATTTTTGTTTTTGTGTTTTTGAGAATAAAAAAGGTGTTAGGATAAGATTAGTGCTTTTGGTTAGATGAATGATTTGTTGTTAAGTGGGTCTCTTTGTTGGATAAATTAATAAAATAGAGTCAAAATGATTAATATATGATAAGGGGTTTTAGAGGTATGAGAATTATATAAAAGAAAATTAGTTGCACTCCGGAAGACTAAGGGTGTTCTTGGATGGAGTTTCAAATTTTTGATTTTTTGTTTTTGAGAATAAGAAAGAAAGTGTTCGGATAAGATTAGTGCTTTTGGCTAAATGAATGATTTGACGTATTGTTGGATAAATTAATAAAATGATTGAAATATAGTCAAAATAAACAATATATATATATTTAATAATGTTGTTACTTTATGAAAATTTAACTTTAAAATATTCAGAATTATATATTTAACATCTACTGTGTGACCATATGTTGAAATTTCAGATTTTGGCCACTGGAGGGAATTTTGGGATATGATTTGCTAATCTCTTTTTAATTGTATTGCAGATCGGCTGAGGTTGAGCATTCTATTTTTGAAGATCTTCGAAATCGTATACAATTGAGTAGTGCAGCGCTGCCCTCTGTCAGCTTTTATACATTTATAAACACACATAATGGGTATATCATGCAATTTTAAGAAGCTTTTGTCATTAGAAATAAAAATCAGTCTCCTTTTTCCTTATTGATCAGTTGCTAATTGATATCACACTTCACACATCTTTCAAGGTTGAATTGTGCATCAATATCTCAAGATGGTTCACTTGTTGCCGGTGGCTTCTCAGATTCATCACTGAAGGTATCTCGAGTCTCATGTCAGTCATCATAAACATTTTCTCACTTCTGTTCTTGGCTGGTACTTGATTCTTTTCGCTATATGATTACATTTTCAGGTGTGGGACATTTCAAAGCTTGGGCAACAAACTGGTCAGGGTAAGTCAGCATTTTTCTCTGCTTTGGTCCTAATGATTGTTTGCATTATATATTTGTGATCGGGAAGGGTTCTGTCTCTTTATTTCTACTAATTGTTTGTTTCTTTTAAAGCACTACGTGGTTCGTTTGGAGTAAAGCTAAGCTGTGTGAGATATGCCTTAATGTTATTAGTTAATAGAAAAGCAAAGTTGGTTTATCAATGAATCACACAATTTGCACCATAAAAAGGACCGTCAGATTGGGCCAACTTGTTATAACAGCCTCAAAGAATCCTGAACTGTACACCACTTTTATTGCTGCCTCTTTATATCATACTTTCATGGTTAATAAATGTCAGATATTGTTAATATGTAACAGATATAGCAATCTCTACATTGTTGATGCATGAAAGTATGCCGCTGTTTAAGGAGAAAACACTTGGTTTGTGGGGGGTAATCAGAACCTTTTATTAGATTGACTAGACACAGATTTGGGAGAAAAAGTACGCCAGGCCTAGTATTTTGGATTAAAGGGATTTCAAGGTGAGCTGCAAACCATTTGGTAAAGATGTAATTTCATAAAATATTAGAAGGAAAACAATTTCATGCATTCTTGATGATAAATACTTCAGGTGACTTGTCCTAATCTAATATCCAAGGGAAAAATTTTGTATTTGGTCTGTCCATAAGTCAAGTATTTAAAGTTTGGGACCTGAGATTCTTTTTCTGCTTGCACCAAAAATGTGTTCCTTCTCGTTGTGTCCTAAATCTTGATCAGTTTTCTAGATCATCTTTTATTTCTACCCTCAAAATTCTTGTCAATTAGATTACTCTGTTTGTCAGTTGTCTGTAGTTGCATTGTGAGGAACAAGTTGCTTGATTTTTTATTTTTTGGTACATCCTTAACTAACAATTTGTCATTACTATCACATTTTTGAAGTCAAGCTAGTACAAAATTTGTAGGGCTCTTTGATTATATCCAACATTTGTTGAAGATCATGCTTCAGACATCTTTGGGCTTTATTGAAACACTAAAGATACTGTGAAATTGGCTTCAGGCTGAGATTTAAATAAAGGTTGTGGATAACGTTTTCAGAAACTGGAACATGAACTGAATGAAATTAAAGATGTTGTGAAGCTAGAAAATTTCCTAGTCTAATATGATCAACAAATAATTGAGCTGTTAAGAATATTTTTCAAACTCATTTTCTTACAATTATGAAAGTGAGATTGGCTAGAAGACATCTTACTTACTTACCAGAAGTCCTTTGAAAGAAGTTGCATTAGAAAAGGGTTATTTCCATTTGGCACCTCTGAACTTTGAGTCCTATTCATTTAAAACGTACAATTAGGTACCAAAATTTAAAATTAAGCTAAAATAAATTAACTGATAATATGATTTCTCTCAAATGCTTTATTGAAACACTAAAGATACTATGAAATTGGCTTCAGGCCGAGATTTAAATAAGATTGTGGGTAACGTTTTCAGAAACAGGAACACAAACTGAATGAAATTAAAGATGATGTGAAGCTAGAAAATTTCTAGTCTAATATGGTCAACAAATAATTGAACTGTTAAGAATATTTTTCAAACTCTAGCATTTTCTTACAATTATGAAGGTGAGATTAGCTAAAAGACATCCGATTTGCTTACCAGAAGGCCTTTGTAAGAAGTTGCATTAGAAAAGGGTTATTTCCATTTGGCACCTCTGAACTTTATTGAGTCCTATTCATTTAAAACTTACAATTATTTACCAAATTTAAAATTACGTTAGAATAAATTAACTGATAATATGATTTCTCTCAAATGCCCTTGAATTTATTAGGAAATTACATGAGTTAAAATTCTGGAACTTATTTTTGAGAAAAAACCCTGAAA
>JAWZTD010000118.1:425443-435850 GCA_035221335.1 Echites panduratus | reverse complement strand
TATATATATATATATATATATATATACACATATTATTTTATGCCCTTTCAATTGTTGGTTGCTGTCACAATGGATTCAAATGGATGGAATTGGCTTTGGCTCACATGAAATATTTTCGAGAAAATTCCTCAACCATTTAGCTTCCTCATGAAGAGCGATAAACTCTGGTTCCATCATGGATCTTGCGATATACTTTTGTCAGATGATTTCCAAGACATAGCTGCTCCACTGAGCTTAAATAGATATCCATTTGTGGGGACTTTTCAGTCCTTAGCGTCAGATATCCAATTTGCATAACTATATCCCTGTAATATTGAAGGATAAATAACATAGTGAAGTCCATAATCAAGAGTGTATTAAAAATATTTGAGAAGCTTTCCAAAGTTCTTTTCTAGGATTATGTGTAAATCGGCATAATTTGCTCACCGTGTAAGTAATATCAGGCCTTGTACAATTCTTCTGATACCTCAAGCTCCCTATAATATGAGAATATTCCAATTAATAAATGGCATAAGTATCAATATGACCATTGAAGTTGTATGGTTTTTTCAATTTAACCTTTCAACTTCCAAACATGTCAATTTGACCATTTAATTTTGTGAGATTTGCAATTTAGTTATTTAACTTTGTTTGATTTCTCAATTTAGCCATTTAATATTGTAATTTTTGTCAATTTCACCTTTCAACTTTGTGAAATTTTTCAAAGGATTTAACCTTGTAATGGTCAAATTAATAAATTTTCAAAGTCGAGTGGTCAAATTGATATGTTTGAAAGTTGAATAGTTAAATTGAAAAAATCATACAGCTTTAGCGGTCATATTGATACTAATGTCATTAATAAATACTCTTACCTTTATTTTTGAGAAGATATACACTCATATCCATTGGTGTTTTAACCATGCCATTGTCACCCTTAGAAAATTTGTCGAGAATTTGCTCAACATAGTGAGTTTGGGACAATACCATATTATTAGATGTCTTATAAATTTTAATTCCTAAAATAACATCTGCAACACCCAAATCTTACATGTCAAACCATTTGGTTAACATTACTTTTGTAGACTTAACCAGGTACTAATTTCTTCAAAAATTAATAAATTGTGTGCATATAGACATACAATGGCATGACATCGACATATTTATCAACTTTGTTGATTCCATAACCATTTGACAATATCTCATTGTCAAAATTTTCATGCCATTGTTTTGGATCTTATTTCAAACCATATAAGAATTCGACAAGTTTACCTAGTTTATCTTCTTTCCCTTAATAACAAAACCCTCAAGTTGTTGAATATAGATTCTCTTCATCAAGATCACAATTAAGGAAATCCATGTTTACATGCATTTGATCTATCTCAAACTTGTTAATATCTATCAACATACGAATAGCAGTAATCCTTGATACGGAAGAATAAGAGATTTGAAGTAATAAAGTTAAAAAGGATTTGAAGTTAAAAGAAGGACGAAGATAAAAGAGATGAACCATCTTTTAAAATGATGTAATAGTCTATTTTAATATTGTATAATAGATTTTAAAGTATTTTATAATCGATATATTTAAAAAAAGATTGCATAATAGATAGATGGATTTTGAGAAAAATCTTGTATTATTTTGTGAAAATTAATTGATTGGTACATTTCCCTCATAGAAAATCCAAAGAGCTGAAAATAGGACATTCTTTTAACTGTGGCTTTTGCTTTACATATCTACGAGGTGATAACAATGTCTTGCATAGATTTTTATGAAAAAATGAAAAGGTTCAAACTCTGATATTTTCATTCTCTTTAAAATAATTTTTGTATAATTTTATCAATTTCTATATATTTAAAAAAAATTTAATGAAAAAAAATTATAATAGTGATACATTGAGATTATCTTTTGATATCTAATTTAAATTATTTTTTGAAAGATTAAAAGATTAAAATATTTAGGAATTGCTGATGAGGTATTGATTTTATTTTACAATTTTTTATTTAATTTAAAGTACCTTCCTGGAATTGAAGAGTTTAGATTGTTGAACGTTTCATTAGATTTTCTCAATTAGAAAAATATATATGAGAAAAAAAGGGCATCCATATGTTACAAGTTGAGAGATCAGTAGGTAATAAAAAATTAAGGTCATACAAAGTTATTTAGTTATTATACATATTCTTCAAATAAAATTGAATTTTTTAAAATTATTTTATATATGTATTTGTATAGGTCAAATTATGAAAAGTTTTTTGCATAAATTTATTGTTTTATATCTAATTTATTTAGTTATGGAATCATTTCCTCGTTATCATTTGCTATAGATAATTCTTCAAATTTTTCAATTAAAAAATTATTTGTGAAGTACAAGTGGAATGTATCATGCGTGAGAATGATTGAAAAACTTGTTAAAAATTAATGCATCTTACTTAATATTATTTACTATTTTACTTTGGTTATTATTAGTATTACTAGTATGACTTAGTCATTATTTCTGTTCCTATTGTTTAGGATTGGATAAGTAGTAGAGAGTTCATTCACGAGAAGGTTGTTTAGCTTATTTCTTGGAGAAGTTTGTTAAGTTTTAGCTTATAAATAAGTATAGATGAATGTTATTTATATCTCAATAATAAAAAAAAAGTTTTATCCCTAAATTAGCTTCCTCTGCATAGTTTCTCTTCATTTGTTTTATGGTATCGGAGCAATACGGAGTTATCGAACGGAGGAAACAATTCAACCTCACGGGTTGAAAAACCTGTAGGGAACAACTACAAGTATTGGAGGATGTCTATGGAGACATATCTTCAAGGGCACGACCTGTGAGACATAGTCACGGGTGTTGATGTTGTTCCTATTGATACTCTAGAAATGCTGAACCGAGGTGAAAGTGGAGGACAAATGCGGGAAAGCTTGCTCTGAGAACTTCAATTAGCAAAGAGTTCATTGATCATGTTCGTGATGTAAGTTCACCACGAGATGTTTGGGAGACACTTGAGAGATTGCTTTCCAAGAAGAATACAACAAGGCTGCAACTTTTGGAAAATGAGTTGGCAATCTTAACACAAGAAGGTATGTCTATTTCTGAATATTTCTTGTGAGTTAAAAGCATTTGTGCTGAAATTTTAGAATTAGATATGGATGAGAAGATTAGTGAAGCAAGGTTACGACGATTTCTCATTCGGGGATTGAAAAAGGAGTACAATCCTTTTGTTACTTCCACTCAAGGATGGGCACAACAACCTTCAATTGAAGAACTAGAAAGCCTGCTTTCTAACCGGGAGGCTTTAGCAAAACAAATGACAAAGAATTCTAATCCAGAGGACCTTCTTTTCTTAAAAGGAAAAGCCACCAACGACGGTTCTCCGAGCAAAAGCACTATGAACTGCTATAGGTGTGGTAAAATGATTCATATCAAGAAAAACTGCAGAGTAAAGCTTTCCAAAGCAAATATTGTAGGTGAGCATGAACATGAAGATGAGCCAAAATGGGAGCAGTGTTTCACTACTGAAGGAACTAACAATGTTGATGCTGAATTGCTACAAGATCTTTTTAATCATGACCCATGCAAAGAGTGAATTATTGATTCAGGTTGCTTTCATCATTTAACTGGAGATGACTCACTGCTCTCAGAGGTACGTCAACACAAAGGGGAACGTTTTATTGTTACTGCAGATAATTCAGCTAATCCTGTAGCGAAAGGAGTGGTAAAGATTGGCACTGATGACAAAAGAGCTGTCAAGCTAAATGACATCTTTCACTTTCCAAGTTTAAAGAGAAATTTAATTTCAGTTTCTCAGATTACAAACTCTGGAAAATATGTCTTGTTTAGGCCTAATGATGTAAAAGTTCTTGTTAATATGTAAGACATAGATGCTGATGTTGTTACCTCTAGTGAGAGGAAAGGTTCTTTATTTGTTGTGTCTGTAGGAGAGGCTTATGTGAAAATAACAAGCCAAACTGATAGTACAACAATTTGGTATGCTCGATTCAGCCACTTGGGCTACCAACTGCTGCAGCAAATCTCCTCAAGGAAGTTGGTGGATGGCATACCGGATTTACAAAATGTTCGTGAGGATGTAATTTGTCAAGGATATCAATATGGAAAGTCACATCATCTTCCTTTCATGAAGTCATCATTTGGCAGGTCTTCCATGTTTGAATTGATTCATACAGACTTGATGGGACCAATGAAAATAGTAAGTTATAGTGGATAGCGCTATGTCATGGTGTTGGTAGATGATTTTTCCAGGTATACTTGGGTCAAAATTTTTGAAGGTAAAGAGTGAAGCACTGTCAAAATTCATTGAATTTGCAAATGCCCTTGAAAGTGAATATGGGATGAAGATCAAATGTTTACGGAGTGACAATGGAGGGGTATTTATGTCAGAAGATTTCTCCTAATACTATAGCAAAAATGGCATTTCGCGACAAATGACATGTCCAAATACACCTCAGCAAAATGGTGTTTCTGAAATGAAGTTAGCTTATCTTGCCTCTATGAGTCTCTCTTAACTGCATGATAAAAGTCTAACTCTCGAGCTTTGGGCTGAAGCTTTTCAATGTGCATGGTGTGATAAATTGCTTACCTCCATGGCCTGGTAAAGAAAAATCTCCTTTTGAGACTTTATATAGAGACAAGTCAAATGTAAATTACTTTCGGGTCTTCGGTTCAATTTGTTACTTACATGTTCCAAAATCTAACAAAACTAAGCTTGACCCAAAAGCAAAGAAATGTGTTTTAGTTAGCTGTGACTCATGCAGGAAAGGGTGGAGATGTATCGACCCAGAAACAAAGAAGTTTGTTACTTCTGGAGATGTGGTGTTTGATGAAGGTTCTTCTTACTGTTCTGAACAAAAATCCTCCATTGAATGAGTCATTCTTGACGGTAATCAAGAAAATTTGCAAGCTTATCCAGAACACAACATGGAAGCTTTAAACAATGGTGAATCTTTAGTTTCAAACATTTCAAATTCTGATGATGAACAACAAGCTTAAAGAAGGTCAACAAGGCAGAAAAGATAGCCAAGCTATCTCCAAGACTGTGAAGTTCAAATCAACCCTTGCAGTGTTAAATCATGCTTCTTTACTGGAACAGTGGATAAAGAACCAACAAGTTTTGAGGAAGCAAAAGGCTGTCTAAAATGGGAAGCAGCTATGCAGGAAGAGATTGATGCACTAAGCAAAAATCAAACTTGGGAGTTAGTTCCAAAATCAGAAAATTGTAAGCCAATCACCTATAAATAGGTATACAAGTTGAAGAGGAAATCTGATGGGACCATTGATAGATGCAAAGCATGGCTTGTTGCCAGCTGATTTTCTCAAAGCTATGGGTTGGATTACGAGGAGACTTTCAGCCCAGTTGCAAAAATGGTAACTCTAAGAACCATAACCATTTTTTCCCTTACATCTTTTAAATGTTGGAAATTGTGGTAGCTTGATGTAAAGAATGCATTTCTTTATGGAGAATTGGATCGTGAAGTATTCATGGAGCAATCAAAAGGATATGTTTCGGAGCAATATCCTCATCATCTTTGTCAGCTAAAAAAGCCCTTGTATGGTCTCCAACAAGCACCACGTGCTTGGTATGGTAAAGTTGCTCAATACTTTATCTTTTGTGGATTTCAAGTTTCTGTGTAGATTCTAGTTTGATCATTAAAGTAGAATCAGATATGCATTTGTTGGTTCTGTTGTATGTGGATAATATGATAATCACTAGTGACAATGAAGTTGAAATTTTTGTGCTGAAAAATGAGTTATCAACTCGTTTTGAGATGAAGAACATGGGAGAAACTGGATGCTTCTTGGTTTGGAAATTGAAAAATCAATGTGCTTCAAATAAAGTTTTTCATGCCAGGACCAAGTATATTGAAGTTCGACACCATTACATTAGAGAGAAGGTGTTGGATGAAGAAATTGTGTTGAAAGGAATACCTTCAAAAGATCAAGTTGCTGACATCTTTACAAAGGCCTTGGGGAAACCTAAATTTGAATATTTTAGAGGAGCTCTTGGAGTTTTAAGCCGTAAGCATGCACTAACGGGGAGTGTTAAAAATTAATGCATCTTACTTAATATTATTTATTGTTTGACTTTGGTTATTGTTAGTTTTATTTAGTAAGACTTAGTCATTATTTCTGTTCCTATTGTTTAGGATTGGATAAGTAGTTGAGTTCATTCACGAGAAGGTTGTTTAGCTTATTTCTCGGAGAAGTTTGTTAAGTTTTAGCTTATAAATAAGCACAGATGAATTTTATTCATATCTCAATCAAAAAAAAAAAAAGTTTTATCCCCAAATTAGCTTCTTCTGCATATTTTCTCTTCATTTGTTTTAAAATTGAAGTTTTTCAAATTTGAGAGTTTATTTTGCTTGTATACCAAAGATTAATATGAAAATGGTTAATAAGTTATTTTTTGAAATGGAACGTTTGAACTGCTACAACCAGCAATCACCAACAAAACGCAAAGCACATAAAATTGCAATAAGTTAATAACTTAGAGATAAAAAAAATTGTTTGGATGTTTTTAGAACAACTTTTAGATGTTTTTTGTTTTATTTTTCAAATAAAATTTAATTCCTTGATATAAAAATGAAAAAATTATCAAAGGTCATTCATGGCTACCTTCTAAATATTTTTTAAATATTATTATTATTGTTAAAAAGTTTAATATATATTTTTATGATAATTCTTCAAATCTTTAATTTATTATTAAGATTTTTTTAAAAATAAAAATTTTCAAAAAAAAAACTTTCTTTTATATTTCAAAATTTATATTTTTCTTGTAAATTTTTTTAGCATGAAATAATACATTATTTATTTTTATTTACATTTAGTTATATTATCAATAAATTTAATTCAATTCAATTCATAAATTAATAATTTTCTAACTTTTTTAATCCCTTTATCAAATGTTTATATAAAATTTATGTTGAAACTCATGATTTGTACGTTCTCCAATCCATCACTAGTGTATTCTTGAAGGGACCATCAAATGTACCTTACACATATATTGAGTAAAATATTAAGATAGATAATTATTTTAAGATGAATAATATTTTTTGAAAATAATAACAAATTAATACAGGAATAACCAATAGGTAGAAAAATATATTGTTTAACTTTTAATAGGTTGGAAAATAATTATAAATAAGAAAATTTTGAAAATAACATGTAGTAATAATAAAGTAAAATGCAATAATAAATAACCAATAGGGATTTGTTCAAAAGAAATTTTCGTTATTTTAAAAAATAAAAATCTCCAATACGAGAAAGTAAAAGATCATGTACTGTCTCATTCAATCATAATCATGAAAATGTCACGAAATCCACGTGGATGCAATTCATGGAATTATTTTTCCATAAATTCGAAAGCTGCAAAGAAACGCGGTCCAAACAACCACCTCAATGGATTACCCCCACCACCACCAACACCACCACCACCACCACAGTCGCCGCGACGAAGATGAATTTCCACCACCAGGCCGCCCTTATCCGTACGACAACGAGCAGGCACCACCACCAACGGAGGTGACCCACATCTCCCATTCAGGTCCTGGAGAATATGGGTATCCTCCACATTCAGAGCCTGGAGAATACGGGTATCCTCCACCGCGGATGACCAATTTTTCCCACAGTTCTCATTCTGGGCCTGGAGAATATGGGTATGCTCCGGATCCACCACCGCCTCAGGTAACAAATGTTCACCACAGCTCACATTCGGGGCCCGGAGGTTATGCTCCTCCGCCGGCCGCGGTGGATTACTACTCTGCTGTTGAACATGTTTCACACGTCTCTCATCATTCCCACACTCCTCACTTGCCTTCTTTTACTCATCACCAGTTTCACCACAACTTGGAGCTCAGTAACAGGCCTTCTGTCAGAGTGTATACCAAGGCCGAGGAGAACTATTCTCTCACTATCCGTGACGGAAAAGTCATTCTTTCTCCTTCTAATCCATCAGACCCCTATCAGGTAAGCAATACTTTACCGTTGAATTTTTCCTTTTTCAATTTTTGCCTGGATCAGATCATTTTCGTTTGTCAGAGTGGAATTTATCTGTCGCATACGAATTCGATAAAAATTCATAAGGGATTCAGTGATCAAGTACCGGTAGGTTGTTGAATTCCGTAATAAGGGATCTCTGAAGGGATTCTGTCGATTTCTTTTTGTGGCATAAATTGACTGATCTTGGAAGTAATTTTGGGTTTTCGTCACCTCACCTAAGGTGCATTCAATGAAATTGGTCTTTTATTAACTAATATTTCCCTTGTGCTTGAATTCTGGGAAATGAATTTACAGCATTGGATCAAGGACGAGAAGTATAGCACAAAGGTGAAGGATGAAGAAGGGTTTCCAAGTTTTGCTTTGGTGAACAAAGCCACTGGAGAGGCCATGAAGCACTCTGTCGGTGCTACTCAGCCGGTATGTTCAATATCCTGCTCTTGTGATTAGGTTTTTTTGTTCATAGAACACTACAAGTTTTGTGATCAACAATTGTATGGACTCTACCTTTAAAACTACTCTTGGAACCAGAATTTGAGTCCTTTCAAACTGCAAGTATTTTAAATGTTCTCCAGAGATGAATTCTTTGAAGATGTCCTATTTTAATATATGGTGAGTTTTGTGCTTGTCTCTGTAGATAATTCTTACTGAAAAATTCTCTTGGTCTGTGTTGTCAGGAAGTATCTGTCACTAAAAATTGATGTTTTGAGTGTCACTGTCCAAATATTGAGTCACAAAATGGAAACTGTGAAATTTTTGGTTGCATGGAGGCACACCTAGTTTTGCTTGGTCTAAGCCAAGTAAGGAGGGGCCATCACTTTTGGTTGCTCCAGTTAGCAATACAGTTAGTTTTTCATTTTTTGTAAGCTTATTTGAAGGCTTTGGGGACATGTCCCATGGAGGCATGGAGGTTGGCCAGCCTTCAAGAATGATTCTTCCTGTTATCACCTTATTTATTTATTTATTGAGCCATGATTGTAAAAAGATGTTTGAAAGTCAAACTGCTGTGATGAAATTGTTTTTATTTAGTTTGATAGGCAGCTTTAGCAGGTTGAATGTTTGCACCATGTCAATGGGGCACTACTTCTCAAATTTGATTTTATTATAAAAGACTTGATTAATAATATTCAATATCATAGCCATATCATGTGTGTAGTAGCAGTTAACGGTATTTTTTAGGTACATTGGTTAGGATATCTTTATCAATTAATGTTTGCAATACATTTTAAAATTAAGCAGTTAACTTGGTTGATTGTTTAACCATATACTCTTATGCAGGATATTGGTAAGTGTTCAAATCGAACATTTTTCAAGCATCCAAAATTACACCTTTATCAGCACTGACATGTGCATGGATATTCTTAACAGGTCCAGTTAATCCCTTACAATCCTGATATCCTTGATGAGTCGGTTTTGTGGACAGAGAGCAGGGATTTGGGTGACACCTTTAGAACAATAAGGATGGTGAATAATATTCGTCTGAATGTGGATGCTTTCAATGGTGATGCGAATCATGGAGGTGTCCGTGATGGCACTATCATTGTTCTTTGGGAATGGAAAAAAGGTGAAAATCAGAGGTGGAAGATAGTTCCCCATTGTAAGTCCTCAACCTATTCTGAGTGTAGAGTTTCTGATACACAATTAGTATATCACATTGGGACTTTTGAAATATTGGGCTGCTCTCTCCTATATGATTCACTGTCATGTTTTATGGAAAATTTGTTTCAAGATAGTTCCCTATTTGCTTGCTTTAATCAGCTTCTCCTTCTGAATCTCTCTTATTACTTTGACATGAGTTTATTTTTGTTTATTTTTATGTTTCTTGATACATGCAGGATCTGTGAATTACCAATGTCAAGGAACTTCATTGTGCTTTCCCCTTTCTACTTGTAAGATTATGGTTTTGGAAATGTTCTCTGGGAACTTGATTTTGCTGATTGCTGTTCTACCCATATGAGGAAATCAGCAGGAGTTTCCTAGGGTGGCTTCTTTGTTGTGCATTTTGATTTGTGTGAACAAAAATAACCATGTTCAGCCTTGTTGCTACTACTGCTGCATTAAAGGTTTGAACATGTTAGTTTGGCAGTTGCCCTTGTTACTAGTATGAACAATGAAGCAACTCAGAATTGACTTAAGTTTCTAAGTATTTCTGATCTTGTGTGAATTTGAGTTTGAGGAAATCTAAAAAATTTCCTGATTGAAAATAGAAAAGAGGAAAAATGACCTTTCTACAAAATGAACCTAGTTGTGACACTCTCACCTTCTCTATATAAATCATTTGAGCTCATGTTTCTCGTTGTTCCTATGAGTTATAGTTGATAGATTAGTGAATACTTTACTTATTTTTTCTGATACAGTTATTCTCTTGACAATATTTTCCTCTTTTTTTTTTATGTACTTATAGAGATATTTTGAGAAAAAAAATTATCCTAGT
>JAWZTD010000118.1:355761-372540 GCA_035221335.1 Echites panduratus | reverse complement strand
TTCATTTATAATCTAATTTTGATCAACACTTTCAATACTTTTTTATCACAACTAGAGATGTAAATGAAAAATTGTTTAGATTTTTTTAATTTAAATCGATTATAATTGTTTGATACAGTGAACAAGCTAAAATACCCTTACATGTTGAAAAAGAAATGATTTATTTGGTATGAAAGTGAAAAAAAAGGGGTGAAAATGACTTATCTGGTTACACGAAAAAAGTTATAGGATCCAAAAAGATAAAATAAAAGTTATGAACCTACACGACCAAATAAAAAATGTTATAGTACTAAAATAGGGATTTTGCCAATTGAATTTTAACATTTCAAAACTTTTTGAGAGAAGGAAATTTGTAAAGATGTTACTTAAAAGAGATAAGAAAGTTTGAAGCTTTTCATTTTTTAATATATTTTTCTCGAAGAACTTATATGAAAAATATAAAATAAAGAGATACTCGTTATTTGAAAATTAGATGTTTTATTTTAGAGTGTTGATATTTACATTTCAAATCAGTATTTACACACATCCCATTTTTATTTACAAAACAACCCTAATTTCTTATATTTACCCTTTTAACTAAAAATGATTATCATACAATCCTTTTTTATACTATTTACACACAACCGAAATTTTTTAAAAAAAAAAAAAACTCTCCTCTCTCCCATTTCTCCCTCCTTCCTTCTTCCCCGACCAATTCTGCTAACCACCTCTGATGGACCAGCTCTGGCAGCGAAATCATAATTTCTTGAACTTCAGATAAAGCTGATTATTAGTAAATCTCACTGTTGAAACAGTCATTTATTCCACAAAGTTATCATTTTTTTTCTTTTAAAAAAAGTCAAACTTTTTCTAAGGAATGGAATGAGTCAAGAGCATAAAAGAAAAAACAAAACTTCAATAGAGAAATTGGTCGGCATCTTCAATCAACTATAGTTAAAAATTTAGCAGCTTATGGTTGAATTTTGTTGAATTTTTTGACATTCTGCGGCCGATTGTGATGGACAGAGTTGGCAAGCACTTTTGTGGCAGACTTGATGCAATTATTTCGCCACTCTCTTACCGAGTGCTTTCATAATGTTTTGGTACTGGTTCGCTAAATTTATATGCGATAGAAATAAATTTCAAACTACCTAAATGGAGCAAAATACAATAAAAATTTATCATTTTGTTGTTATTCGGTCATGCAAATGCTTGTGAGACTCTATTGTATTTCCAAATTCTTTATATAATAAGTTTTAATTGAATGTGGGTTGTAAAAAATTTCAAAAATCTCACTTATGCTTCAATCAATTGTAAGGAAGAGCGAAAGGGTTGAGGGTTTTAAGAGGTCATATGTTTGTCATTTTAGGTTCAGATTTTTTTTTTTTATAAAAGGATATATTAGACTTTTCATCCTCTTAAAAAAAACCCAACTTAAAAGTTGATTATGACCAACCAGATGTGCAAACATTCCTTTCCTTTGTTTTATTTTGATTTGACTAAAATTGAAATGCTAATTTTTTCAAAATGAGAAATTTAAGCTCTACTTAGATAAACTATATGGTGTCATTAAAAACGAAAAATTCGATTTAAATTTAAATTAAAACATAAATGAATCAATTTTTTTATTTTTGAAAGAAAAAGATACTTTAATTAACACATACACTTTACTTTCTGACTAATATATAATGGAAAATGGGTATGAAAATGTTCTAAACTAAGATAGCCTTAATTTGAAAAAGGTGTGTCATAAATAAATATGATTTTCAGTATATAAATATATATATATATATGTATATATTTATATTATTTTACAATTTTTATTTTCTGGGAATACATTAAAAGCCCAGTGCAGAAACTGACGACATAAAACCCCTTTAGACGTTCACCCCTATTCTCTCACCTTCTCGTCGATCATCAATCAATTGAATGGAACTCTAATCTACTGTTTTGAAGTTCATTTGATACTTAGTTCACGAATTCCATCGAAGTCTGAGAGATGGGCGCTAGTCGGAAGTTACAGGGCGAAATCGATCGCGTTCTCAAGAAGGTCCAAGAAGGTGTTGATGTCTTCGATAGCATTTGGAACAAGGTATTGAGTCGAGTTCAGTTCTTTGATTTTCTGGAGTTTCTTGATTAAACGCTACCCTGAATGATTCTTTTTGTTTTGGTTTGTGATGGACTTCAGGTTTATGATACTGACAATGCAAATCAGAAGGAGAAGTTTGAAGCCGACTTGAAGAAGGAAATTAAGAAGCTTCAGAGGTACAGAGACCAAATCAAGACTTGGATCCAGTCCAGTGAAATTAAGGATAAAAAGGTGAATTCTCCGCCCCTGCCTACTGCAACGTTTTTTTTCTCTTTTGAAAAATGGAAAATGAAAAATTTTTTTAGCTGCCTAAGCCTTGGTAAGTAATATTTGCTCGTGTCAATCTAATGGAAAAATAAAGAACCTAGCTGCATGTCGTGGAAATGTTCGTACCCCTACTTCCTGCTCCAGGAGCTGAGTGAATGGCTTGAATCTTTGTAATGCATTTCTGAATATTTGCTAGACAATGCAGTTACTCATTAATTTTGACCAGTTGTGATACAGTTTCTTTCTATTAATCTTCTACAAGTATGGTGTGATTCTAAAGTAATTTCCCAATCGCCTCCCATCCCCGGGACCCAACCCTAGTAAGATAAAATGAAAAAATTAAAAGAATAGAAAATCCTTTATGATGGTTTGCTGATCCCTTTTAAAAGCATTACTTTTGTTGTCTCATGTATGATGTTCTTATCCGAGTTGCCAGTTGAAATTATGCTTTATTATCTTTACCCTGTAATTTTATATCATGTTGAAGTTGACCATAAATCTTCTTTTGATACTTGTTGACATAGGTTAGTGCCTCTTATGAGCAGGCTCTGATGGATGCTCGAAAGCTTATTGAGAAGGAAATGGAGCGATTTAAGATCTGTGAAAAGGAAACAAAAACCAAAGCCTTCTCAAAAGAAGGCCTGGGCCAACAACCTAAAACTGTAAGCCTTATACTGTAGACCTGTTGCTTGTTTCCCAGCCATTTTTCTAGCTAAAATTACTGTAGTTTATGTCTTTGTTCAGGTTATTTAATTGAATTTTATTGATCAGATCAACATTCATTTCATGAACAGTGTAATGGAAAAGGATTCGACAGTATCTTTGATGTGTCAATGCATCTGATTTTGTTATAGTCACATTTGATTTTATGATAATGGTAGCTCAAATTATGATTTTGCTGTATCAACGGAATGGTGAACCTTTTTGAACTTTGCTGCTTCTTTTACTTGATCTGTGAGTGGTTCTGTTGGGTGCATGGATTAAACTAGTTGCTAGTAGTAATTTTTGTTAACAGAAATCATTTGGTGAAATCCATCTAGAACCTTGCAAACCGATGTATCTTTTTAAATGAGTGCTTGAATTGTTTAATCTGAACCCTAACTGGGGGATACTTTTCTCTTTATTGATACTGTTTTTAGGATCCAAAGGAAAAGGCTAAATCAGAGACGAGAGATTGGTTGAACAATGTGGTATGAACATAACTTTCTTTTTATTGTTATTTCATTTCTTTTAATTTAACTATACTCTGATGTGTGTATACAGTGCAAAATTTTTGTATGTCCTTTTCTTCTTGGATATGCAAATTCATCCAGCACTACATTGGAAGTCAGCTTTCTCCAATACATTGTATTTTAATATATTTGGTTACTTCAGTTTTATGCAAAAACTTGTCTATTTGGTTGGTTTCTCTTTGCATTCTTTAGGAGTGTGCAAAGTATAATTGTCTACCAGTTATTTGATCGTACACTTTTTTTCCCATCTCTTTACTTTGTTCTATTGCCATTTATCTCATGTTCTTTTCTTGTTAGTAATTTTTGATATGGTTGCCATGGCTTCTTTGGTCCATGAACAGGTAAGCGAGCTAGAAAATCAAATTGATAGCTTTGAAGCTGAGGTTGAGGGTCTTACTGTGAAAAAAGGGAAAACAAGGCCTCCTAGACTTGTAAGATAGATGAATATGTTTTTTAATCTTTTTGCAAGTGAGTGCTCTTACCTTAGTGGTTTCTGATTATAGATAAATCTCTTCATTTTCTGCAGACACATTTGGAAACATCCATTACTCGACACAAGGCTCATATAATGAAATTAGAATTGATTTTGAGGCTATTGGACAATGATGAATTGAGTCCTGAACAAGTCAATGATGTTAAGGATTTCTTGGATGACTATGTGGAACGTAATCAGGTCAAATTCTACCATACGAATTTTTGTTTTATTATCCTCTTAGTGCTAATGAAATTAAAGATTGCATGCATGTAACATATATCTTATTTAATCATCAGTAGCATCATTCTTCTTGTTAAAGGCAACAAATGGTAACTTTCTAGCATTGGCATTTCTGTTATTTTTTTGATGACACATTTCCTTTGCAGGAGGATTTTGATGAATTTAGTGATGTTGATGAGCTTTACAGCTCTTTACCTTTAGACAAGGTGGAGTCTCTTGAAGATCTTGTTACAATGGGACCTCCTGGTCTTGTTAAGGTTAATATTTCCAACACATGTAATTTGTTTTGCTATTTTTTTTTTTTAAATCTAGCAAGCTTGATTTTCCTTTCCTCCTTTTTTCTTTTGCCTGATCTGATATTTTGAATTTTTTTACTTTTCTTGCCCATTGGTCTTTGGCAGATGTTATTACATGTTTTATATCGATCTTGTTTTGTGCTCTCTCCCATTTTTATTAATACTGGAATTGTTTTCCTATGTTACTCACCTATATCTTGGTGGAAGTTTTCACTAATGTAGATGTGCCTCCTTGGATTGATATAATCTCTTATGTTTTTATTGTTACTTTTCAGGGTGTTGGTCCTTCTAATGCAGCTGTAAGCATGAAAAATCAGTTGACTACGTCAACTGCTCAGGCACCTGTGTGTCTTTTCTTCCTTGCAACTTCTTAACTTGATATTTAGTTTGTTTAGAATAGTTTATATAATTTGACTTTCGATATGATCTCAAATTTTACCAATTTGTTATAATCTTGGAGGTAGGTGGGTTCCTATATTGAATGTTGGGAGGGGGGTGTTGTTTGTTGTTCACCAATAAGTGTGGATTTCCTTCTTCCTTTCTGTTAGAGATATATTTATTGTGGGGGGGAAATTATTAAGAGTCTTTTCTATTAGGACATTAGTTCTTTTTGTTGTATGTATGGATGAAACATGTACCTATTCTTTTTCAGGCCAATATTCTTTCATATTATTCCTAAAGTATACTTGTTTCTGTTTTTGGCATGTGTTTGGCAACTATAAAATGCAAGAATTGGCAAACAGTGTTTTAAATCCCTTGACATATATGGCTTAGTGTTATTATTTTTCTATCTATAAAATGGCAAATGGGCAAAAACAGTATTCCAAATCTTTACAGAAATATTGTTTAGGCAGGAGAGGAGACTAGCAAAGTCATTTCATATGAGTGGCTACTGTAGGAAAATAGTGAGAAGATGAAAAATAACTCTGAAAAGGAGACCGAACAAAAAGAGAAGGATGGTTGATTCCTGAATTTATGCTATGTCTTTCAATTCAATCATGTGGATGGATAAACTAAATATAAATAGATTATGTTAGTCATGCATTGAAATTCATTGAACTTTGCCTCCTTTCTCTGTTTCTGTATGAATAGAATCGAGACTAAGGTTTAATGCTTAACCCATTCCATCCGTTCCATCCATCTCCCTTACTTTTACTTCCAATCAGTTCCAGTTCTCATTTCCTTCCAGCTATTTCTTTAAATTTGCAATAAATGATTTGACCAGCAACTTCATGATTGGCCCTGAATTTGAATGAACAGATTTTAAGTCAGCAGTCATAGTAAAAGAATTGCTCCTATATTTCTTATTTTCTACCATTTATTTTTGTTAAGTTGCCTACTTGACTTATTGTCATGTTCACTTGGCTGACCTTTCTTTCACCAATTCCTATATCTTTCTGTAGCAGTTTTAATATTTGGTTCATGTTTCCTGTGCTTGAATAACTCTGATATAGTACAGTAATTATGAGAGACATTGCGTTCTTCAGGCAACAATTGCATCTTCCGTACAACAGGGTTCCACTGCCCAGGAGCAAGCCGAGGAAACAGCTTCCCAGGACAGCAACTCTGATATTGTTGCAAGGACTCCTCCTCCTAAAAGTGGCACTGTGGGTTCTGCTCCGCAGACTCCTGTTGGAGGTATAGTGAAGCATCTTTTCATACTGCATCAACTGCTTCTGTTGTTCCTTTTAGTCCAACTTTTGTTGATGGTCTATCTGAGTGCAGGTGCTACTGTTCCTCCATCTCCTGTAAATGTGCCAAGTTCTGTAAAAGAAGAAGATAATGCTAGTTTCCCTGTCCGTAATGCATCACCAGCCCTTGTTGAGAGCGGTTTGAGAAGTGTTGGTCGTGGTGGCTTGTCCAATCAATCAGCTACTAGTATCCCTCTTAGTTCTGTGAATACAATTTCTAGCAATGCTACCCTTGGTTCCATTACTTCAAGTTCTGAAGTGTCAAAAAAGAATATTCTTGGAGCTGAGGAAAGGCTTGGAAGTAGTGGCATTGTGTCGCCACTATCTTCTCCTCTGGGAAATAGAATGATCTTATCCCAAGTGCCCAAGAATGGCGATGCAATTGGTTCAACTGATGCTGGAAATATTGGTGAGGGTACAACTTTGTCTGGTCGTGTGTTTTCTTCTTCTGTGGTCCCTGGTATGCAATGGAGACCTGGAAGTTCCTTTCAGAACCAGAATGAATTGGTATGCTGTTTTCTTGATCCAGTACTAAATTTCTATTATGCAGGCTTTGGTAAATTTGTTTGATGTGAAAATTGGGAATTAGAGTTTTTTTAGTTAATATTTTGTGCATGTCATTGTACCTGTAATGTGTACATCTTCAAAAATAGTGACAGTTCTGTATAATGGTAGTTAATTTTCAAAATGCAATTAAACCATCCTTTTGATTGGATAAAATTTGAGTGTATTGTAATGTAGATAATTTAGTGTTATTGTACACCTTTGGGATTTTTCTTTGGCTAGGGTAAACTTTGTTATATGGTGAGGGTTCTTTTGTGTTATCTATGTGGATCTTACAGCTTAGTTTATTATCAGTTCAAGTCATGTGCTTCCTGAGAATTATATGCATGTGGTAACCTTCATTGTCAAGAACATTTCTTCTACTTCTTTAGGGACAATTCCGTGGAAGAACTGAGATTGCACCTGACCAGAGGGAAAAGTTTCTTCAACGGTTTCAGCAAGTGCAACAACAGCAGCAGAGTAATCTTCTAGGCATTCCTCTTACTGGAGGGAACAAGCAGTTCTCTGCACAGCCACCAAATCCCCTCTTGCAGCAGGTAATGTTTTGGTTTTCTTGACATTTCCTACTTATATTGGATTTCATGCTTAGGGTATGGGAGGGAATGTTGATTGTGCATACGACTTTTAGGTTGCTTCTTGATGTTCTATGACAAAAATGGTGCTCAAGATATGCAATGTGAATGACTAGTTTCACTTTACAAAATGAAATATTCCTTCTCTCCAGTATCACGTGTACATATTTTGTTTTACATAAAAATTTAGGAGCCATTTTGAACATATACATTTTATCACCTTATCTTTACTGCTTAAGGAGTGACTCCAAGACCTATGCTAGTCAAACTTGTTAGTCCTAAATTGAGGAGGTTATGTAAATTTAGATGACATCATCTAGGAAAGTAGACATTTGTTTTGGTAGAATTTACTAGGAATGTGGAGGTTTAATTTCAGCATGGTCACTTGTTCTGCTTTAATTATGGTGCCATGTTAAAATAGCTCTCATCCAACCTTCCCAAGTTCAAGTTAGCCTTTTGAGACACAACTTGCGTTGAATTTGGATTAATCTCATCTATGGTTTGGACATTTAAAGAAACTGTTACATTTAAGCTTTAGCAACTTAGATTTCTTC
This sequence comes from Echites panduratus, assembly GCA_035221335.1. Lineage (NCBI taxonomy): Eukaryota > Viridiplantae > Streptophyta > Magnoliopsida > Gentianales > Apocynaceae > Echites > Echites panduratus. Next base: position 364,581 of record JAWZTD010000118.1, on the reverse strand, counting down.
AAGAATCAAAACCCAAGTGTCAAGTATGACCACGTTTTTGTGTTGGATAGAGCATGGCATATAATCAGGGCTAAATTAAAACGATCCTTTTAAGTATATTAACATGTATAGGTGTCTTCATGTCATTTGTAATGTTTCTTAAGAAAGAAATACAAGATAGAGGCTTAGAAATTCTGAAGAAAGCAGGATAAGAACTACATCAAATATGCTTCTAATCTCCTTTTGTTTTCAAAATTATACTGGCTTCCCTTTATATTCCTTTTTTACCAATAGATGCTGTTGAACTATTTACCAATTAGAGGCTCAAAGTTGGAAAATTACTCATCTTTGCTTCTCTTTCCTTTTAGTGCACCTTAAATAGCTTCATAAGATATAAGAGGTCAGATTGTAGTATTTGCCTTTTTCTAAACACTTCACTGGACAGCGCTGCATTATATAGACTCAGATCCAAGTGTTAGGTGTAAAAATAGTGAAGGATCTTATTCTTTACATAATTTACTCTACTGAAGGCTATATATGCAAACACATGTGATAATATCTCCTATAATATGTAACTCAGTAGCTTGAATATAGTTCCACAGAAAGGGGGTGAACTTGAATTACTGATAAAGTGAATGGTCAAAGATGCTAGTTGATTATGTAAAAGCTTAAAAAATAGCACTAAGGTGTCAATATTACTATGGTCTTTTTTTACCTAAATAAACTGGTCTGGAACAGGTATTTCTCAAATAATATGGTGGATCCTTTTACATTTTCGAGAGCGTCTCCTATGCCTTTTTCTTGTCATGATGAAATATCCATGCTAATGAAATCTATAAGGGATAAAATAAATGCTCCATTCCTGCAAAAACTTCATAATGAAGGGGCAGATGATTTTCTGATTCTTGTTGACTTGAGAGAAGGATTGTAGTAATGTTTTTCCATTTTTAACAAATTATCTTGGAATAGTTTGGCCTTCTGAATGACTATCTTATCATGCCAGTTTCAATGGCAAACAGTTGCCATTGAAGTAGTTGTATTGAAGAACTGGATAGTTCTCAATTTAAGTGAATGGCATGAAGAGGAAGAGAAAGAAAGTAATAGATTGTGCTTGCAGTGTACTTTGTGAGAACTTTATTTATTTTTTTTTCTTCTTATGCTCATTCCTTTAATGAAATCTTTGCCATTCGTCATGTGATAATGGAATGATTTTTTCAGTTCAATTCTCAAAGCTCCTCTGTCTTGCCTCAACTTGGATTGGGAGTTGGGGTACAATCAGCTGCTCTTAACAATATTACATCATCTGCCTCATTGCAGCAGCAACCAATTTCCGTCCAAGCATCTAATCAGCAGGCACAGATATTGGCAGGATCGAGAGACGCTGGTAAATTAAAATGGAGTATAACTCTCATACTTAATTTTTTAATAAGTAATTCATATGTTCCTAGCATTATGAGATTTGCATATATGATGCACGAGGCTTTGGGTTTGAACAATTTGGTTAGTTCCGCTTTCATTACTCTACTAAGTTGATAAAATTTTACTTGGGGTTAATTGGCTTTTAGCCGTGCCTTTTTAGCACACAGCTATTTGAACTTCAGAATATCAGCAAACTTCTTATTTCCTTTCAATGATTGTTCTTATATATGGTTGTGTTTAGACATTGCAAGTGTGTGGTTTGCACATTCCAAAATGTAAGGATTACAATTTCTATTCCAGGAGATTAAAGAACAAGGAATGTCTAACACAGAAAAATAGTTTTTTTTTTAATTTATTTTTTTTTTATGGAGAATAGGCAGTTACTCAATTTGGAGGAGTTATTGCTTAACCTAAATACATGCTGAATGCAACTTATCTTATCATGTTTGGTGCATGCAATTAAATATTGCATATGCAATTGTCTCACAGTAATGCTAATCGATATAATAAGGAGGCTAATTGAATTTTCATTGAACAGATGTTTAATGAAATTATTGTTGTTATTTTTTCTTAATGCAGAAACGAGTCAGACAAAAGGGGATGAGGTGCAGCAAAACATAATTCCTGAGGATTCTTCTTCTGAAGCTGCACAGAACTCTGTGCTTGGGAAGAATCTTATGAGTGATGATGATATGAAAGGTTCACATGCATTAGATTCTCCGGTACGTTTAATCGCCTTTCCTATAAAAGGCTTTCTGTTGTTTCTATTAAGTGTATAAATTTAATGCCTCTCTATCAACTTAAGTTTAAGCTTTTAGAGTAGATGAAAAATTAGCATGATATTAAACCGTAGATCTTGTGTTCGATTCTTGTTTTTGTCCATTATTTTGTTTATCACCCATGTGTTGGGTTTGCTATTGAAAATTTATGTTTGGCCACACGTAAGAGAGCTTGTTAAGTGTACATATTCAACCCGTCTCTATCAACTTAAGTTTTTAGAGCAGGTGGAAATTTAATAGCTTAGTTTCTAGTGGGAATGTTGCAAACATTCTCATGAATACCATGTTGCATTCCCTTTTGGTGTTAAATACAGTCAAATATTCAATAGCTTTCCTGATTTTGGACACTAAAAACATAAACTAAGAATTGGAAGGAAAGGAAACGATATATATATATATATATTTTTTTTAGCTTTTGGATTAGTTCTTTTATGGAAAGGAAAGAAAAAAAGAAAGGGAGTAAAGGATGCCATCATTAACAAATCCACTAGTGTTGACAGAAAAAACCTTTGAAAATACTAATAAATATATATTTATATAGATGTATACTTATATAAATGAAGATGTAATTGCTTATCATTCCTTTCCCTCCTACTAACATCTAAACACAATAAATTCATAATCCTGTCCTTCCATCAAATCTCTTTTTCTCTTCCTCTCCTGACCTTTACATTCCTTTTTCCTCAATTCAATACACAACATTAGGATTTGCTTTCATGACAATCATAAGTTTTCTAAAAAAGAAAATATGTGATATCTGATGGTAGCTATTATTCAGTTTCTGCTGTTTAGGATGATATGCGCTCAATTTCTTTTTATAATGCACACCCATGATACATGAAAATTCCCAAAAAATTTCTGCATCACCTTTCTTTTGCAAATGCTATAGTGCAGAATCACGTGGCTCAATGTGGTTTCAATTTGCTGTGCTAGCATGATGGATATTTACAATGCCACTAGATTAACTTTGGTGTCACAATAGAGCTTGGAAACTGGTTGTAAAAGATGTTACTCTTTTTGTTCCAAAATGATTGTCACACTTTGGCCAAAATTTCCTCCAAACAATATGTCAATTTATAAAATTAGATTACATTTTGATGTTTTTCCCCCCAACTTTACCCTTCTCCTTTAATGCTTTAAGGTTTGTGAATGTATTTAGGGACGGTGCTTGTCTGCTTAACACTTTTAGGTGTAGTCTTGCTGTGTTTTAATTTTGGCATGCACTTTTCGTTAAAGTTTAATGTATCAGTTAGTTTGTTCTTACTATTTTCTATCAAACAGCATGCCATTATTATCCAGTTCTGCTGTTAAAACCATCTAAGAAATTCATACTTCTTTGTTTCTGTCACTTTCTTGGTCTGTCTACTTAACATGCTACAATTCTAAAATTTTGTTTTTCTATGTTCTTCATCAGTCGATTCAACTTTTATCTTTTTGAAACATGTGGAAGAGTTACAACAGGATTTTTAAATTGAGGAACCTGACCTCTTCCTTTACATCCTTGAGGAAGATTGAAAGATGAGGTGTTGGGATTTCTGAAGAATTAGTTTCTTGACAAGTGGTGGATGTAGGAAAATTCTTCCCAACATACTCATAATTTTACAGGACAACTCATTCTTTGCTGGATTCTTGGTTTTAGATATTGAAAATGGCAAAATCTTCCCTGAAGATTATGCACCTGTTTGACCTAGAATGGCCATCTATCTAGCCTTTATCTATCAAGTGCTAATTTGTTTACTATGTATGCTGGATTTTGAAGATCTTTATCCGAGTGAGAATATTCTGGATGATCCTAGGTTTTCTATTGTGATATTAAAGAGAGTTCAGTAGGAGTTTTTTATTATGTTATATATTACTGTCCATCCAAAATTTGATGTCCTTTCTCAACTTGACATAAAAAATTTTTTAATAGAGAGCATTTGAGCATAGGTAAGTACCTCTTTATCCTTATTAATTAAAGTGGTTAGTTATGGGTTCCATGTGTTAGTAGGATTTATCTTCTTAAATTAATTAGGATAACTATGGAAATATGAACAAGAGTAGGATATTCAAGTTTGGACTTGTCATTTTAGAAATGTCCATATTCCATTCTAGATGGACGGTGAGTTATGTAATAACAGAGCATCATTGTTGCAACTGCAAGATTTTCCTAGTGATTAGGGTTGTGTTGACTGTACTTTTGTTCTTTCCTGGCTTATTAGTCATTCTTCAGCTATTGAAGATTCTCTAGGAAAATGCAAAATCATGAGCTTCTTAGGATTTTATTCTTCATTTAGGGAATTTTCTGATGAAGTGTTCATTATCTTTGTCTTTTGTTTTATCACATCGCTTTAGTGAATTCACATCATATGTAGTCTAATGTTGTGAAACCTCTGTATGCTGCAGGCTGGAGTGGGCAATCTTACAGAATCATCTCAAATGTCTAGGGACATTGATTTATCTCCAGGGCAACCATTACCATCAGGTCAACCTTCTGGAAGTCTTGGTGTCATTGGTCGAAGAAGTGTAGCTGACCTTGGTGCTATTGGTGATAACCTCAGTGTTTCTTCTCCAAATTCTGGGGGAATGCACGATCAATTGTACAACCTTCAGATGCTTGAGGCATCCTTTTACAAGCTTCCACAACCCAAGGATTCTGAACGTGCAAAGACCTATACCCCAGTACTAGCTAAACCTTTTTTAGAACCTTTATTTACTGAATTGTTTATGTTATTTTTGAGTGAATAATTGCCCTGCTTTCTGCAGAGACACCCTGTGGGGACTCCTGCAAGCTATCCTCAGGTCCAGGCCCCAATAGTCAACAATCCTGCCTTCTGGGAACGACTTGGAGCTGATAATTATGGAACTGATACCCTCTTCTTCGCATTTTACTATCAACAGGTAGGTTGAAATTCTAACTTTTACGTGAACTGTTAGCTCCTGTTGGATTGGCTGCATTTGGATGGGAATTTAGTTTTCTAAAATTCATAGAATTTCTAAGTTTTAAAAACTGAAAGGTCATTTGGATAGATTAATATGAACAAAATTTCAGAACTTTAAAATATTTTTAAACCCATAATATTATAAGGAACTTACAAGAATTACCCTTATATTTCATAAAATTACAATACAATAATTCTCAAATAACAAACCCTAAATTTTACAATCTTATCCTAGAACAGCCATTTACTATCAAATTCAACCCATGGATGTTTCTGCAAAATTTTGACATTAAATAAGCAAGAGCAAGATGAGAAATTAGCAGGATAGACTTGCAGAACAAATACCAGTGGAGCAGAATGAAGGAAATGAAAAACCTCCAAAAGAAGCATGCCGCTGTGAACTCCTAATTCGTAAAAATCTTCAATTAACCTGGGCAATGAGAAGTTGCATAAAGGTGGAGGTGGGGATCAAAGTGGGCTATGTAAGGGAAAAGAAGGAAAAAAAAAACAGAGGAGTTAAAGAAAAGGCTTGTGGTTTGAGAATGGAGAGGAAGAGATGCTTTGTGGTTCCAAAGGAGTGAAGAAAAGGCACCTTTGACATATCCAAGAGCAAGTGATGGACAAGGGCATCAGGAAGGTGGAGGATTAGGACATCAGATTGGATGAGAGAGAACTCAAGGGAAAAAGGGAAAAAAAGAAGAAATAATGTAACAATGTAAATGCACTGAAGGTTTGATCCTATGACCAATTTTAAATGAATCTGAAAATTTGAACCTCGAACTGCCTATGAGCTATTTTTCATTTCTTCGCCAAATGTTTCAAATTTTGAGAGTTTTTGGTTAAAAACTAGGTAACCAAATGGGTTTTCATTTTTTTTTTCTCTCTTGAAAAACTTTAAAGAGATTGTCCAAATGCACCTAATGTGTCTCGAAATAATTGTCCTAAATAGTGTTCAGGAAGTATTTTGAGGAAATGAATTTTGAACAACTGAAACTTGAAAATTAATCTATTTGGATAGCAAATATGTCTGTCTGCAAGAAGTTTAATATTGCTGTCTTTATTCTTAAAAATAAAATTCAGAATATTGTCAGAGAAGTTCTCAAGAATCTACAAGAAACTTATCCTTGACCTTAATCTGCTTCCACAAATGACTCCCTAATCCACACCGCTACAGCCCCTCACCACATCACAGGTCCAACTCTTTAATGATAAACTGTCAATTGATTGTCAGGCATATGCCTGTGTTGAAGGTGGCTGGTCAGTGTGCCTGTGAACCTTAGAGGGAGGAGCATTGAAGTATGAAAAGGGGTGAAGGATGAGAGGCAGAAGATGTGGAAGTAGAGGAGGAACAGTTTCAGTGGTGACAAAATTGTATGAGACAGTGCACAGCAAGAAATACATAAGAGAGACGGGGAGTTAGAGAGGATATTGGTGCCATCTGTTAGGATTACTGTTGGATAATTTTTTGTTCCTATTCCAGTATCATGTGGATATTTGGCATTGAGAGCTCTTGGGAAAGAAAAAGTTCTGTGACAATGATGGAGAGAGAGAGACATGTAGTACGTAACCAATTGCTGTAGGGTCTGCAATGGCATGCAGTTGGTTGATTTCAGATATAGCTAAATGAAAATGGGACACGGTACACTTATTTGGGACTCTATTAAGAGCACAGCCTCAGGGCTGTGCGGAGTAAAATTAACAAAGTCAACCTGTGAATCTCAAAAACTACTCCAGGAAGTTTCTTGCTTTTTTCATTATACAAATACCACTCTTTTCATTTGAGAATGCTTTCTGGATGCATTCTCTTTAACACAAAACCTGTTTTGCCAAAGCCCAAACAAGACATGGCATCATCATGCCTCTGAACTTCCTAATTGACAATCTTTCTCTGCAGAATACTTACCAGCAGTATCTGGCTGCTAAGGAGTTGAAGAAGCAATCATGGAGATATCACAGGAAATACAATACATGGTTTCAGCGGCATGAGGAACCAAAGGTTGCTACAGATGACTTTGAACAGGGGACATATGTTTACTTTGATTTCCATATCGCCAATGATGAACAACATGGATGGTATGCTTATCTCTTTTGTGTCACATTTCCATTATCCTTCTGTTTACATGTTTTAATATGCCTCATTGAACTATTTTCTTTATCATTTTTCTTGTTGGTTAATTAACTACTTATCTTTTGCACTCATGAATCTCTTCTCTTTCTTTTCATATTTCCAAATTTGCTCTTTTTGAAACCTATGTGTAAGCATATTCAGTGTACTTCAGACAATTTTTTTGTTCCCACCCCTTTCTTCCGACCTTTTCATGAGTTAAATCTACTACTTAACACTGGGAATTTTGAACCCTGGTGTTGACATTCTCCCTAAAAACTCTCCACATCCGAATATTAATAGAACTGGTGGTCTCTTCTAAATGTTCCCTAGATATGTGGTGTTCTTTCGTGTCTGTAATCTATCCACATTTTGAACCTAAACCCAAATGTCCTCTTCTGCTCCTTGTCCATACCACCTTCCACTGGCGACACCCCAACCTCTGTATCTCTCTATCTTTACTGATGTTGATTTCTCCTCTCTCTTCTCTGTCCTCTCTACTCTCATCTTTATCCCTCATTTGTCTCTGATTCTTCCTACCCCCTTACTCATCTGCCACTGGTCTTCTCTCCTCTCTTACTGACTACATGCTTTTTGTCACATATCTTTCCCCCCTAGCTTCAAACTAGTATCTGGTCTGTCCATCTTTCTTCTCCTTGTACCCTCTTCCATATCTGTTTTTCAATATGCATTTGTTTTTCTGTTTTACCTCTACTACAACTTTGTGCTCCATCTTCCTCAGCCCACATCATCAACTCTGCCCATGGCTTCTTCTCTTCAGAGAATGATTTTGGTCTTTGGTATTCCAGCCTTTGTTGTATTATTATATTTATTTCTCATTTTGGTTTCCTGGTTTTGGACTGTGAGAGAGAGAGACTTGGGATTAGTAGTAGCTTGGCAACAGAGTGGAAGAGGCATTCATGGTAATTGTCCAGGAATGGTAGAGTTAAATATTTGTAATGCAAATTGAATTTACAATTTCTAATAATACCTTTGAAAATAAATATGATTATGTCAACCTCTTTTGAAGGTTCTACACTTCAGAAAATGTTTAGCACTCCAATATTGTCAGAGGGTAAATTAGTGCTTCTGAATAAATAAAATTAAATGGCAATGCAGATATTTTCTGCAAAAGTCTACACCATTACCTGAGTTTAAATCATGCTGAATTGGAAGAAACCAAAATTGATCGAAGAGAGTTCTTGTAGCCTAGTTCTAGGGGTCAAGTCAAGTGTTCAGGGGGTGTTATCTGGGTTTTACCCTGTTTCATAAAGATTTTAAGGACATCAGCTATCATGGTTGAAGAAATTTGAAGTCGTGGTAGCTTTATATAACTTGAACATCATTTTCAATGTCCATGTCACATGTAATGTTTATGAAAGGAAAGATTGGAAATTGGTTGTGAGATTTTCAGTTTTGTCCCTTTAAAAACCTCCACAGGAATTATAAATGACTGTACTTAATAGAAACTGTTACACTACTGTATGTACAAGGAATTCTACGGGCAAAATCGCCTATTTAGTACTATAACATTTTTTAACAAGCTGTTTAGGTCCATAACTTTTTTTTTTACCTTTTTAAATCCTATAACTTTTTATAATTTTACCGAATAGGTCTT
>JAWZTD010000118.1:329147-339216 GCA_035221335.1 Echites panduratus | reverse complement strand
TCTGAGTGAGGTGATACCATTTCCGATAGGAGAATGAGGCCATCACCAATCAATCCATGCAGGAAACCTTCACTATACCGAGGAATATGGAGGAGGTTTTACTCGGCCGAAAATGACGAGGCATTCCAGAGCTCCAAAGTCAAAATCTTTGACCGCCACCTCAAACGCAAACAGGTTAACCATTTTCTGATTATGTATGATAGTGTTTGTAGTTCTGGCAATCTGAAGTTGAATTGTTAGGTATGTTGCTGTACGGGGAGAAATTGGGATAAATGAGCATGAAATATATCTGAAAATTTATAATTCAAAATTTTGTTAAAGCATTGGAAATTGCGGATATTTTGAATTTGGCATTAATTAAACCTCTAGAGATTTAATTCCTTGTTTTTGTGCGTTGTTTCTCTACGGTAAAGGTCTCTTCTTTCGTTATAAGGTTTTATTTTTCTTCATACAATTTTTGAGCTTGGATTGATTTCTTCATTAATGGCAGCGTGATAGAGCAGCATGGTTGATGCGGCCCAAGGATTCTTTAGTTGATACTGTGGCTGAAAATCTACTTGATCGATTGGAGGTAGTAATCAATCTTTGCAATTGAAACTTGTACCCTTTTCTAATTAGTGGCTTCCTGAAAGTTTTTTGACCAGATAATGAACGTTAGGTGCAGTTAGTTCTATCAAATTTCATCACTTTTTATTTCTTACTGACTTCTAATACTTAGGTTACTTGATGCAGTTGAGAATTTTAGGTACAGTTGCATAATCTTTTATCTCCTCATTTACTTGTCACTAGGTTAATCCTTATATGTTTCTTGCATTCGGTTTTTGGTTTTTGTGAGCTAATGTAAATTGTCCATTCAAAGAAAATGTAATAAAAAATTTAATTGGGTTTATTTGATGCTTAGCTCCTCTGTGAAGTATACTGACTTACACTAATTAGGTGTGACTTAGTGTTTTTTGTCACGAAACGAGTGCTTGTGCAGAGCATCAGACATAGACAGGCTGTTCTTGATCTCTGGTGTTGTAAGGCATGGAAGCAGAAGTGGGGAAAATAACCAAACTATCCTTGCTAAAAGCCATTTTGAAAAGGATTTTGGAATTGCTCATCCTGAACAGGGCCGGGAGAAAAAGGATAGGCAAGCTTTGACTAATAATACGTCAAAGGAAGCTGTTCCATTTTGTATAGATTTTTGTGATTAGTAACATACCCCTAAAAGGGAAAAAAGAAGGAATTATTTCAATTTTCTTGTTGGCATTGAGCCATGTAATCCTTGATTTCTCACCATGTCTTGTGGAAGAACAAAGTGAATGAAAGTACAAATTTTTCTTAGAATTGCCTCAGATTAATGATTGATGTTCCTTTGTTCAGTGCATCTTTGGTGGTTGAGCAGAGTTCATAAAACAGATTGTTACCATTTGGGATATGTTCTAGTGAAATAGAAATATTTTACCATTAAGTTTCGTGTCCATACTTTGTCGATATGCTAGTTATGATCCATGATAGAGCTTGGCAGACTAGATTTCCTGTTACATCTTTCTTTCTTCTCTAACTAAACCGCTTACCTTCCTTCCAGGGTTGGTACTAAGGCTTGTGTGAACAAGAAAACTGAAAAATGTGCACTCCATAGGTATCTGCATCAACTGTTTACTGAGTTATCACTTGCAATAACCTAATGACCCAATTATTTTTGCGAATGGGGACAACTAGTTTAGGGGTTCATAGATGCCATACATGTTCTAATAAGATGTTTTTGAAGGGGTAAGAGTAAGGGTCGTCAACCTTGTGCTTTACGAAGGGAATGGTTTCTGGTAGAGGGAAGCCTGAATCTCGAGTTATGGTTACTACCAATTTTGTCACACGGATATAACTAGATTCTTCATTCCTAGCGGACACACGTGTTTTGCTGAAAATTTATGTCAATATGGCATTTTCTTTTTCGGGGTGCAATTTTGCATTTTATCCCTAATCTAATGAAAATTTTCATTTTGAGAATCTTCAATTTTCTAACCCAGTGGAACATCGTTTGTTTCACATGAGCTTCAAATTAAAATCTGGTACAAAAATTTACTGTAAGATCATTGTTCCAGATGACTTAAGTTAACATTTTCTAGATCTCCATCACCCATTGCTGTCTATATATTGCAATAAGTTTTTCTTGTGGTAAAATCTATATACTGCAATTTCTATCATGATGCATCAACAGATGTAAAGACTCAGCTCATATATACTGTTTATATAAGCAATTTCTTAGCTGACCGTGCTTTAACTGCTGCCGTCATGCAAATGATTCTCTTTAGGTTATCAACTGATTGGATGGGTTCAAGTTCAACTAGGGAATCTGACGCAAATAATTACTTAGATTATCAGTGTGGAAATAATTTGTAAATATGATCATTCAATAGATAAGTTACTTTGGTACTTCAATTTGTTGTCTAGATTTATATTTCTGATTTTGCTTGTCAAATTGAATGTGTGACTTTCTAGTTATTAAACAGAAAAAAAAGTAAAAAGGAAAAACTTTGTTCGCAGATCTAGTATCATGTTGTAAGATGTGAAATGCAAATGGCATCAGACCAATATTTTAGTGCTTGTTAACATGAGGTCAACAATGTTCTGAAGCACATGAATGATTCTAGAAATGGTGGTTGGAGTAAGGAATATCAAGAGACTATCAACCAGTGATGGAAGTTGTTCTGTTTCAGAAAGCATAGGAGTGTCTGTAAAATTTTTATGGTTGAAATGCTTTCCTTTTTCTCTTTGTAGGATTGTAAAAGAACTTTCTCAACTGCGTTATGCATGGGGGGTTCCATGGAAGCTATTAGGCGCTTGTTACGTGGGCGTGGTGAGATGCCTTATTTTATTTGGTTTTTATGAACATTAAATTTATCTTTTCTTTGAATTTTAGTTTTACACAGACTCTATATGTTTTTAGGTGGAAAATGGGAAAAAATATTTCATGAAAATATCCATTTTTTGATATTTCATTCTTGCTTATTATAGACTAAGTGGGTAGCTCTCACCTGAGCTTCTTGCCAAAGTATTCACTTATGAATCAAAAGTAACTACCAAATAATGGCACTTGGACAATGGAAAGACAGCTATTACACAATCCTTACCTTTTTGTTTCCAAGATTTGCCACTCAATACATTTTATTTCCAGTTTCTCCGCATAATTTACCACATGAATAGGCAATGGATAGCCTCTAAACACCTCATATTTAGGCCACAATGCTGGGGGGATCCTTGGTGGTTCCCTACTCCAGAATACTTAAGTGAAGCACTTCAACATGAAATTCAGGACTTGAAATGGAGGCTGAGAATATAGAATATAGTTTGAATCTAAATGGTTTCGAAGTTATAAGCGTCGAAGAGTGAAATTATTACATTACTTGTTAATTTAATTTTTCTGTTTTGGCATTGAATTTCCCGAAAGATGATTTTAGCCAGGACTGAAGTTTTGTTTCTTAGGAAAATAATGAACACTATACTTTTTATTTGTGGTTAAGCTCACCTGAACATAAAAATATTGAAAGTTAGGTAAGTTTTTTGTGATCCATTAGAGACATGCTTTGTCTATAGCAGCCGAACAAAGAAAGTCCTTGCTACTCATCCCTATTTCACATGTTCAGGAATGGATGGGAAATGTCACACGTAACCAAGATGTATAGGAGATTAGTGATTAGTTATCTGAACTACAGCCTATTAAATATGTGTCATTTTTCCCGTAAGGTATTGGGCTTTCTTGAGATCCCTGATGTAGTTATAAAGACTTCCATTTGTATGATGCCTGGTCAAGGTTAACTTGTAGTTATCTGAACTACAGCCTATTAAATATATGTCATTTTCCCGTAAGGTATTGGGCTTTCTTCAGATCCTTGATGTGGTTATCAAGACTTCCGTTTGTATGACGCTTGGTCAAGGTTAACTGGAGGATAGTTTATCTTGTAGCAATCCTTCAATAGTATGATTGCTTGGTGTAGGTTAACTTGAGGATGGTTTATCCTTTGGCATATACTAATTGTAGTACTCATTGAATTTATGCTTTGTATTATGTTTTAGTGTGTTGTGTCTGTGCACAGGGATGAAGCTAGGCCCTGGGGATTAGGAGAGAGACTTATTCAAAAACATTTTTAATTAAATAATTAAAACTCCTGCATATATAATATTATTTTTATAATGATATCTAAATATAAAAAAAAGATTAAAATAATTTCTTATTTTAATGTAAAAGAATTACAAAAATAAAAATTCAAACTAGAAACACCAAAAAAAATTCCAATTTTTGTGTAAAAAATATCAAATAAGTAAAACATATATATATATATATATTTATATATAAAATGAGTTAAGTAAACAGAAAATTTTTTGCAGTGTGGATTCCTAAAATTGATTAAAAAGCAAAAGAATTCCACTTCATTTTAGACAATCAGATTTTGATACAAATGGACTTTGATGCATGCAGTTTTATTATTTTAAAGGCAGGTCTTACTTGGTAAATTTCTAATTTTATAGCTAAACTATATTAGGTTAAAAAAAAAAAAAAATCATGGTGGGCACATAAAAACGGAAAGAACGCTTAGACTTATTAAAATTTTTTTTCCCCCTAAATGATGTGTAATTTTATTATTTTGAGGGTGAATCTTAATTAGTAAATATCCAATTTTATAGCTAAACTATGTTAGGTAAAAGAAAAAAACTTCTGTATGTGGCTCCACCCTTGTTTGTATATTTGTTTTTTCCCCTTTTGGGAAGGCAGAATAGATATCAGTGATAGGAAATATATTATAGAAATATCATCTATATGACAATAGACTTCATAGAGAATAAACTAGAGCATATAGTGGAATGTTTGAGAATGTATGGGATCAATGTCTCACAGCTGTAACCATTGGTATTTTTGTAGTAGACAACAATCCTTATTTTCAATGAATTTGATTACAAGGATTCTGTTAATTATTAAATTGCACCTATTATGTCCTTGCAATCTCTTTTTACAATTATATCAGTTCAATACTAAGTCACTAAATCAGCAAGCAATGGAATCTATCATCACCTTTTAAGATAACCTGATTTCACCATAAAGTAGTAGGGGAGGAGTTCAAGTAGTTTTAGTGTATGTTTCTTTTGATTTAGCTTTGTTTTGGTTAATGTATCAATTTTTCGAAATTAATTCCTAAAAAATTGTTGGGCGAAAGTGTACTATATGGTGGATTTGTTCTTTGTTTGAGGAAATATTACAATATAAATGTTTTGTTTCATGTAACAGGTGGACAAGAATTCCTTTTAGGCAGATTGTAAAGAATATGAATGTTATGGTAATCACTGTGTAAGGAGTAACTAAATAGGCATTGGAAACTGAATTCGATTTCATTCTATCAATGGTACAACATGTTACCCAAAATCTACTAAATAGTAGTTTTTTGGGCTTAGGTTTTGTTTTCAAAGTACTGCCTTTTGCTGCATTGTCTTTCTAGTTAATTGTTTGTGTACCTTCTCTCGAGCATTACTTTTTCTTGATCTTAGGACTTGGTCAAGCAAGCACCTAAAGGGATGGCCTTTGGACTATTTGCTTATTAATTTTTCTGCATATGAATGGATCTAAAATCACATATGTTCTGCAATTATGGCCACTTAAAGAGCATACTAAATTTGAGAAAAATGACTCAGTGTATCTATGTGGGGACAAATCAGAGCGTGGTTGCTTTGGGAACTGCCTGTGAGCAAGTAGTGAGATTAGCTCTTTGAAGTATGATGCATGGATGTCTCCACTTGCAATACCTTTTCTATTGAGTTCAATGTTTGACTTTTGGCAAGAATATAAGACCCGAATTAATGGTTAATTAGCTCAATTTAGTATGACTCAGAAGGTTTTGAGGTCAAAAGAAAGTTGCATTGTGACTACTGAAAGAAAAATGTAATTCAACCAAGTTTAGAGTGAAGGTGGAGAAATAAGACTAGGGAAATCCCAGATCTTGTTACTGATTATTATCTGAAGATTAACCTGCTTCATCATCAGAAAACTTCATGACTTTGTATAATTTCATGAAGTCTTATTGTTTTCCATCATTAATTTGAAAGATTTCATATTGACTTGTGTTCATTTACAATAAATTAACTTGTAGATATGAAGAGTCATGGTTGTAGCTAATCAATATGTTCTTTTCAAAATTTAATCTGTTAACATCAAAAATATTTTGTTGCAGTTGACTGAAAATTTGAACCCATCTTTAGTTTAGCACTTGAGCTTGTGGTTAGCATCATCACTACTGCATTTGATTCCTTATCAGGTAGCATTGAAAAGCTAATAATGATGGATATGTCGTATGACATGGTGAAATTATGTAAAGAAACTGAGAAAGATATATCCAGTGATGGTGTTGAAACGTCATATATTGTTGGTGATGAAGAATTTTTGCCCATCAAAGAAAGGTAAATTCAATTGAGGAAGATAGATCAGATGATTTACAATAAGTTATGGATAGATCTTTTTTTTGGGTATAATGTTGGTTACTATGTTTCAATTGAATATTTAGTTCTCTAGATCTGGTCATTAGTAGCTTGGGACTCCATTGGACAAATGATCTTCCTGGAGCCATGATACAGGTGTGCCTTTTCTCTATCCAAAATTCTCTCTAGGGGAAGAGGGTGAATAATCTTGTTTCATTTCATTTACAAAGTAACAGTGTATTTGTTGTTGATTTAGTAACTTAGCTTTAGTTATTCTTGTTGGGCAAACTTATATCTAATATGCTTGTGTTTCTGACAGTGTAGATTGGCATTGAAGCCTGATGGCCTCTTTTTGGCAGCTATTCTTGGTGGAGAAACTTTAAAGTTTGTTCATAATTTTACATGAAACAAATTGAATTACTTGCCAATGCATAATGGGTGTACAGTCATATAACATTCTGAATCATTTACAGGGAGTTGCGAATAGCATGCACTGTAGCACAAATGGAGCGTGAAGGAGGTATTAGTCCTCGTTTATCACCATTGGCTCAGGTATTTTCTTTAAATAATTTTTCAAATAAGTATTTTGTGCTTAGCAAAACACTTATGACAGGGTTTACTAATTAGGAATTTTTTTTTCCTAAAGCAATGATGCTTCCTCCAGGCTAATTCTGTGCTTATAAATTCTGTTAATTTATCATTATCATTGTTTTTTAATGTTGGAAGTGTGATGATATCTCTAGTTTTACCAAATCAATGATCATTCTTTTTCTGAAGTTTTGGGAACTACTAAAGATCAATTTTGTGATGTTTTCCTGTCTCTTTCTTAAGGGAAAGACCATGATGTGCTTTTTAAAATATGAATGCTATTTTACTGTTGCCCCTTCACTGCCTCTAAAGGTGAAATCTATCTGAGCACAAATACATGAACTAGTGTGAATATGGATAGATTCCCCAGATATCTTCTGATTATTGAAGGCTGATTCTGAAATTCTACATTCATTCGAATACCTTGCCTCAGTCAATGTTTCATATTGTACTGGTAGAAGTACTTAAGAAATCATACATGTTCAATTCTCTTGTCTTAATTTACAAGGAATGTAATGCCAAGGAATAGTTTGATACAGTTCTTCAAGTACTTGCTTACCCATTTATGATGCCTCATATCTTTGCCCATGAAGTTCTTTTTTCTTTTTGCAGAATTTTTTGCAATGAGATTTTTTTCTGGTTGACATTAGTAAAACTTTAGCAGTCTTTTATATGCTGTCTGCTTGGAGAAGGTAATTTTAGATTGTATCCATATTGAGAAACATTTAAGATAGGAGATTTGAGATAATAAAATTAGAGAAGACTCCTTCAATGTAAATTGAACTATTGTGGAAGTAACACTAATATATTTTGAATACTAGGGAAAAGACTGAATATATAAATGATGGCTCAGTTATCCGTGGGAAGAGAGTGATGATAGTTTTGGTTATGCTGTGGAAAATTGGCATGTTTCGTAGTCAAGAGGTCTTGGTGATTATGGTCCCCAAATATTTTTTTCGCATTTTATAGTCCCCAAAACTTTTTCGAATTTTGATTATGATTCTTTTTCTCATTTTCGGGGTAAACCTGGCCGGTTCCGGAGAAATCAATTTTTTGGATTTAAAAAAAAAGGGGGATTATGGGCAATGAAGGAACCTTGATTTCATCGGAACCGGCCGGATTTATGCCTTAAAGGAGAAAAATGACCATAATCACAATTCAAAAAAGTTTTGGGAGACTATAAAATACGAAAAAAAAAATTGGGGATGAAACACACCAATCTTCCTTATGTTGTTATCAAAACATAAATGTTGTACTTAGGATGGATTTGGGACATCATTTGGTTGAGTTTGTAAATTTAACTCTTCTCTAGAAGTTTAAACCTTAAAAAAAGTAGAAATTCACACGTGAGGGAAAGTATGATTTGTATAAAGTCAATCCCTTTCTATAAGTTTAAGCTTTTAAATATGGTGGAAATTTATCATTTTATACACTTATTAAATAGTATTCTTTTTTATCTTTTTTTTGTTTGTGTGGAGGAGAAGGGAGACTAGAAAAAAGAGAATTATCAACTTCTTTTGCCTTGTTATTCCTCATTCTCTCCTTTTCATTTCTTAATTATAAAAGGACATCAATATTGTCACTAGTGTCTTTAAGTTATTTTCTTTCTCCCAATCCCTCAATTTGAATAGGGAAGAAATGCTGATGTAGCGAGGTGGCAACCCTCCTGTCTTACACCTTATCTTAAACAAATGATGCAAATGAGCTGTTAACATCTACATTGCCTTTCCCTTGTTTGTCCTCATCTCTTTCCTATCAGTGTAATTGATAGCCAGTCTAACAGTAGGAAAGTGACCATCAGTCTAATACCTAGAAAGGATGCTATGAAACAAGAAAGTAATTTGTAATGTAATAGAATAAACTTATTAGAGAAAAAATTTCAGATCTTGAATTATGTGTTCAATGAGACACGTAAATATGTCCATTTTGACATTATTTCATGCAACTTCAGACTAGGAAGACAAAAAGAATGTTGTGCTAGATGGTCAAATTCTTTTCTGCAAAGATTTCCACCAATTCCTGAACTGATATTTATTGTTGTTTTATAATCCAAGCACATAAATATTGTTACATGTTTTTGGGAGAGCATGGGGCCATTTAATGATTACCTGAAGAAACTATTTTTAGATTTTGATTGTCTTCTGCAGAAATTGAACATTTGCTTGAAAATTAATCCTGATATAACCTGTATTTTCTTCTGATAGCTGTTGCTGTGTTGTTTCCTGTGTAATTTTAGTGTTCCTTCTGAGTTTCTTTTCTGCTCCAATTACACTCTCCTTGTTACTCAGTTTCCTCTTGGTTTAACTGCAGCAAGATAACCTTTTTGTCTTTTTAGATCAACTGAATAATTTGGTTTTTTCTAGTACACCTACATAAATGTATTTGTTTGGCTTCTATAATAATAATGTTATTTGTTAGTGTGAAGTTCTTCGATGATACCTTTTCTGTTCTCTAGGTGCGGGATGCTGGCAATCTTTTGACTAGAGCAGGCTTTATGCTTCCTGGTGTAGATGTTGATGAGTACATTGTTAAATATAGAAGTCGTGAGCAGCTCCTTAATTTTGTTTTGCTAAACTGTCAATTTAAGTTACTTTGTCGAGGTAGTGGAACATCTATATTTGAGCTTCAACAAGATAAATATGGAATTATCTGCATTTTCCACTGGGGATGAGGAGATTATTCTGCAGCATGAGTGTTTCTTAGATTGTAAATTTAATGCAATATATTCTGCTCTCTCATTTTTGTTTTCAACTGATGCTGCATGGATTTTTTGCATTTATATTGAGTTATTTAACCTCTTGAATGGTGCATGATATGACTTGATCAAGGACATCAACATCCAATCATGTAATTGATGATTAATGTCTACCTTCTAAAAGTGGAGTACGGATTGTGAAATGCTCAATGGAAAGTGGAATGTGATATTCCAAAACTTGGATTAGTGTTACATTTCAATGATGAGGATGTCTTGAGCCTGAGATTCTTGTTGAGTGGCCAATTGGAGATGCCTGATCTTGTTTCAGACCTTTAAGTAAAA
>JAWZTD010000118.1:288090-304621 GCA_035221335.1 Echites panduratus | reverse complement strand
GTGACAGTTAGAAATGAACCCATGACAATTACATCAAACAACCTGCAATAGTTACAAAAACAAACCGATACTCCACAAAACAACCCTTGATAATTTGAAAAGAATCCATAACAATTACATCAAACAACCTTTAACAGTTACAAAAACAACTCGGTACTCTGCAAAACAACTTGTGGATTAGTAGTTACAAAAACAACTCGGTACTTTACAAAACAACCCATGACAATTAGAAAAGAACTCATAACAGTTACATCAAACAATCAGTAACAGTTACGAAGGATTTGGAGGCATACACAGTCAAGAAAAAACAAAAAAAATGAAACCTTTACCTGTGCTAAACCAGTCACAGTTAAAATTATAATTTATAATAGTTACAAAAACAACCAGCAACAGTTTACGAAAACAACTCGGTACTCCACAAAACAACAAATAACAATTAAGAAGGACCTAGACGAAAAACACTAATATTTTATTTGTGAAGATTCAATCTTTTCACTTATTTCATATGAAAGATGTGATCTTTTTGCGAATGGTTCTAGCATGGCTTTCAACGAGGGAGCAACAAAATTTGAATGATGCAACTATAAAATCTTAAACTGATTTGGTAAGAAAACACAGGTTTCAAAGATGAAATTTTGAATGTATTACAGGAAGAGAGTTAATCGGGAGATTTTGTGAGATGTGAAAGGAAAAGAGTTTTGATACAAAAAAATGGCCAAAAATGAAAAGACAATTTACTTTAAAATGGTAAAAGAATACTTAAGTCAAAACGCATGACAAAGTAATTATATTTTAAAAGAATTATAAATGTAATTATAATTTAAAACCCTTATCTAAAATGATCCATCTAGTTCAATTTCCCCAATATTTCAAGTCAAACATATGAGATAAAATATAGACAAACAGCCCATTAAAAAATTGTAAAAATGATAAAAAAGCTAAAGGTATGATTGAATACACTATATATATTTAAATAATATCATCTAATTTTATAAAATATACCTTTAAATTGAAGTCTATATTTCATTTAAAAAGAAAAATTCAACTCAAATCCGAATTGAAACACCAATTTAAGATGAGATGAATCAAATTTTTTTTTTATTTTTAAACAAAAAAAGAACGTCAATCTACACATAAATTTTATATGTTGATAGATGGAAAATGGTGGTAAAAATTAAATATCCAATCATAGCCTAAATGCACCTGATCAATATATTAATTAAATTATGTCAATTTGTCATCCACGAAATTGCCAGACCACAGTGTGACTTGGGCGTTCAATTTGTAAAGCAGAAATTCTGAAGTAATTTGTGATGAAGCTTTTTGCAGGTACTCAGAAGTAAGAACACCCCTCCTCTCCAATTGGCTTGCCATAAGTCATTAACTATGAATTACTTCCAACATTAAGTGAAAAAACAGAATACTGTTCTGCCAGTTACATTCCATAGCAGCTACTAAGGGAAGTAGATACAAAACCCAGGCAGCATGGCCGAGAACCCATCAAAGATGCAATCAATCCTAAAAAACAAGGGGCTGCAGATGCTAGCATGTCACCAACCCCCACCACCCGACCATGAACTATTTCCAGTTTCAGAATTTTTTTTACTGCCACCCCAACCAGAATTTCCAGCATCTGCACCACCATCATTACCATTTCCCCCCCAGCCACCACTGCTGCCTCCACCTCCACTACTCCCTCCCCAGTCACTACCACCACCACCACCACCACTACCACCACCACCACCACCACCACTGTTGCCCCAACCACCACCACTACCATCAGTTGTACCACCAGCACCCCAGCCACCAGGGAAAGCTTCCCTGCTAGGTGAATTCTGAACTTTGGCACCAGGAAAGCTGCCCCATCCATCTTCACCATCTCTGGAACCATATTTTTGAGAACCATGATCTGATTCCTGCCTGTCACTGAAGCCCCTATTTCCCCTACCACCCCCACGGCCACGCCCCCGGCCCCGTCCACCGTAGGGCCTAGGCAAACCACTTGGATGGCCATCCTGATTATCACCATTTCTGTAATCACTTCTTCCTGCAAACACCCAAGAGCAAGAATCCAATAGCTTGCGTTAGTGATCCTTCTAGTAAACCCAAGAACAAATGCTATGGGTGTTTTTTCTGGAACTCTAATGCGAAATAATATAGCAGTAAAAGTTTTCAATATAAATAATAACATGAAAGGAATTGATTATCAATGCAGCACCAAACAAATAATAGGTGAATCTGCAAAGTAAAATAGTAAGGCAATCATAACTTATCAGATCATAGGACTGATACAAAGTATATGCCTCGCATGCATAATCTAGCACTCTCAAAAAATCACTATCTTGGATTAACCTAGACCACATATCATCCCCATCAGAGTAACGTCTTTTCTTTTTAGTGGTTGTAGGAAATTCGACAATACAGATGTTTTTTTTAAAGGATAAGCAATTCAGGCATGATCTCAAGGCACATAACTAATCTTTCAGCCATTGATCCTTTGGTGGAAGACATTATTTAGCAAGCAACAAAATTAAGTACTTACAAAGCCTACAGAGCCTATGCACCTCTGCTATTTTTTTGTTCAAATGCAGTTCAAGAGTACTTATAGTACAAAAAGTTGTTTGGATGTAGCAATCCATAAGTGGCAGAAAACATTATTTTTGCATATCAACAAGGTCTTTTTGCCCAAGAGATGTCTCCATCCCTTCAGTCCCAAGTGACCTCTTTTTGTAGCTTGGAGGAAAAAGAGCCAAATTTGGGCTTTTCTTTTGTTTGCTTCAGCTTTTTAAAAAAGGTCTAACCAAACATCCTTGCCTTTTTTCCCCCCTTAAAATTAAGTGCTTCCATCTTCAAAAACATAATCCAAATGGGCATATAAAGCTTGTTTGGTTCACGAATGGGGAGAGGAGCATTACTTCCTTTGTAAGAAGTAATTATAAGTATTATTTTGTTTGGCAGTTTTGCAAGGGAGGTAAGAAGAGGTGGTAGGGTGGGATTGAGAAAATTATTTATTGATTTTAATTTTTTAATCAGTCATTCTATATTTTATTAGATGTTTAATGCTAGAAGGCAAATCTTGTCACTTATTTTCTCTATTCTAATCCCTCTATTTTGAGAGAGGTGAAAGGAGAGTGGGATTCCCTACTAATTTACATCCCATCCACATTATGTCAAAGAAAACAACAAAGATGTGTCATTTGGGTCCACATTCATTTCCCCTCAAATACTTCAACAAAACACCTTAACCGAACAAAACCTTGAGCTTACTAAGGAAATTGCTCACATGCACTATGGGTATGCAGGAATTTCTTAGAGCACATATAGCAAGTAAATACACAAACGTCACAAATATCTTTCCTAGTCTAGTGTCTCCATGAAAAGACATCCCATGGAGATTTTCACTACAGAAGATAAAGCACCACACTTCACAACAGTGAGCTCATAAAATATCCAAGTAAACTTGGCAAATCTACCTGTAACACCAAGTTTAAACTCTATGCTAGCAGGTACAAGAAACATATTCTTCATATTTCCAGGAACTTACAATTTACTCTTTAAAATGACTTGGAACAGTAAAATGACAAGAATGAAGACCAGTTGAGAATAAATAAACAATCCCAGGCACTATCAACAAGGTTTAACACCATACCTAATAGGAATTTCTGAACAAACAATAAATAACATCCATAGTGATATCACTTTAGAGCAACTTACAGGAAATAACTATCAAAAACAGGCATCTAGAAGCAGAAGAAACTAAACACAGAGTCCATAAAATTTTATAATTACCACCAAAATAATTACCTGATCTTGGTCCTCTACCTCGCTCTCCTGACTGGCCACCTCTCCAGCCACCATCATTCGATGAACCACTCCAGCCACCACCAAAACCAGACGATCCCCCAGTCGCTGGGCTTCGCATAGGGACCATAGCAGCAACTGATCTTATAGATGGTGTAGAGTCATGTGGATCATCAATATGTCTCTGAAAATAAGCCACAAGGCGATCTATATCCTCAAACATTCTTTTGCGGAACTTGAATCCTTTTGGGTACAATCCTATATATTCATGGTGAGGATTTGAACTTCTTATGTAGGTTAGGATAAATGTCCCTGGATGTTCATGGGATATCCCAAAGCTGTACACAATCCTCATTGGATTCTCAGATTTCTCAACTTGTAAGAGCTCATCAACTTCTGATTTGGTGCCCTTCCTGAATTTGCGGTAGGTCAGCATGGCCTTCAAATGAGCTACTAATGGATCAACATATCGATCCATCACCTAAGATAAATAAAATATAGAGCAGCTACAAGTTAATCTACAAGTTGCTATAGATAAATTAAATAAAAATAGATTATCAATTAGCAAAACAAATATCCAAGAAAAATAAAAATCACAAAAAATTCATAGTAAATTGTATATTCATGGATCAGATATCTCATGGACTTTTTGGGGCCTCCAGAAACTTAAGAGAAAAATATTTTGACCAGTGATCACATGATAATACAAGACCAAAAAATGGACATGAGATCCTTCTGAATTCCAAACTTCACAATCTACAACTGAGAAAAAACTAGCAGCAAATGAAAGCTCGCCATCAGTAGTTGTCAGTATAACTTAGTAAACTTGCAATATAAATTGTTATAATAAAAACATGATCACCAAACATAAACATGTGACGATAAGTTTCGAAACAGGGATGTTTGCAGTGATACATAAACAAGAAAAGGATGAGGATCAATGAGGGTAATGACTTGAGTATGAAACCATCTACTCGAAGACATGGTGAAATCCTTAGACAATATGCTTCTTATAAAACCTATATCATATCCAAACTCAACAGTCTTTTGGTTATTCACCAGACATGCCTCACTCTCAAAGTGAAGCCTGGATGAGGAAGGCCACCTGACAACCCAAGAAATAAAATCACCAAATCAAGATTATTTCAAAGATCTTACCTCATCCAAATCCTCAAAAGTGTCCTCCCCAATCTTCAATGTTTTCCCTATACGAAGCAAGCTTGTTATGTCCTTGTGCTCCTTTCCACCTTCAACAATATCTTTATGGGCATAAACCCCATCATAAACCTTGAGGGTTAAAGTCAGAAATGATGGTCCACGAGAACTTGGTCGTATGATACTTTCACCTGGATCCTTGTCAGACAAGAACTGCACACACAAACAAGAAAAGAATGAATGAAGTCAATATAAATAATAATGGAAAGTAAACTTAAAAAGATAACTTTTTTAAATAAACAAGGATGAAAGAAAATGGAACAAAATGGAATTCCCTTGCAGAATAAAACAAAAAAAAATGAACAAGTAGGCAGTCCAGAATTGGATGAAGGGTTCATTTTCTATAAAACACAAGAAACAGTACTGAACAGGAAAGGGGATCAAATGCTTCATCTCAGATGCTTCTACAATAAAATATAGACTATCTGCACAATGTTCTGAAATTTATACTCAAATCATACCTCCATCGCCTCATCTGCGGTGATATTCTTGAAGCGAGGATGAACTATCATCCTTGGTTTGAAATGCTTTTTAGCAATCTCCTTCTCTTTACGAGCTTTTTCCTGCTCACTCTGTAAGTTGCTGCGATCCTCATGGTAGTAAGGATCCAGTTCCTGATGGTTCTGATAACGATTATTCCTCATGTCACTTTCTCGACAATTCAGAAAGACCTGGTACCTATTCTTTTGGATTGATTTAATTCTGCAAGTCAAAATATCCCCTTCTCGCAGCTTCTCAGTCAAATCGTCAATGCCTCTCCAATCATCTGTGTAATCTTCCTTTGTCAGTATGCCTGTCAATCCAGAATCAAGAGTACATGTGGCACGTTGGGGTTGCACTCTGCGAACTGTTGCTTGCATAATTCTTCCTTCAGAGAGTGTTTCCTCATTCTCCCCAGATATCATGTAAAATTCTTCATCCTGACTTGGCTCTACATATGGTCGGCGCCAGTCCTGAAAGCCTTGCATTAACTCTAACCTCATTGCTTTCAGGGTCTCCTTTTTGTTCTCAAGTTTCTTTTCTTCAGCGTATTCATAAGGTTTGACAGCCCTTAGTAGATGAGGCTTCTCTCTTACATGCTCGATAGCAATCTCCAGCACATCCTCATCATCATTGTTCTCATCACCGACATCCATTATATAAACATCTTTTGCCAATTGCTGAGCAAGAACATAGGACTCTGGGTGAATCCTCGTATCATCCAATAAATCAACAAACTGACTACTATTAGTAGCCAACCCAGTTCGCCGAACCCGCAAGAAACCCACAGCATTGACAAACACCTTTTTGCCAAGCCCGAGTTGAGTCAATAGTTCCTTCCGGGATAAGATTGCTCCAGCTCTTACTAAAGCTCTTTGTAGAGATGCTGCTTTTCTTGGTCCAAGACCAGATATGAATTGCAAAGGGGCAAACAACCATTCGTGACTTGCAGCCAAATTCACATCAAGACCAACTTGGTTAGTAGCATCAACCATAACTTGTTCAATCATTGTATACTTCTCATCAGGAGTAAGATAGCTCTCTAAAGGACTAAGTTTCCATGATAATATTTCTTTTCCTGGCCCACACAGAGTAGCAGCCATGGCCAATGGATTCTGAAGATAGCGACCCAAGGCCACAGCCCGCTTAACAATACCTGTGACAAATGGAAAACATAAGGAGCAGAAACAAATACAATATCATGAGGTATTATAGAAAAAAAAGGTTTACCAGGCTGTCCTGGGAGCTGGTCAGCAGAAATGCGGGAATTTTCGTACAAGTGTGGAAGAGACTCATCAGCATAAACAACATTCAAATTATCCATCTCATGACCCACCTCCCTCGGGTTATCCTCCACCATTTTGAAGATTATCTGATAATTGCAATTTGAGAGGGTTGCAGAAGCATCAGTCAGATCAGTTAGCAGGATCAGCAAAAGTAAAAGTAGATCAAATATTTAATGGGGATTTTAACCATTTATTGATTCACCTTAACATATAAAAAATAACTGTGAGGGAATTCATGCTACTAGTCCTCATGAAATATTAAGTTCTGCATGATGTTTGTCACAATGCAAAGACTTGGAGCTGAGGGAGACAAGAACATAATTACTCTTTGAAAAAAACTCATCATTCAAGTATTTAGCAACTTTCAAAGAATACAGAACTGAATACTCATTCTTTGACAAATGCTTCTTAATTCTGGTCCCAATAATTCTATAGAGTAACCCGAAGAAGCACAATATCTAGCACGTTCTTATTACAATGCCAAAAGTAAATCAGCTATCTTCTCAAAAGAAATAAATAAAATTACCATTGGAAAGAAAAGACAAAAGGGAAATCCATTTGAAAAAAGAATTAATATTAACCAGCACTTTCCTGCTGGGAAAAAGAAAAAAAAAAGAATTGCCTTTCCAATTCAGATTCTCTCTCTCAGAAGTAAATAAGCTATTTAAAAAAAAAATTACCATTGCAAGGAAAAGAAAAAAGGGAAATCCATATGACAAGAACTAATATTAACCTGGCTTTTCCTACTAAAAAAAAAAAAGTTAATTTTTGATTGCAGACACACATTCTTACTTCTACATTCTACTTTAAGGCCATTGTCTTCAAGTGTTTCTAGTTTAAATGTTAATAACGATGAACATGATGCATATCAGGAAGAAGAGGATGCTCCATTAGAGCAAAAAGTCGAGGATATCATTCTCAAGGTTCAGAGGATTTGATGATTAAGGTAATTAAGCTCTGTTGCTATTTTTCATTTGACAATGTTAGGAATCATCATTATATTTGTTAAAACTTATTGCACTAAGTATATATAATATTTATTATATTGTATGCTAATAAGAAAAAAATGCAAGCATCTCTTTGCATCTTGTTCCTTAAACATAAAGGGAACAAGAAATCAAATGGCATGCTAACAAGAAATTTCCAATTAGCCATGAGTCTAGATGGGAATGTCATCTAATGACAACAACATATTAACATAACTGAATAAAAATGGAAACCAAATAATTAAACAAACTTCTAATGCAGGATGAAAGTTTTTGACATTTCCAGTCAGATAGACAAAAAAGATAATGCAATTTCTCTTTTACATGTTAACTTGGAACATGTTTATAGCTTTCGGTACGGAATGAGGATATGATTGGTAGGTGGAAGCAGTATTCATACATCAATACCACAATGGAGAGCTTAAAGAACATATACATAGCAAATCCCTCACCAATCAAATACACAAAAGGATACATACCTCATATATATCCTCCTTTAGTCTTGTACAAGACAGATTCACCGCACCTAGAACGACAACATGAGGTTGGTGATCCATCATAAACTTAAGAACTCGCTGCTGATCATTTTTCTTCCTTTGCTGATCATTGACATTCTGACCACGGACACTAAGGGACCCCGCATACAACACATCCAATACCTCACCAGATGAGTCCAGCATTACAAAGGTAGTGGCAGGTTTCCCAGGACCCCAACAGCAAGCCATAACTCTGGGAGCAGCCTCTTCATCAGAGCTATCATTTTCTTTCCTCTGATAGGGAGCCACAGAGACTTTGTCCCACAAAATCTTAGCATATTCCAAAGATAACCAGCTTTTTGCTCTAATGGTCAACAAGGATCTTGCTTCCTTTTCCAAGGAAGGCAGAAGAAAATTAAAAAAGGCATCCTGAATTATCAATTTCCTCTGCTCATTCCATTGTTGAGCAGATTTACTCACACTATCACTAAGATAATAATCATTAGCATCACTAATCAACTTGTCAAGGACATGTTCTTGCAGTTTAATGGTAACTTGCAGAAGTTTCTCTTCTTCAGCCTTTTGAATGAGGAGCCACTGAGCATCCTCAAATCTGGTTATTGGCTTATCCTTTAACCACTTCACCCCAGCAAACTGATGAAAAGAATCAATTGCTTTATTCCCATCAGGGGTTGGAGATGTTGACACCACAGCATTATCCATAAAGATGCTACGAACATGTTTACGAACACATGGTTCACAGCTAATCTCAACTGCTGCCTGGAGCAAGAAAAATTCAATAAATTATCTGTAGTCATCCTAGAATCAATTTACATTACAATGTCAAACAAAAGTTTTATCTACCATGTGCCTAGCGCCTTTGAGCACAGCTTGAGGTGTTTCGAACATTGCACAAGTAAAATTGGATGCCATTTCCTCTGGAGTTTCTTTGGCATCTTCCAGCTCATCCATTCTCTGCATAAGAGGGGGTGACAAATTTTTATCATCAAATTCCCCACCCCCACAAAGGCAGAATTTAAGTTCAAAAAATGAAGCAAGCTTACCATCTTTTCTAGAGATATCTGTAATCCAAACTGCTCTGAGCTATACCCAAACTTGCTTGCCACCTCCCACAAGCCAGCTTTACTGCAGATACTATATTGAGATTTTCTCTTTGGCCTCTTATATTGTCCTTCATCGACCCCAACCTCACCAGGAGGGAAATGTAAATTAAATTTCATGTCAACATCATCAACCTCTCTCTCTGACTCAGCTGCCTTAAGCGACTTAGTGATTGATTCAAATAACTGTTGATTTAAATTAAGCCTTGTTTCATCATATATTCTCCGTGACTCCTCTTCGTAGCGCTTGCTGTAATATGATTCCAGGGCAGTCTTCCGCTTTTGAAGAAGCAGCCACTTTTTGTCCAAATCCTGAATGGCCCAAAGAACCTGCAGCATGCATTAGTCACTTATCAAGATCTCAATAGACACCTTACACAATTCCAAAATGAAAAATATATACCTTATTAAACCTGAGCTTGGGTTTTTCTTCAGGATTGTTATGATTATCATTGTCAACATCATGCTGCTCTTGATACTTGAAAAGGCTCAGGCACTCCTCCTTCCGGTACATTGCAATGAACGGAACCTAAGAGCACAGAAAGTAAGCTTGCTGCTCTATAATGGAGAACTAAATACATTTGGATAAATTCAACATCAGTTCGAAATTTACACACATCTAATCTCTGCATATGTGTTAACTCCAAGAATCTCGAAATGTCATCCTTGTTAATCAACAGTTCATTGCCTTCCTCATTTGTCAATGTGCTGCTTTTAGTAAACACCGGTAATATGCTATTTGCGATCTGGTTATAGATCCAGGCACTCTCTTCTTCTATATTGATCCCCTTTGTCGGGGGTGGACCTGTGCTCTCCTCAGATATCTATTCAATTAACATGATTTAAATTAACATCAATAAATAAAGTATTTTTAATGTTTCTGTAAAGAATATTTATAGAGTTTGGAGTGGCTTAGAGACCTGCATTCTTTCAGGGATATCTATTTCCCGTATCCGCTCATCTTTCTCAGTCATATACTTCTCAGAGAGAATTATAGGTTCAAATTCATCCTCCAGCCTCTTCTCCTTCCATTCACTAGATTCATCTTGCCTTCCCATTCTGGCTAAACCTTGCTTGCGTAGCCTTAGGAGTTCATCGACATCACCAAATATGTCATGAGCTTCCTGAAGGGCAGATGAGGAAACTCCTGGAGCCTGTCTAGATTTCTTTTTGTTTACCTTCTTCCTTCTGCACAATGATTTGGCAAATATTAATCAAACACAATCTTAACCAATAAATGAAGTGTTCTCTTTGGTAAGTAAAATGACAGAGAGCTACCTAACAGGAACTCCGTGTTCATCAACTTCTTCTTCATCTACAATAAAATCAGCCATTTCATCCTCATCATCCTCGCCCATTCGAGCATCTTCCTCTTCTTCTGGCTGTTCCTCCTCCTCTGCAATGTCCTCAAGATGTTCTCCTGCAAAGTTTGATCAGAATACAAATAATTAAGAAACATAACTAGAATAAATCAAATATTATTAATATCCTTCAGAATGGCATTTACCTCCAATGTCATCAAACAAGGTATGCTTGACTTTCTCCTCAGCAGTGCGCACTCTTCTCCCTGTGTCATCAAAGTCTTCATCATCAGAAAACCCAGAGTGTTCGGCTGTATCCCGTTGAGCTTTCTTTAGCCGCTTAAATTTCTTGTCCTAAATGAATTACAGGTAAGAATAAGAAATGCAGCATTTATGTTACATGTAAAGGAAATAAGATAGGAACCAGATGCAAATAATAACACTAACATTCTTTGGCCGAGGGACAGTGATATTGCTTTCCTGAAGAAGTTCATAATCATCTTCATCAAGAGTAAAAGTCTTCTCTGACTCTCTGTAGTTAAGGGGCAAATCATTAAAAATGTCATTATGATCTTACATCATTTTTCCTCTTTTTTGAGAGGGATTGGGGCTGGGGGGTGGTGAATTGATGATGACAAGAAAACTACAATTTCACCTTTTCTTCCTTTTCCTTTTCCTCTGTCTCTCTTCATCACTGTCAGCCCTATCTTCTTCCTCCTCTTCTGGTTCTTCTTCATCAACATCATCAACTATAAAACCATCCTTCTCATATTCATCTTGCCCTTCTTCTGCAGGAAAGAGAACCACAAATCCCCTTATACAAGGAAAGCATATGATGAACTAAAACTATTCTGAAGCTGAGACATAAGAGAAATCGCGAAGTCCATAAAGTGGACTTTAGCAAACAGTTTGCACCAGAAATCTCTAAATTTTCAATGAACATCGCTGATAAATTTTTTAAGCAAGTAAACTGCAGCTGAAAGTTCCCTTGTTTCAACTCCACTAAAGATTATGGAAGCACTAAAGTCACAAATCAAGTTCTCAGAAAATGCAATCCAGAAAATATACTGAATGAAACTTCTTAAATTTAATTAAAAACTCATTATATTAGAAAATAGGTGATAGTTTTCTCAAATGTGACCTCCCTAAGAGTATAACCCGCCACCTGACAGCACCGGAAAATCCCCAAACCCGTATTTCCAGTACAAAATAGCCAAATCAGATAAATGCCACAACCTAAACCCTAAACCTAATTCCGCCCCACCTCCCAAATCCAACAAGAGAGCCTAAGAAAACCCGATAAAGCTAAAACCAAAAGCAAAGCAATAAAACATTCATATGCATACCATCCTCTTCTTCATCCTCGTCCTCGTCAATTCTGCCGCCATCTTCTGGCTCGTCATCTCTCTCCTCTTCCTCTATTCCAACCTCATCTAAACCAACAAAAAAATCAAACAAAAATAAAAATACATCTTCGACGGAGAAAAAAATGCAAAAAAGTTCTCTTATTGAACTCCAATTACACTTAAAATAGATGCATATAATCAAGAACGATACCTTCGTCATCAGAAATTACGGCTTTCCCCACCATTTTTCACGAAATAAAAACCCTAGCAACAAGTGAGGAAAAATCAGAGGGAAATGCAAGAAAATGTGAGAAATCCCTCGAGTACCAAAAAGGTAGAGCGCCCCTCTTCTCTGATCTTCACTCTGTGTGGACTTTCACTGCAATTCAGCTTCTTGAGGCACGTTATACATATCACAGGCGGTTCGGGTTTCGAAACAGTAGATGAGGGGAGATGGCAAAATGGTTCGAGGGTGTACTGCATTTATCGGGTTAAAGTTTATTGAATATTAATTAATTAGTTTGTAAGCTCGCATAATTTGCGACAACATGTGCAACCTGTATCTTCTATATTTGATATTTTTCTATACCTTCTTAAAAATATTATTTAATAAATCTTATTGTTACTGTATTATAAAAATATATAAATAAAATAAAAAAGTTTTTTGTATAAATTCGATATATAATTTATTTAATTACATTTTAAAAAATGAAAAGATCCAATGAATTAGGAATATTCATTAAATTAAATATTTTTTACATTTGATATTTGGTTATATAATTTAAATATATTATTTTTCATGATATTTTTTTATTATTGTTATATTATAAAAATATGTGATAAAATATAAAAAATCTTTTTACATAGATTCGTCTTTTAATATATATATATATATAATATTTAAATATATATTTATGTTTATTTATGTTATAACTCTATAAATGTTATTTCCTCCAATGATAAAAAATTCTTCGTAGAACTAACTGATAAAATTGAAGACTCGGATGTTAAAAAAAATATTTAATCAAACTAAAAGACATTATAAGAGAAGATATACATAAACATGAAGTCAAACCCTTTGATATGAAGGAAATTTTACAAAAATTTAAAACAAAAACTATCAATGCTTCAAAATTAAAATTAGAAGTAAACAATTTAAACTCAGAATTAAAAGAACTAAAATTTCAAGTAAGATTATTAATTGAAAGTGCTAAAACAAATATAGATAATATAGAAAAATTCATAAGCGAACAAAAAGAATCTGATAAACTAAATTAAAAAGAGAATATGTATCTGCTATAACTGAGGTGAAATATCAAAGATGGTATATACTTATTAAAATAAGAAATAACAATGAATTTGAACTAAATAGAATTGCTTTATTTGAAAGTGGTTTAGACTCAAACTGTATTAGGAAGGTATTGTACCATCAAAATATCATGAAAAAACAACAACCAGATTATCTTCAAGTAATCGATCAAACTTAAAAATACAATATAAATTATCTAAAGCTTATAATCTTATATTTCGAACTTTCCCTACCCAAATATACCCTTTCAATGGGAATGACATAGGGGTACATGCAAATATTTTAGGAAAAGACATTACATTTCTATTCATAACTGTACTTAAGACAAAAGAAATAAATAATTTATATACCTTAGAAAAAAATAAAGAAAATAAACAATCAAATAAAATTTTTAAAAGAGGAAATAAAATACAAAAAATTAGAAAAACAATAAGAAAATAAAAACATTAAAACAAAATAGAAGA
Source organism: Echites panduratus (assembly GCA_035221335.1). NCBI lineage: Eukaryota > Viridiplantae > Streptophyta > Magnoliopsida > Gentianales > Apocynaceae > Echites > Echites panduratus. Next base: position 290,836 of record JAWZTD010000118.1, on the reverse strand, counting down.
ATATAAAAAATTACTTACTAAATGAGTATACTCAGATTTACCAAATGCAATTTGGAATAGAAAACAACATATGGTAGAACTTCCCTATAAAACGAATTTTTCTGAAAAAGATATTCCAACAAAGGTTAGACTAATTCAAATGAATTTTGAATTGCAGGAATATTGTAAAAAGGAAATCCAATCATTATTAAATAAAAAATTAATCAAACCATCAAAACTACCTTGGAGTTGTGTTGCATTCTATGTAAACAAAAGTTCAAAAAAAGAAAGAGGTGCTCCTAGACTTGTCATAAATTACAAACCCCTTAAACAAAGTACTTCAATGAATCAAATATCCAATCCCAAACAAAAGATATTTATTAAAAAGAATATATGATTCAAATATTTATTCCAAATTTGACCCTAAATCAGGGTTTTGGCAAATTCAAATACATGAAAAGGACAATTACAAAATTGCAATTACATTCAATTTTGAAAACTTTGAGTGGAATGTTATTTTTTTGATTGAAAAATGCTCCCTCCGAATTTCGAAACATGATGAATGAAATATTTACACCTTTTTCTACATTCTATATTGCTTATATTGATGATGTCTTAGTATTTTCAAAATCAATTGATCAACATTTTAAACATTTAAATATATTTCATAAAGTTAGTAAAATAATTTGCTGTAACTTTTGAAAAAATAGTTGCTTCCTCCTCCAAAGTAAAGAAAAGAAATAAGAAATCTAAATCTCATAAAACTTATAATAAATTCCTCTCCAAATAAAACCCTTTGATATGAAAGAAGTTTTACTTAAATTTAAAACAAAACATATTACTACTTCAGATTTACATAAATGAAAGAATTAAAATTTCAAGTCTGATTATTAATCGAAAATGCTAAAACAAATATATGCAATATAGAAAGATTTGAAAATCAAGAAGAAACTGATAAATCTGAATTTGAAAAAGAATATGTCTCCGCAATAACTGAAGTTAAATGTCAAAAATGGTATATACCTATTAAAATGAGAATAAATAATGAATTCGAAATAAATAAAATTGCCTTATTAGATATTGGTGCTGACCGAAATTATATTCAAGAGGGAATTGTCCCAATGAAATATTGTGAAAAACTAATAGAAAGATTATCATTAGGTAATGGATCAAATTTAAAAATTCAATACAAACTATCTAAAGCACACATATATAATGAAAATTTATATTTCAAAAATATTTTCTTAATAGTTAGAAATCTTACACAAGACAAAATATTAGGAACCACTTTTCTTATATCTTTTTAGTGTTAATAAAATAGGTGAATATACTAATATTATAGGAAAAGGAATTTTTTTCCTTTTTGTCTCTGCACTCCAAACAAAAGAAATCAATAATTTAAATTCCTTAGAGAAAATAAACAAAATTAATAACCAAATAAGATTCTTAAAAGAAGAAATAAAACATGAAAAATAGAAGAATGGCCAGAAAACAAAAATATTAAAAACAAAATAGAAAAATATAAAAAAAAATTAAAGAAGTTTGCTCAGATTTACCCAATGCTTTTTGGGATAGAAAACAACATATGATTAATCTTCCTTATTAAAAAGATTTTTCTAAAAAGAATATTCCAACTAAAGTTAGGCCAATACAAATGAATTAAGAATTACTTAAATATTGTAAAAAGGAGATACAATCATAATTAAACAAAAAATTAATTAGACCTTTTAAATCTCCTTGAAGTTGTGCAGCATTTTATGTGAATAAAAGCTCTGAGGTTCTCTCAGACTTGTCATAAATTATAAGCCTCTAAACAAAGTTCTTCAATAGATAAGATACCCTATACCCAACAAAAAAGATTTATTAAAAAGAATTTATAATTCGAATATTTATTCTAAATTTGATCTTAAATAAGGATTCTGGCAAATACAAATATGTGAAACAGATGGGTACAAAACTACATTTACAATTCCTTAGCTTTTGGATGTTATGAATGGAATGTAAGGCCCCATTGGCCTAAATAATACTCCTTCTGAATTTAAAAATATGATGAATGAAATTTTTACTCCTCATTCTACTTTTTGCATTGTTTAGATTGATGATGTGTTAGTATTCTCTAAAACAATTGATCAACACTTGAAAATATTCCATAAAGTTATTAAAAGAAATGGATTAGTTTTATCAGAAACAAAAATGAAATTATTTCAAACAAAAATAAGATTTCTTGGTCATGAATTATTTCATAGTACATAAAAACCTATTTGTAGGTCCTTAGAATTTGCTTCTAAGTTTCTTGATATAATAACAAACAAAACTCAATTACAGAGATTTTTAGAATGTTTGAATTATATTTCCAATTTCATTAATGATCTTAGACAAATAGCTGAACCATTATATAAGAGACTTAGAAAAAATCCTCCTACTTGGAATGATATTCATACTTTTGTGGTTAAACAAATAAAAGAAAAAAATTTAAAAGAGCCAATTCAGTTAGCAAAAACCTTTTGTTCAAGAATCTCTGTAAGTTTTAAAAATGTTTTCAAAGTGGTCTGAACTTCCTTTTGAAATATTAGAATTAATTTCTTTGAGATTATTTATTGTAGATGTTGAAAATATGAGTGAAGTCTCTAGAAATTGGTATTTTGCAGCAAAGATGTAAAATTATTTTTGAAAGCTCCCATGGTATATCAACATTTTCTTGCAAATGATCCATATAATATCTATACATCATATGATTTTATGATGAGTTTGATTACTAGGTATATAG
>JAWZTD010000118.1:256125-271181 GCA_035221335.1 Echites panduratus | reverse complement strand
TTTTTTTTTCTATTAAAGACAAGAAAATAAAAAAATTGTACATGACACGGGCTCCTAAGACTAGAAGATTCATTTGAGCAGGTGTCGCACTCGCAGTCTCGTGATATGAGATGAGAGCTTAGAATTCAGTTCATTTCATGTGCTTATTTCTTCGTTTACACTAAAAAAGACAGTCCCTCATCGCGGACAAAGGCCTCCACGGAGAAACTATCATAACGTATTCCACCTCATTTCTTTCTTTTATTTCCTTCATACATTCCTTACGGGTTAACCCCATAAAAATCTGTTCTTGAATGTGACACTATGAAGGTGTCTGTACACTTGATTCTTGTTTGTATTACTATTTTTTGGTTTTCAATTTAATTATATTTGCAATACCCTTATTGTTTGATGGTTCTTCTCATTTCTTGATTAAACTCATCACCCTTTTTCTTGGAAATTTTCAAAACAAAGGTATATGAGATAGTAGATAGATATTGTTTCAATTGGGTTGTGATTAGTTTTCTCTGATGGCTGACGTTTGTTACTGAATTTTGTAATGTGTGATCACCGGATTTGAACTTGGTTGCATTTACATCCGGTAATTTGTGTCTTTTTTAGGTTTCTTGTTTGCTATATTGTGTTGAGCTTTTTACTGTATAAGAAGTTCTACTCTTGAGTTTTCTGTGATAGAATATCAAATTTGTCTTATCATTGAATTCGGTGATGTCTCATCTGTAAATTCTGAGCCTGATAAACATTGTGATTTGGCTTAAAAGTTGAACCTCACTGAATATCTCTAGTTGTAATAAACTAAAGCCAATTCTCAATTGGATCCCTATGCATTGTTGTACTGATTATCTTGATGAAGTCTGCAATCTGAACTATGCCAAATTCATCTCTGAGAATTATATTTTGAGTGATATGCCAACATGGAACTAATATTTAAATTTATATATATGTATATGTATTAAATTTTTTGGTATATAATGGTTCTTATTTGGACCAATCGATTCAGGGAATTCTTGCAGAAAAATGGTGAATTTGGATTTGTCATTGCTTTCTGGCTCTAAGAATCTGAAGTCAGCGAGCGTGAGCTTTAGAATACCCTATCACACTCAATGGGGACAACTACTTCTGGTCTGTGGGTCTGAGCCAGTTCTTGGTTCATGGAATGTGAGGAAAGGACTGCTACTGAAACCTTTTCATCATGATGATGAGCTTATTTGGTCTGGGAGTGTACCTGTTCAAGTTGGATTTGAATGCGAGTACAACTATTATGTGGTTGATGAGGAGAAGAATGTCTTGAGATGGGATGTCGGGAAAAGAAGAAAACTTCTGCTACCTGATGGGGTTCAGAATGGTCAATTGGTGGAGCTTCATGATCTTTGGCAGGTGTATATATAATATGAATTCTGAGTATTTTTCCTTCAATATTCTGATATATGTTTACCACGACATTCCAGTTTTCTGATGATAGGATACTCATCAGTCATGCAAGAAAATCATATATGAAACCTTTTCATCTGCATATGCTTTAATCTGCTTATTACAATTTATTTCTTTGTGTGTTCATCATCAGTTTTCTCACGATTTAGAGGGAGTATTCATTTCGGTTCTGAATATGTGGATATTTCCACACTCATTTTCAAGTAAAAAGCTTTCCCTTTCTGTAATGCTACAAAGAGGAACTCTTATGCAATAGTTAAGTAATTAACAGTATGAAATATATCTCACCCTCTATCCAGCAAGTTTTACCATTGTGAATTTTTTTAATTGTAGTCTGATATATTTCTAATTTTTGACTAAATTGCTTGTAGTTTAATTTGGATGATGACTCATAGAATATTGTTGAGGGAGGAAGCTAGTATGTCATGCAATTGATCTATCTTCTTTTCAAAGTTCTATTAGAATGATTCAGTGGCAGAAAATTTCCACATTTTTTTCAGTTTATTTAAGATACGTTTCTATTTAGTCCATTATCTTTCTATTTTTAGACTTATTTCTGCATGTTGAAAGTAGTGAAATATATGAGATTTACTTATGATTTGTTGATGAAAGAAAATTGGGTAAAACTTTGCTTAAACTTATGATTAATTTTAGTTTGTTCTTACTTTTTAGCTTTGTTCAATATCGAAAGGGAAAAAACAGGCATTCCTAGTAGTCAATTGGAGAATCCATTTTCTTTGTGAAAGTGTCCAGATCTACACGGCTTTATGTTAATCTTTTATTTCATCTAGGTGGTTCCCATGTCTTACAGATATATTTATTACTTGACTGATAAGGCACTTTCTTGTGGTGTTCATTGGAAATCCAATTGAGGACAACTGAATAACTTTCTTGGTATTAGATTTGCCCTTGAGGATAAGCTTAGGATAACTTGGCAACTGATCATCGTATAGTTAAATAGCTACTTTCTCCATAATTGCCAAAGTCAACTTGATCTTGCTTCTACTAGTACAAAATTGTCCTGGGAATAGCCATATTGGTTTAAGGATATGAGTTTGAACTTGATGTCTGTTGTTCTAGTTCCAGTTCTTGGTTGGATTTCTATGAATAACTTAGGCTGCACTCAGAGACACAATTTACCAATGATTGTGGGTTAAATTATTGATTCACCACTTCAGAATTATGAAATCAATTTTTTATTGATATCAAACCAAAGGTGAAGGGGACAATATAAATACTATACTGTATCTATGTGCTATTGTATTACATTAAGAAAGAAATTTGATTGCCTTATCCCGACAACATTAGGTTTCACTTGGATAAGAATTTAACTTTCTGGGGTCAGAAAGTTGTAGAAGTCTATGCCAATCTCCTTCTGCAGGTCTAGAGGACTTCATCTTTTCTACTTGTGGTTGAAGTCTTTACCTAGGACTCACTCAATATCTCGTTGTCCAGTTGTATGTTAGACTCCTTCTGTTTGCTCTATTTTTTCATAAGTTGAAAATCATTTGTACGTTTATGAAATATCAAAAAGTTTTATGTGGAAGCATCGTTCTGCATTGTTTCCCCTGAATAGTAAAACTGGAATTTTTTATATATATTATGGCTTTATGAGCTTTAAGCTAACAAATCTTGGGCATCTATAAGTCCGGATGATACACAAAATATGTACTGGTTCTGTCTTCCACATCTTATTGGCCTTTTTAGATATCCACTTACTTACTGAAAAACAGGTTTTGCTATTATAGCAAAGCACTATGGAGTCTAACCTCAATTTCATCTTCCTATATCAAGTATGATATAAATTGAGAATTGAATTTTAATTTTTTATAAATTTGTTTGTTTTTCCTTTAATATATATTTAAAATTTTGATTTGAAATAATAAATTTTAGTATCTTGCATTTTAGTAATGCCAGTGACTTTGTTGGCTCTAAATGCAGATTGGCTCTGATAACCTTCCTTTTAGAAGTGCATTTAAGGATGTCATTTTCCGAAGAAGCTGGAGTTTAGAAGTTGAAAGATCTGTTGGGGTCAGTACTGATAAGTTGGATCTTGAAGGTAGCAATTTCTCAACATGATAGTTGGTTCTTGGATGATTCTGGAACTGCTATATTTGCATGTGATGAGTCTTATTTCCTAATGATTATTATCAACAGATTCAACCATCGTACAATTCAAAATTTGCTGCCCTAATGTAGATGACGGAACATCTGTAAGTTTTGTTCTGCTGATTTAATGTTTTACTAACATAGGATAACATAATTGGGTTTTTTTTTTGTGTGTGAAAAATGATTTTCAATTTTCGATTAATGCATTTGTAAATTCTTGCAGATCTATGTATTTGGTAGTAATTTGAAACTGGGGCAATGGAAGGCTCAGGGTGGACTTAAACTTACTTACACTGGTGAATCAGTTTGGATAGCAGATTGTGTTATGCAAAAAGATGACTTCCCTATAAAATATCCTTTTAGTTGCCTTCATACTGAAATTACTTGATGTTGTGCGGTTGATTTCATGTGCCTGTTTGTGGTTCTCTGTGCCCTTAACTTCTATTTCACATACAGATATGGTAAATCTGACAAGACTGGGAGATTTTCTGTAGAAACGGGTTCAAATCGGGAGATTGTAGGTGACTTTTCAAGTAGCCAACCAAAGTACATTATTCGCTCTGATGGCATGATGAGAGTAAGCTACTGCAATATTTTAGTTAATATATACACAAATTTTATAATATATTACAAAGGTCTATCCAATCTGCATTCCCACCCCTCCTTTTCTTTGTTATTAGGAATTCCCCTGGCGTGGAGCTGGTGTGGCAATTCCCATGTTCTCTGTCAGATCGGAAGAAGATTTAGGAGTTGGGGAGTTCCTTGATCTGAAGTTACTTGTAGATTGGGCAGTTGAATCTGGCTTTCATTTAGTTCAGTTATTGCCAATAAATGATACATCAGTGCATGGGATGTGGTGGGATTCATACCCATACAGGTGCATTATTGACTTCAATCGTTTCCATAGCCATTAATCTTGAAACTACTTACCGTTCCTGCTCAAGTGTCTGTCTATGAATTTGTCCCGAGTTTTGCCTATTATTGCCTAGTTCATTATTTTTCCGAAATAATTTCTGGGGAAGCTGAGTAACTCTATTTAATTTTCTGCAAATAAAAGGAAATAAATATGCAAATGACCTTTTTACATTAAGTATTTTGCTAATAGCCTTTCTACATTGTCTCAAAATCATTCCTATGTTTTGTGTTTTTCTTTCTTCTTTTTTTTAATTTTTTTTTTGGGGGATTACAGAAAAGTTTACCACTTAAAATGGGTCAATGAGTGACATTGTCTCTATTCTATGCTTCCCTGGTTATGCAGCTCTCTCTCAGTTTTTGCACTACATCCATTGTATCTGAGATTACAGGCACTTTCTGAAAATATTCCTACCGACATCAAGGTAATTATTGTATGCTTGTTTTTTGGTTTGGAAATAATGAAGAATCGGTGGATAAGATATGTGGTGATTAATAATGCTGGTAACCTAATAATGATCCATTGTGCTCTCTTTCTAATGTCTTTTCAGCAAGAGATAGACCAAGCCCGAATAAGGTTGAATGGAAAGGTATCATTTTACTTCTCTTGTGTAGTTTTTCTTCAAATTCTTTTGTCCCCCTTAATCTTCCATGAGGGTCTGTGGCACTCAGTGAAGTGTTGAATATTATTATCTTGTGTTAGTTACATCAATACTCCTCTCTGATTGCGTAGTTTAATTCTATTGTTAAAATAATAATAATAAAAAAAAACCTTGATGGATTTCAAAACCTTTTTTTTTTTTTTTTGAATTAAGACACTTGTCTGCACTTTATAATATAAGTGTGAAGTATGATTTCACATTGGTTGGCATATGCCAAATTGTTGAATGGGCGTAAATTCGCCACTTCTTTGGTGCAAAATTTTATAAGAGGGGAACTTTTCCATGTTTTTCCCATGTCCATCAACTGCTGCATTGCTTATAATGTTCTAATTTGTTGAATGACATGTTGTCCAAATTACAAAACGTTGAGGTTTCTTCAATCCAAATGCACTAGTTTTCTGGTAACAATGTGATTGCCCTAGGTAACTCCTTTTGTGTGTTTTAGGGTGTTGAGAGCCATGACCTTACTGAGAACTCTGTGTTCTGGTCCTAATTATTGGTTGAGCAGAGTGCATGGTTATCAATAATGTTACATAAACTGAAGCTAATAGGAAGAGATGGGATATATGGTTTAGTAGATAGATGCTTCAGATCATTGGTCAACTAGATGACCTTCGTTCAGTAGGCACACTATTACACTCCTACCACCTGAAGTTACTTTCCCTTTGCATCTCATATTTGCTCAGACACCCATGTATTGGTTGATTTGGTGTTCTGGCCAACTTGATACTTCTCGTCAATTTTCCACCTCTAGATAAGAGTTGAACACAAGACCTCCTACTCTTTGATGTCGTGTTAAACTTTCCCTTGCTTTGAAAGTTTAAGTTGATGAAGAATAAACGTGTTGTAATATCTGGTGTCTACTGCTGAAGTATAGTAACTCCCGCATGCACTAGTGACCTTAAGCTTTGTAGTCATCTCGGTGCTGTGGGTGCTCAGCTCCTCTTAATTAAGTGTCACTTCAAGGTATGAGGACGGCGGTAGTGAGAGCCTAAGGAAATATGGTAGATGCCTTGCATGAGCATCACTATCTTCCTGAGGAAATGAGTTTCGACCATCCCTTCACTCATTTATTCCTTTTTTCTTATTTTATCCATCCATCTCTCTACCATCCTCTCCAGCATCTCAAAATGATATCAATACATATGGTGATTGAAGTTTTTTGTGTTATTTCTAGTCTTGCTCTTCTTACAGCTAAATAGCATTGAGAAAAACTGGAAATGTTGCATTAGCTGAATGGCATTGAAATCCCTACCTGTTTCTAGATGTTCAAAAGCTATTGAAAACTCATTTGCTATGGACATCATTTACTAATCTGAAAATGGTGAGAATTGAGTAGATGAATAATGGTTGGTCAAGGTAGCGAATCCATCTATGCAAGCTCTGTATCTTTTTTTTTCCCCCCTCCATTTCTTCTTGGATTTTCCTTCCCATCTCTCTTTCTGTTCTTTGCTTGAGGTACCTTCTTCAGTTCTTGTGGCATTCACTGTTGTTCCCGGATTTCAGCGGCATATATTCTTTTAAGCCTGTCGTGGCTGGCATCTCTTCTATTATGACATTGATGGCCAAGAGCTCTGAGTCTGCTCCGCTGCTACTGCTCAATTGATTGTAGTTCAACCTGTGGTTGTTAAACTCGCGAGTAAACTCGTAAGAGATTATCACATATAATCAAGTAAACCCGGATCAAAATCAGAAATTGTAATGAAATCGGTGAACTTAAGTAGAATCGGTGAAATTGTTAAACTCGGTAAACTATTCACTAAATTTGCCTTCTTTCACTAATTTTGAAGAAAATCTTTTAAGTCTAGACTTAATATCCACTTTGTTGACCTATATGTGCAATTCAACCTATAATTAAATTAAAATTTCTATAATTTATCTTCTATATCAAAGGAATCCTAAACAATTCTAAAATTATTTTGAGGGTATTCTTTTTCTTTAATTAGTCCAAATTTTGAAAGTTATTCTTTTCTGAATTATAACACATTTCTCAATTCTCAATTACAGGATTCTTAGTTCCTAATTGAATATAAAGTATAAAGTATGAATTAATTATGAACTTGGATTTTATGTCATAAATAAAATTAAATTTAGGATGTAGGTATATTTTTAATTTTGACGAGGTAAATTTATTTCTTTTAGAGGTTAGATTAATATTTTTAAAATTATTTTTTAAGCATATTTAATTGAGATATAAACTCTACGATTTTACGTTACGAGTTTATGAAGCCTCAAACAAAGTTTACATAAACTCTTGTTTGAAAACCTTGGTTCAACCTTCCCTATATGGTTCTCTTTTTTCCTCTTTGTAGTTTTAGAATTAATCATCCATCCAAATGAATTTTTAACTCTTTGAATCTCAAAAGGCCATTTCTGAAATTATACTTGTGAGCACATTTTCTATATTAAAATTTAACATGAAGTCCGAATGCAGGCAATGAAATACTTAAATATTTATTCAGACACCATTTGTAGCATTACGTCTACAGGGGAATTCAGAGCATACACAAATGCTGTTGCTAAGGAATATCTTTACTAAGGACTTAATGACAAAAATTTTCCCTCAAGTGTAATCTCTTTTTTTACGTCAAGCCTGTAATATTCTGATAAATGCAGGCAATGCAAAAGGCTGAAGAATGTATGTATTTGGAGCTGTCTGAATCTGTTTCTGTATTTGGGTTTTTAGCATGTAGATTATGAGGCTACCATGGATGCAAAGCTTTCAATTGCCAAGAGAATTTTTGCTCGGGAGAAGGAAATTATCCTAAACTCAAGTTCCTTCCTGAAATTTTTTGCTGAGAATGAGGTGAGATAGTAATGAGATGTATGCACTCTTTTAAAAGTTCCATCATGTTAGTTGAGGCTTTTTCAAAAGTTTCATCATATGTTGATCATGAACGAGTGTTTAATTGAATTTTTGCTTGTTATGTTCTTTTAAAGCATAGGCATTTAGAGTTTCAAGAGTTATTTGTAATTGCGATTAAATGACTCAAGGTTCCCCTAACTCTTTCTTTTTTTGTTAATTATATCAGGATTGGTTGAAACCCTATGCAGCCTTCTGTTTTCTACGTGACTTCTTTGAGACTTCAGATCACAGCCAATGGGGTCGCTATTCTCAGTTTCCGAAGAACAAAGTAGCTTCTCTTTCAAGGCCTCTTTCTTTGTGCTTGTGTGTGTGTATTTCAGGCTGAAGGGGAGAGTGATTAGGCTTGTATGAAGTTGTTGGCCTAGGGAAATATTAGCTTCTAGGTCATGAGTTCTTTTATACATATGTTTCCTGACACCTGATCTTGTTTCTTCAGCTTGAGAAACTTGTTTCAAAAGACAGCCTACACTATGATGTAATTCGTTTCCATTATTATCTCCAGTTCCATCTCCATATCCAAGTAAGTCAATTTGATTTCTGATATTCTATATCACATTTCAAGTTCATCAGAACACAACAAAAAACACTCCTGATATATTCCGCTAATGATAGTTGTTGGAAGCTGCTGGATATGCAAGAAAGAAGGGAGTAATTCTTAAAGGAGACCTCCCTATTGGTGTTGACAGGAATAGTGTGGATACTTGGGTTTATCCAAATTTGTTCAGAATGAATACCTCTACTGGGGCCCCTCCAGATTATTTTGATAAAAATGGGCAGAATTGGGGGTTTCCTACTTATAATTGGGAAGAAATGTCCAAAGACAACTATGCTTGGTGGCGTGCGCGTCTAACACAGGTCCTTGGTCCTCCATTCGTGTTTTTTACTACTGGAATTTTCCTTTCTTGAAATTAATAACTACTTCAAATGCTTTCATCTAATACACAGATGGCGAAGTACTTCACAGCTTACAGGATTGATCATATTTTGGGTTTCTTCAGAATCTGGGAGCTCCCAGATCATGCAATGACTGGTCTATGTGGAAAATTCCGACCATCTATTGCTTTGAGTCAGGTTAGGCTGTCAATCCTTGTTCAAAATCTGTGTTGAACTTTCATTGTAGGATTTCTAAATCAATTTTCATCTGTGATCTACTTTTTTAACAGGAAGAGCTTGAAAAGGAAGGAATATGGGACTTTAACCGCCTGACCCGTCCCTATGTTACACGGGAGTTATTGGAGGTTCATTGTTGTGTTTTTTGTTTCTCATATTCACGTTACTATCTCTGTGATTTGAATGGTTTCTCTTGAGATCATTCTCCTCATCATATTTTGCAGGACAAATTTGGTACCTTTTGGACCATCATAGCGTCTATGTTTTTCAAGGAATTTCAGAAAGATCTCTATGAGGTGACTATCCACATATTAAGTAGCTAATCTTATTCCGATTTTACCTTCTCTATTGGATTTTTTCTTGTGCCTCATTCCTTAGATGACTGACTTAAATACGCAAGTAATTATGGTCTTTGATGAAAATTTCTAATGGCACAAACTGGCAGTTCTTCTCAATCACCTCCAAGAAGAAGCTTTTTCGATAACAGCTAGCATCTATTCACTCCAATTTTTTTTTTTCACCTTTCAATACAACCTTCAAGCACTAATTAATTAAGCTATCAAGTTTAGAATGATTCTCATGTGTAAATCTGTTTCATTTTTCTGAAGTGATTTCATAATACATGATGTTCTGACATTTCCATCATACTTGATCAGAATGCAAAAGTAGTTTGTGATAACATTGCACAATAGTTGCTTGTATGATGATCTACTTTTTTAAAATCAGTAAAAGATCTATTCAGTTTTCGTTCTCGGTGTTTTATAAAATAAAGGGCAAACAATACGGGCAACACTTGAACTTTCACGAAGTCGTAGTTTTCCACCCAAGTTAGAAACCATTTAAGAATGACACTCTAAACTTTTAAAGCCAAAGCTTACAGTTCCATCCAAATCCTCTGTTAGCTATGCATTTCTGTCAGACATGTTCCAGTCACATGACCTATTTAGGGACTTAGCCTAAATAAAAATATTTCCTATTTTGTGGTTCCTTTTCCTTGTCCTACCTTCCACAAATCTTTCCATCAACGCCCTCAAGAAGCTTGAATTTTTTATGCCTGCCAGCCTCCTCATGAGTACTGTTTTCCAAGAAACTGTTCCTTTCCTTCCAACCCATCTTTCACTAGACGTGATTTTGTTTTCCTATTCACTGGTGACTTCTTCAATCTTCCATTCTCAAAATCACATCCAATCCATCCTCCAAATTAGATTCCTAAGTAATCACTTCATGATCCTCCATGAAGTTAATATCTGAGCTTGCTGTCACACACTCCCCAGTGTCTTGCTGCTTCTGCGACTTCTTGTAACTCACAGGTTCTTCTGAAGCCTTGTGTTCTTTTGATTTCCTGCTCAAATTTGAACCTGATTCATTCTGCTTCTTCACCATTTCTGCAGCCATCGTGTGGAAAAAATTAAAATATATCTTATCCATGTAAGAATAATTTGAAAAACTCCAGTGATTTATGCAGTGCCAAAAAAGAAGTTGAAAGAGGACTAGAAAGAATTGCAGATTTTGGATAATGAAGGGATGGTTTTTGCTTGTGACGGGGTTCAGCGAGGGATGGAATGTTGACTACTCCTTTGATATTGCTCTTTTGGAAGGGGATTGGCAGAGAGTTGGTGGCTTTACTGGAGATGGATTTAGTTTAGCTGTGCGGTAAAGTGTTGTGTTCAATGGGTGGCACGATAGCTATTTTATTAAGTCACTAGAAGAAGCAAAGAGGATAGAAACAAACTTTTTTAAAACCCCCCGTGTTATTAAGAAACTACACTTTTGATGTATTGGTGGGCACTCCTTCGAATGGAAAGACCCCCAAAATGCAGTATATGAGGCATACATGATTGATGTCAGGAACAGCTTAATGCAGTAGCTGGATCATTTTTTAGTTTTGAGTGTCAAAGTTGAACTCTTTGTAATTTAGGTGTAAAACCTGAATTAAAAGAAACCAAACATTTATATTTTAACGCATACACTTTTACAAGTTAAAATGGGAACAGGGTTATAATATCCGTCCCCAGTGAAGAAGAAATATTGCCAAGCAAAAAAAGACAGAAAAAGAAAGACGAAAAGAAGAAATATGCTTTGCAAAAAGTATTTCAAATTCCAACTTTGACCACATATGAAGATATTAAGAAAGAACAATGTGTTACTGCAATAGATAACAATTAGATTGATCTCTTCATCCAATATCCCTAAGTATGTCTATGCAGACACGGTACAAATGCACATATGCCCCCGCAAACACCTCATTTGTTCTTCTGAAAAGTTGAAACCGTTGACAGTGTTATTCAATTTAATGGCCTCAATAAGAATCTTAATGTCATTCTCGTACTTTTTCATTTGGTTGATGTAGTTTGAGGAGGACTGCAATACTGAGAAAAAGATTGCTTCCAAGCTGAAATCATGTTTAGAAAAGTCCATGTTGCCAGAGAGTGAGGAGAAACTTCGGGCCCAACTCTTCGATCTTATAAAGGTATGCAAGTCTGGAGTGTAATCTGAAGTTTGATTTGCTGCGATTTGCAACCCTTAGTTTCTCTTTGAACAATTTATACAAAGGAATAACCACATTGTCTCATTTCTTTAGTGTTTTCCTAGTTCAATTTCTCCTCTAATATCATTAATTCTTGCAGAATGTAGTACTTATTCGAGATCCGGAAGATCCAAAAAAATTTTACCCTCGTTTCAATATTGATGACACACCAAGCTTCAAAGACTTGGATCAGCATAGGTGAATAGTACATCTTGTATCATATTTGTCTTTATGCTTGTGTGATCTTGAAATGCTTAGATGTGGGCACTAAAAAAGATTGTTGGCTGGCTTTGTTTTTGCTGAGTATCCCCGTTTCTTGGAAACTGATAGACTTTTGACTTTTATTTGATGTGACCAATGGGCTCTGTTGTGATGCAGCAAAGACATTCTTCGGAAACTGTATTATGATTACTACTTCCATCGGCAAGAAAGTCTTTGGCGTCAAAATGCAATGAAGACTCTGCCTGCCCTTCTGAATTCCTCAGATATGCTGGCTTGTGGGGAAGATCTTGGCCTAATTCCTTCTTGTGTTCATCCTGTAAGGATCTAGATAAGAATTATCTCTTTTCTTTTTGACACTTCTCTAGAATTGTGTCTCTCATACTGTAAGATCCTTCTGACTGATCCAGGTCATGCAAGAACTGGGTTTAATAGGATTGCGTATTCAACGAATGCCTAGTGAACCTGAACTAGAATTTGGAGTTCCTTCTCAATATCCATATATGACAGTAAGTTCTCCATCCTGGTTCTTCATTCATAATCCAGCAATATAATTTATCTTGCTATGGAGAAAGATTTCATTGTGCACTTGCTTCTGTAAACAATGCCTTCTGCTATGAAACAAGTTTCACAAACTACCATCATAGATCATGAATCATGGTCAAGTATGCCTAGAAAGAAACTGCATGGAGTCCATCACATAGCTCTCCTAGTCTTCTCTGCCCAATGTTGTTAACAATATCCAAGCCCAGTTAATCCTAACGTTATTATCATTTAGATAATCCTGAACTTTTCTGAACTGTTTCTTAGATGTGTGGCCCACAAGAACAAATAGATATACCTGCATCTAGAATCTAGTATTCTCTGGAAGTTCTCATGATGGTTTTCTGTCCCATAGCTGTCCTTTTGAGTAATTTCTGTATGGTTTTGGCCTTTCTATAGCATCTATTTGGAAACCTACATCTCCTTCATTTCCTGAACTGGAGATTATTTTGACCTTTTGGATTTTAGTTTTCTTTTATCTGGATGTTTCCCGGTTTATGTCATTTTTGCTCTGTAACCTTTGTATTCATTAAAGTATCATGGTAAGAAAAATTAGAGAAACTGACATCAAAAGGTTTTGTTCATCTGACCACTAACATTGTTTAACTCTTCTGAGTAATGGAGAGGAGAGCTGTCTGCCACTTGTAAATCCATTAGTAATTTCAGTTGATATTTTTTGACTGCATGAAACTCAGGTATGTGCTCCATCATGCCATGACTGTTCAACGCTGCGAGCTTGGTGGGAAGAAGATGAAGAGAGAAGACGTCGATTTTTCCAGACATTTCTTGGGTCCAACATGTCACCACCCGAGAAATGTATTCCTGAAATTGTGTACTTCATTTTGCAGCAGCATGTTGAAGCTCCTTCAATGTGGTCAATTTTTCCACTCCAGGTATTCTCTAAAAAACTCATGTTCCTGATCCTACCTGTTGTATTTTGGAAAATGTCCTAGTCTGAGCCCTTCCTGATGCACTTACATTTTTCACTGAGAAGGAAGTTTTACAACTCAACCATAAATTTTCCATAAGATACCTCTATTCTCAGCCTGAATAACATGTGTTCTGAAATCTTACCTCTAGAAGTTGCGAAAGGGTGGAGAGAGATGGAAAGAAGTTTAATATGGGTCTGATGGATGGTCAATAGAACCTTTATCAAACTGTATTGAGTTTTCAGGCTGAAAGTGACTTGGTTTACATCTCTTACCCAACTTCAAGAATATTATCCTGTGACTGAATTGCCATCATTGGTGCATAGTGAACAAAAGAACTAGTCCATTGGGGGTGATTTTAGAACCTTGTTAATCCGCTATTTCATTGTTACTTAAAACATATTTAACTTCACGTTGCCTGGAAAACTAAATATATGTTGCCAGTGGTGGTAGTGTTAGGATTATTCCCTTATTGTCATTTTTTTTTCTTTTCATAGTGAAATGCTATTGTTATTATTATTATTATTATTATTATTATTATTATTATTATTATCTACTAAAATTGAATGTCCCATTTTCCATTTTGAGTTGGTGAGAATTGAATATTCTATTATTTAAATTAATTAAAATTTTATAAAGAACTTAACATTGCTGTGTTAATAATGAACTAAAGTCAACTTTTTTTCCTTAAAAGTTGTGCAATTGGATATTCAAGATGAAAGGAGTCTGGTGCAGCAATGCAATCACTACATTGATCTATATGCCTGGGTAATAGTGTTGCCTATTCAAATCTGGTTCCTGTTATGTATGCAGGATTTGTTAGCACTAAAGGAAGAATATGCTACTCGCCCTGCAGTTGAGGAGACAATCAATGACCCAACAAATCCGAAGCACTATTGGCGCTATCGTATGTTTATATTCCTTCAACTTTTATTTATTTATTTATTTATTTTCTGTATGCTAACTAACCATAGCCCTACTGAATGGTCCTCTTCTTTCATGTTACTTTGAACATCATAAAACTGAATTCTGTTTTAGATACACACATGCTTTTTCATCAGAAAGGAAAATCCCAATGTTTGATCTTTTAATTTCATCAGCTTTGATTTCATATGATCAGAACCATTCGTACTGAGTGGTTTGATTTCAATTCCAATTTGAGGTTTCTGCTGAGTTAAAACAGTAAGAGAAGTGAAATGGACTATGTTTGGAAAGATACAATTCTAAATACTCTCATTTCCTGCATGATTTAGGCACTGTTATTCATGTCTCTTGTTTAATTTCTTGGATTGACCAATAGGTGTGCACGTGACATTGGAGACGTTGCTGAAGGACAAAGATCTTATAACAACAATCAAAGACCTTGTTCGCAGCAGTGGAAGATCTCATCCATCTGGGGAAGAACTTGAAGATCTCCGAGGCAAAGGCGTGAATTTGGAAAAGGATCAGGTGGTTGCAAACAGGGAGGAGAAGATTCCACAGGAAGATCGGACTAATGGCAGTATTCCTAAGAAGGAAACATCAGCAGTCTCATGAGGTTCTCTTCTCCTTCCAGCTTCAATGAAACATCATCTATATGTGGAACTATAAATCCTCTCTCTCTCTCTCTCTCTCTCTCTCTCTCTCAATCACATTACATTTGAAATAATGTTTGAGAATCTAGCTACATGATTTCAGATATAGAATAAATCTGCTGCTGTGGCTTCTGACCCTCTGATCTCATGTTGTAGCACTTCTTGAGAGTTGAGAAT
>JAWZTD010000118.1:184525-198194 GCA_035221335.1 Echites panduratus | reverse complement strand
AAGTTTAGGACTTCTTAGACTTAAAATAATTAGAATGATGCATGGGAACTCGGTATCATTCTGATCAGTAGCTTAGCTAGCTAGCTAGTTTTATTCTCTTTTGTTATTGTGTATATGTGCCTTGGTGTTGTAGTTTTATCTTATTCAGTACGACGCTAAAAGCCTCGATCGAGTCGTTTTGGACGTTTAAGGTTGCTCTTTAGTACAATCAAGTACTTGTGCCGTTCTGCAGTTCGGAACTCAGTGTGTGTTTGTTTTGTTTCTTCCTTGTCTCTGTATCTAAAGGTTGAAGAGAACCACTTTCTTAAAATCTCTATCGTCTTTGACTAATAATTTACTCGGAAGTTTTTTTTAGTGCTGCGGCAACGAGAATCAGTACGAGAGTAAAAATGGAACTTGGACACAGAAACACCACCTCCGTCCTTATAAATAAAATGAATTGAAGTTAAATAGTAGTTGCAAGTAATTAACTGTCAGAAAAGTATTGAAATGTACATATACCGAAAGATATATAATTTCATCAACCAAAAGAAGATATAATTTCACTGTGATCCATTTTTCAATATTTATTGACCTTGAAAACTCTCTTTTAGGTCTAGGGAAGCCCAGCTGATGGAAAACTTGAGCCTGGTATCTCTGGAAAAATCAAGAGACCATCTTGTCTTAAGACCTAATTTGATTTGGCAGCAGTGAAGAACACAAGATCTTCAGCAGGTCACGCTTTTCCTTGTGTGCTGAGGACACTAACTAATGGCTCGTGGCAAGGGCGGTAACCAAAAGGCCAAGGATAAGAAAGGGTTGTGCGCTAGCCTGCACAAGGCAAAGATTAAGCTAAGTGATTTCAACTTTCAGAAAGGTAAACAGACTTGTTTTACACTATTTTTCAAAAGCCAGCACAAGCAGATGGTTAATGCCCAAGTCCCACCTTTGAAAATATTAACAATTTAAAGATCATCAAACAGACTTTTTAAGTTAATGTGCAAGTGTTGTATCATATATGCATGGATCCATTCTAGTCTCGTAAAAGAAATTATGCTATTACCACATCTGCTTCGGTACTGCATGGCTTTGTTTTAGGGGAAAAGAAAATGTACCTGATACTTGACGTCGTATTTGACTGGATCTTTGAGAAAGTACTTGAACTGCACAAATAGTTTTACATAAGAAATGTTAGCCAACATTATTCTGAAAGGATAAAGAAAAAAATTACCAGAAACCGTCCTTTCTGCTCCTCTCTTATTATACTGCTAAGCAAATAAGGAGAAAAAGAAGGGCTGTCTTTATGAGAAATGTGACTTACCTGGAAAAATATTTGTGGAATAATTAAACCTAGAAGGGCTAATGCATAATATGGTTTGCCAGCCCCTAAGAGATAACCTGCAATAGGAAATTTTTCACGTATGGAATCTGGTACAGCAATATTCTAAATGCAGCTCTAATAGAGTTGAAGCTCAATCAGAATATAAACTAAGAAAAGTCACCTGCAACAGATATTTGGGTTATGTCGATGGCACCAACGCAGATCCATTTAGCAGCCTCAGTGCCGAAAGCGACTGGAAGCGACTGTACGTTACAAACAAGAAAAATTAAAGTACCATGTTTATTAGATAGCAAGGATTTATACAGAAAGACAGCTAAGAAAAAAAAGAACCTGAAGCCCCAACTTCCTATCTCCTTCAACACTTTTGAAGTCATTTACAATGGCAATACCAAGCTATAAAAGAAACAAAGAAAAAGAATTATCAGTTTTTGTGGGCCAATAGTGTAGTTCAAAATGCATCAAAACACTTCTGCAGAAAAATACCCCAGCTATGCTATACAAAAGTGTCAGGACGACAATGTCAGGTGAAAGAGTCCCAAACAAAGCTTGGCCAGCCCACCTGTGTGATTCAGATAATCAAGAAGACATCATTATATTGTGGTTAAAAGTTAAATTCAATATCGAATCAAATAGAACTACAGCAATTTTTTGAGGCAAGAGATAATTTCCAGGAAAGGCATATCCCTTCTAGTTGCTCTAATATGAAAAGCATAGGATCAACATATTTAAGCAGTATTTTTGAGCAGATACAGAGAAACTTAAACAGGTCCCCTTGCATGCTTCTGTGTCTACTTGAGTAGGACTTCAGCTGACAGAAAAATTGAGGGAAGGACTGACTATCCATTTGGATCTCAGGATGCCCCAACTGTCTCCCAGTCCCTCTATTTTTACATGTCTGAGAGTTAAGGTGGGAAGACTTTAAAAGTAAAGTTTCTTTGTATGTTGGCCAATGCATGTAGCGAGTTCTTCTAAGAAATAGGAAGAGAATATTTAAAATAACAAGCAGAAAACAAAGATTGTTCAGAATAACTTTACTTTTCTATCCTAACTTTTCACTGAAACCTACTGCACAATAGGTATTTCCTTCATTGTATGCAGATTGCATGAAAAATAAATATTTCACACCATGGTAAACTAATATAGCTTGCTCCTAGGGCGAAATTGCCAATCCATCCATTCTGTTTCAGCTGCAAAAGAGACAAATTTGAGGTCAAAAATCAATTTTCACCACCTGAAGCAAAACTAAAACAAAACAGGCTCTGGGTTGAGAGGAGAAGGGATGCACCTTTAAAGGTGGAGCCGAGTAGATGTAGGATAGCAAGGATCCACCAATTGCAAGGTAAAATATCACTGGAAAATCATGCCCGGCCTATAAAGAAAAGCTCTTAGAAAATATATTGGGGTGTAAGGGAATCCAAGAAAGAACCATGACAACCTACCCACACATCCAACAACCCAGCCAAACCCAGGCCTCCAAGAAGCAGTACCCATATTTGAGTAATCACCTGATAGGAATGTGTCAAGCCATTGTATTCTTTTTCCAATAAGATAAAAGTTTGGCAAAATTTAAAGCTCTGCAGACCTCATTCTCAGATATTGCTCCAGAGGGAATTGGCCGATAAGGTTCATTGATGGCATCAATCTCTCTATCATACCAATCATTAAGTGTCTAGAGGTCAACGCACAAAGATAAACTCTTTTAAGATTGATGCATCCAAATTGAACTGCCAAACTACAAGTTGATCCAAAATATAAGTACCTGAGTATAGCCAGTTAGACATGGACCAGACATCAACATGCAGACAACTGCTTTGGCTACATCCTCCAACGTCCAATGGAAGTTCCCTATCAGTACGCTTCTGTCAGAATCCAAAACTATGTCTAAAGAACTTTTCATTTCAAGATGCATGAAAGTTCCTTAAGAAGTCAAGATGAGTATATTCCTTGAGAAGATTTAAACTCCTAGGAGAATTCTAAGTATCCTTATCTCTATATCATGAAAAATGTGAATACCTTTTCAATCAACCTACAGAAGTGGCTCACTAAGCATTCTATTATAACAGGAAGCATAATAAAAGAAAGTTCTTATAATGTAAAAAATGGGAATAATTAGCAAAAATCCAGAGACAAGTTAATATTCTACTCCATACTAAATCATAAAAATGCCAGTAGATTAGTTGTGCAAGTATGACTAAGCAACTGGCAAAAGAAACTATAGCAGAGGAAACTTTAAGAGGTGTTGGGCCCTTGGCAAATGTTTAAAATCCATCATAGTTTCCTAATAAGATCTCTTAAACTCAGACAATGAAATAGATGCAATGAAGGTACCAGAAGCAGCTGCCCCACAGACCACACCCCATACAAGCGGAGGCCAAGTGACAGGCTTTGTAAGTTGAACCCGTATCTTCCATATATCCTTGTGTCAGAACAAACACATAAAAAAATAAGAAGAAGAAGAAATAGTCTAACTTATCACAAATCTGCAACAAATTTGCCATCATTTCACACTTTATCTGCCTTTTGTACTGTTTTCCATTTTCTATTTGATTTTCTACTAACTGCTTAAACAATAGGATCAGTAAGAATAAAATTCTCAGAGGATTGGACAAGAAAGTAAGCTTTCAAATTTACATTTCAGACTAAAAATGAAAACAAAGCACTTGAAACAATTTTCAGTATTCCTATAGTGCTTAGGGCAATAAAACACGTCTTCAAGTAATCACTTATGTTCTCTAACAAGGCCATAAAAGATAAAGGGTTCAAGATCGTGCCACATTGTGTTCTTCCATTTTCAAAATATCTAATTGGGTGCAATACTTCAACTAACAAGGTCATAGCATCCCAATGAAAGAAAGATGCATGGATCAATTACTTGGGTCACTGGAGTCTTATCTTGGGGAACAGGTTTGGTCACTTATGTTGGTTGCTACCAAGTTTTTTGGTCAAAGTACCCTAAACATAATTTAAGCTTTAAGCAAAGCAAGGGTATGCACAAGATAATTAATCTACTTTAACATTGCTAATATGTATTGTTAAGGACATCTGTCCTAACTTAGTTAATACTGAAAAACATAATGGCACAAATCCTAAGTCAAGGAGGCCTACAATTCAAAATTAGAAGCTAAAAGACTGAAAAAAATTGGATGAGGTGGCTATACGAATTTCACAACTTACCAAAGTCAAGAAACTTAGTCAAAGACATGCAAATTACCAAAACCAAAAAATTACTCTCTATATAAAGATTGCATCATTCAGGAAAGAAGACACACAAGATGAGAGAAAAGAAGAAAAGCAAAAAGCAACAGGGAGACTCAAAGCAAAACAGAATTGTCGGGTTTCTTGAGCAGCTTAGAAGGTTATTCGTTACATGTTTTAGATAGGCACTCAAAAATGAATTTTACATTCTTATAATTGTTCCAAAGTGTAAGTTGTGATTAGCACAAATTGAGAGATTCAACATTCACAAGGGAACTTTTCATTAGTACAAATTGTCCACTATTCTGATCAAGGGTGTTGTAAAACTCAATTTTGTAACTTGAAATCATAGTGGAGAAATTAATCTGGGCAAAGGCCTCATAGATGTAGGCTTGGATCCAAGCTGCATTAACGAACTTTATGGTGTGCTCAATTTACTTTCTGTTTTTTATTCAGTGCATGTTGCAATATACTTGGAAAGTAGAACACGGCCTTTCATGTATTATCAAGGAAAACATTTCAGCAGTAGATTATTGAATTCTCATGTGAAGTTTGGCAAAATAAACTCATAAGGTTTCATTTGAGAATTCAATTCTTTTGCTACTTAACCACTAAGATTTAGGAGAGTCGTTATTGAATTCTCATGTGAAGTTCGGCAAAATAAACTCATAAGGTTTCATTCGAGAATTCAATTCTTTTGCTACTTAACCACTAAGATTTAGGAGAGTCGGTATTGAATTCTCATGTGAAGTTCGGCAAAATAAACTCATAAGGTTTCATTTGAGAATTCAATTCTTTTGCTACTTAACCACTAAGATTTACTTTTTGTCGGCCTATCTTCAAATCCATGCCTTTAGATTACTAAAGTTCAGTATTGGTAAACTGCTTAAAAAAGAGTGAGTACCGGAAACCTCTCACTTATTTCCATGTTAAATTAGATATAATGCACTTTTCTGACTATACCGAGAAAATGTACTGTTGAAAATTTTGGAACTCAGATGTCAAACGAACTAGCTAGTTAAGGGATTTGGAAAGAAAATATTGAAATAAAAATAAATTCTCCTGATCAAGGATTTTAGTTGGGTTTGTCTCATGCTTCCAGATCAATCTTTTTATCCTTGCAGAAACTGGAAAATATAAAAAAATAGCAAAGTTACCTTTCAAGACATATTTAGATCCTACAACTTCATCATATTAAGATCAATGTGTTAACAAAAGTAAAGTCATGGTTAAAACAAATGAATAAGATTTAATACACTTCTACTTTCTCTTCAACATTAGAGATGACATCCTTTTTACCCACTAAATGCTAGACCATTCAAAAAAAATGCACCTGATGATCTTTTTCAGTATGGTGCTTCTATTATGAAAAGCATGTGTTTCTCATGAGTTTATTCCAATTCAGTTTTTCTCTGTAGCATCCAAGTCTCAGAAAAAGAAATCCAAACTGGGTCCGGAGGATCGCAATTGAAAAAACTTTTATTTTGTCAAACTTTGATTGACTAAGCCAGAACCGTCCAATTCTTCTAAGTAACAAGAAAATGGATGACTCACTGTTTCTTGCTTGGCCCCTTTGATTCCAAGAATCTGATTAATGCTAGAACCTTTATCAGCAGGTGCCTTATCTGGGGCCTTCGCTTGCACTGCCACACATAGTAAATCAAGAAACTTTAAAACCCCAAAAAAACCCAAAACCGTAAGGAGCTCAATCTTAATATTCAATTCTAGAAGAAAAAACTAAATAAAACCCGAACAAATTCATAGCAGAATCGAAACAACGCAGTTCCAAACGAAAAGCTTACATTCATTTGTATCAATCTCTGTTGCTCTCACCGTCAGCGTCCGTCCTAAAACAATTCAGAGCAATTCAAGAAACCAAAAGCTTAGAAATATCATCATTGTGCTCAATTAGATGAAATGAAGAAAGAAACTGAAATCTTTAACTGAGCTTACTAGTGAAAGAAGTGGAAATTGGTGAAGTAAATTGCGGAGTCCGAACAGGATTTGTTCTGCTCCTCCTACTGGCACTGGATAATGTTGCTGTGGGTACAGTATTGAGAACAATGGAGGCCATTGAAAGAGAAGCACGGGGGGCGGAAGTTGTTTCGCTACACGCAGTTCTCTAACTCCGACGTTGGTCTTGTGATAACTCTGTTCGTTCGTTTCTGCTTGTCAACAGGGAACCCAAAATTTAAAAATAATAATAACGTCGATTAATAATTTAATATATTCGGCTTTCGATGGGTCTTGATGGACTTTAGTGTTTAATTAGTTATTCCCCTTATTTTAAAAACATTAAGAGAATATTTTTTAAAAAAAAATGTTATGCTAATCAAATTAAAAGAGATAAGAATAATATAATAAATAAATAAATAAAATATTTAATATTATAATTATAATTGTTTATTTAATAATAAGGAAAGACAACTCAAATAAATTATAAATAATGACAGAGGGAGTATAATATATAATTATAATAAAAAAATAATTATTTTAAATGGGAGTTTTTTTTTCCTCAAAGATGATCTATTTTATAAATAAAAAATAATTTATTATTGTTAATTTGAGATTATAAATCTTTAAAAAAAATTATAAATATAAATGGATAGAAGATATAAATTGAGATTGTTCAATGGATAGAAGATTATTACTAGAAGTTCTAGTTACCGGCTGGGATGGAATTACGGTATTGAATCTGATAGGATTTCTGTAGAAAGGAAAATTTCGAGTAAACACAAGTTTCTATTATTGGTAATAATTGAGATTTGTTTGGAGAAGGTTTACTTTAAGAATTTTATTCTTTTAATTGATAGTGGTAATATGGACAATTATATTCATGACAAACTAAATTAAATATTTATTTTTAATTTTATACAAAAAATATAAACTGAAATTTGGCTGAAATTGGGCATATTTTTTATCTTACCGGTAATTGTAAATTTCAAAGATTTATGTTTTCTAAAGGAAAATTATCATGTCTAAATAATTTTTAACTTTGAAGTTCTAAATATTTTTATTTTTAACATAGATATTTTATAACAATATTTTAAAAAAAACTCTTTGGACCTCCAAATTAGTTTCAAGACCCCAAAATAAATCCTTTTGATCAGTAAAAATTTACTTTTCAATTAAGTCAAATTCTTTTATAATTATTAGGGTAGAGAGATAAAGATAAAATAAATATTACATCACTCACAACAATTAGGAGAAAAAAATCTTTAATTTCAATTTCTCTAAAAATATCTTTTGTCTAATTTTAAAAATAAAAATGACAAATTATAATATTTAGTTCCTATGCAATTTTTTACATTCAATTTGGGGTCAATAATATTTCTAATTTTGATTGAATTGTAACTATTTTTACATTTTTTTATTATACGAAAGAGAAAATTTTCTAAAATAATCTATTTTTTTTAAAAAAAAGGACCTTTTATAAGATTTAAAAACAATTTGAGGACCTAAAAAATGACAATAAAACATTAATGACCTACTTTGGAAGTTAAAACTTGTTTGGGATCTAAAAAGTGAAACAAAATATTAAGGATCTATATTGAAAGTTAAAAATTATGCAGGGACTAAATATGATAATTTGCTTTTCAAAACTATAAAGAAGCCATTAAAAAAAACTACCTGTAGTGAAAAATATAATAAAGTGGAGTCTTAAAGCCAAGGGTTGGGATGTTTAACTATCAAACATGCGTCACATTTTCTATTACACGAAAACTTTCTTTCATCCCTTATTATACTAATAAAAATTTAACATATTTTTAAAAAATCAAGTTTTTTTAGATTTTATTCTATTTTTTTTAGTTTTTAATATATAAAATATATCAAAAATAATAATTAAAGAACACGTGTTAGATTTTTTTTAATATTTTATTATTATGATAAAGAATTACATATAAATTTGTAATAAAATATTTAAAACTCGTCAAATGTTAAGCTCTTTTAAAATTGCCCCTTTAAGGATGCAATAGTAGATGGAGGAGAGAGCACAAAAATTTTAAATTACGAATTCAAATTCTATTAGCATCTTTTCGATTGAACTGAAACACATTTACAAATAAAGAAAGATAACATAAAAAAAACTGATTAAATCTAAACTAGCCTTATTTTTCTACTGCCGAAGTGGGCTGTGGGCTACGGTTAGCTAGGCCACTGATGCTCTTTTGACAGGTTTGGAGTTATCATATACACTGAAATGAAAATTCAAATATTCCTCATCTTTATATCAGGAATAATCAATAACAGCAAAATCTCCTGAAACAAAACGGGAATTTATCTTTTTGCTAAATTCTCTATAAAGGGGAAAATGGATCCTTAATTCCCACCCGACAAATTTGCCTACGTGGTTACTTTAGGAAATAACATTAAAAACGTCAAATTTGCGAGGCTTTTGCAAAGGAATCTTATAAGTTATAAGTCCTGCTTCCACTAATTTCTTTTAAGAGATTTCACTAGCAAATATTGTCATTAAAAAAAAAGATAAATTATGTTACAAGAGTATGTTAAACATTTTCATTTTGAGTTATGAAATAATTGTAATTTTATTTGAAGTATAAAGAGAATGTCCTCTTTTTAAAAATAAAATAAAATTACAAAATATTACTTTTATCGAACATTTTATCAATAACTTCCTTATTTAAAATTTAAAAAAAAAAAAAAAAAAGAAATCGATCCATCAGTATATGTTATTAGTACATCACTAACTAAATTATAACTCATTCCATTGTTATCTAAATTACTAAACAAAGTTATTATTATTAGTTTATTAAGTATTTCGTTGATTTTTTTTTTTACCGTGTTTGTTAAAATCAGAAATAAAATTGATTAAGAAAGTTAAGCAACCAAACCAATAAAAGCTTCAAGGCACAAAACAACAACCACTTTCCTTAAGGATTTATTTGCCCCCACTATAAGGTATGCAATCAGATTATTAGTGAATATCCTGGAAGATACAATGAAGCCTAATGATTGACTGCACTTAGTAAATCAATACACTGAGCATTATCTTAATATAGTGCCAGGTTTTTTCGAGCAAACCTTCAAGATTGTCATCAAGAAGAAATCAGAATAATTTGAAAAAGAGATCGGAGAGTTTTCAATATCGTTTCTATATTTTTTTTTCTTGTGTTCTGAAAAAATATCTACATGAGAGACTCATATTTATAAGCAAAAAATATAAGTTCACACAATTGTTTAGTTAGAACTATCTGAACAAAAAATTATGTATGTTTAAACGGAACGGACGATAACTATCTAAATAAAACAAAAGGTTGTGTCTATTTAATTTGAACAGACAACAACTATAAAAATTAAAATTAATTTAGAAAATAAATTTTATTTTGAAAATACTTTAACAATATTATCACTATGTAGACAATTAAAATTTTTCTAATATGAAATAAACATGTGGAGAATATAATTTTTGGTCAATCAAGAGAGGTCAAGATTTAGATTTTCCATACAGAAAAGATGTGGTTTTTGGATGGAAATATTCACAAAGTTTCTTTATTTCCAAAATTATCTCCGAAAAGCCTCTCAAGGCAATTGCTAAATATTCTATGAAATCCCCATCAAATATTCTTTCCATATATTTGATTCTTATTTTTAAGAATTGATTGATTGATTGGGAAATCAGTATTCATTGATTTAAAAACCAAAAATGTTACCTCTTTCACACTTATATAAAAGAGTCTTAATTTGTAAAGATTTAGAAATCACCACTACCAATAGGAGGTCATTCTAATCCATCCTATTAGAGTTCTCAATTTCTCCAAAAGTTGTCTACAAAGTTTCAAAGTGTTCCGCATTCTTAAAAAAAAAAAAGTGGAAATGGAAGCTTTTGACAATAATCAATCAAGTGCTCTTAAGAAAAAGATCATTTGATCCAAAATCAAGCTTCGTGCCCTCATCTGAGCTTGTTCTCACCTCCAAAAAGAAGTTATCAAATCTTGTCCATTGGAACTCTCAAGTCTTCTCCAAAGGTCATTTCCAAATCTTCAAAGTGTTTTTCTTCTTTTTTCATAAAAAAGGGAAAGCAAAAGCTTTCAACAAATATTAATCAAGTGTTCGTGTTAAAAGATTATTCGATTCAAGATCACCTAGTGCCCTTGCCTTAACATGTTCTCACAACAAAAAACAAGTCATCAAATTTTGTCCAATGGAGGTCCCGAGTCTTCCGGAGATGTCATCTTAAAAAATTTGAAGCGTTCTTCAATTTCTTCATCAAAAGATGGAGTTGAAGTTTCAATAACAAATCAATCAAATGTTCATGAGGAAAGCTCATTCGATCCGAGCCTAGTGCCCTCCCTTCAAGATATTCTCATCTCAAATAGAAGAATTGTAGGATTTTTTTAAAAAAAAGATTTTGTAACCGGCTATTTTAAATTAAATAAATATACTTTTAATGAATTTTCTTGTCTCTTATTGTATATGCAAATTTTCTTGTGAACACCATGTCTTTTTTTTCCCTTTTTCCTTATATCGTCCTTATATTTATTAGAATCATAAATAAATACATTTTAGGAGAAAAAATATTATCTTAATTTTGATAAAATGATAACTAATAACTTATGATTTATTAATTATTGATGGAAAGATTCTCTCCATTCCAAATTGAAAATTCATGTTTTTCGTTTAAAAGTTGAAAATTGAATACTTCTTTTTAGAAATCTTAAATTGAAACTCCACTAACAATTTTCTTGATACGCTAATTCAAGAATTATTTATTTTTTGATTTTCATTAACTCATATGTTTCCTCTACCAATCACATCAATGGCAAAAGATAATCAAATAAATTCTTTTATCTATACATCCTGCATACATCAAATGATTCAATTAATCTTTAATATAAAAATTCTTATCTATACTAACTTTTTTTCTGTTTTACAAAAAAAAAAATGTAGAAAATAAAAATAAAAATATTTTGCAGAATAAAACTAAAACAAAAGATGTAATACATAAATAAAAGAGAATGGAGATTCCCATAAGCTTCAATTTGGTACTAATAAAATGATTCTTTGTTCTCCTTAATTAAGGGAATGAGATTCCTGACTGACTCCACTCGATCGAGGTATGTTACCTTGAATAATCCCATTGCCACCAACATCCTCACTCAGGTTCCCGAAGCACTATATATCATGCGAATATTTCCCCAATCCCCCGTACAATTTTAACACCGCCCGATGTAAGGACTACTATATACTATTTCCAGCTTTCATTGTCCGGTTTGATTCGCCTCACAAAACATTGATGGCTCATGTTATTGAAGAGTTATGTTTGAGGAATAGGCACGAGAATTTCTGAATTTAGTTGGGCTTGATACAATGTTGAAAAATGAGTTTATCTTTACCTATAAAAATATAAATGGGAGAAGTTCTCTCGAAAAATGTTTCTAAGAATGTATTTAGAGTAAATTTGCAAGAAAGAAAGTTAAAAAGAGTTTTAGATAAAGTATGGGGGGAGAAGAATATACCTTACATTCCTTTGCATGAAATATTATATTTATAATATCTGTCAATGATATTTTCGTTATTATGAAAGTGATTCCAAAAGATGATACTATCCTTTTAGTACTATCGGAAAAGATTCCTAATTATTTCAATAATATAAGGTGAACATTTTGATTTTATCGTTCATCAAATTGTCCTTTGTACATACTCACATTTAATAAATAAAAAGAAATGAGAACTTAATATATATCGTGACATTAAAGAAATGATATGATCGTTTCTGTAAATAAAATATAACGAGTTTTTATCTTTTCCACGAGTTTTAGAGAGTTGCTCTCATCATGTGGGTTCTTTATCTTTGTGCTTGGCAATCGAAATAGAGATTTATTTTATGTGATCTTTAAAGTTTTATATATTGGATATCCATCTTTTGGACTCAAGCATTTGGACCTTCCTTTCAATTGGCCCACTTAGAAATAGTGGATTCCCATGGATGAGCCTTCACTTGAGTTAGCCAAAGTTGTAATATTCTAACATTTCCTTCCAAAAAACCTTACTTATATACATATAGGATTTAGTTTAACTTTTAAATTTTAGTTTATGAAAAAATTAAGAAACACCATGATTATTTTTATAAAATCAATTTTTTATATAAAGAAAATATCAATTATGCTTTTATACTGTTGGCCCAGAAACAAGATCGTAGTTTTGATAAGATCAAAATTAACTATTTAATAGTCTTTTTCATCTGTAAAAATGAATATTTCAATTTAACAAGAGATACTGATATTCATCTTTATGAATCAATGTATATTCCTTATATCGAATGAGTATCACAATTTATGCCGAACATTGAATACTAAATAGTACAATCTTATATGTGTCTCATTTGTGTAAATAATTTAAAAAAAGTCATTTGTAATAATTTTAAAAATAATAAGGTAAAGATTTTTTTCCCCTAAAATGTTCATGCCAAGAAGAACCATTAAGAAGAAAGGGAGAAAAATATTTTATAAAGATAATATTAAAAAAATAAATAAAATATTTACTACATCAATAATAACTTATAATTAAAAAGAAAAAAAAATTCCAATGAATTATAAACCCAAGAATTATATTGTAACTGTATTGCAGTGGGATGTAAATAAATCTCATTTTCATCAGTTGGCAACATATTTGTGGGCCCTGAAGTTTTAAATTAATCACAACAATTTTTTTTTTGGTATGGTCATTTAATCAAGGGGAGAGAGAGAAAGAGAGAGAATTTCAGCGCACGAGCCACGAGGACATGACATAAACCTAAGTGACTGCCGTATATCAATGACAAATTTGACAAGGATATGATGTATGTATGTCTAGCTATTCTCTCGGTCAGGACAAAATTCCAGCTGTGATTTGGAGCAACGTGCATGATCCAGTTGCTCATCAATGGACACCACACCATAGAACAAGGATATTAAAAAAAAAATAAAAAATAAAAAGTATCAAACACATTCCAACTTTCGAAAACTCTAATTTTTTCTTTCTAACTTTCAATATTTCGGTATTGGTCCTTTAACTTTAAAAAATTATCCTTTCATCTATTTTAGACATTTAGACCTGACGAAAACTCACTTCATGACTCCCACATGCACTTCTTAAAGTGTAATTTGATCCCTCCCTAAACTTCCTTAAAAGATCTTCAAAGTCTTGTTCTTA
>JAWZTD010000118.1:166152-184425 GCA_035221335.1 Echites panduratus | reverse complement strand
CGAACCGAACTGACCAGAATCGACTTTGATGTGATGTGGTTTGCTTTAGTTCAGTTCGTCAATGAATTATGAAACCAATAGTTTGTATTCTTCATAAATCGATTTAATCACTTCGATTCAGAAAAAAGCTTAAAACAGATCGAATTGAACCGTTGAACACCCCTAGTAGAGACCATCATGCATTCCAAAAACTACTTTAAGATTTAGATAGAGTTTTTCATGTTTGCTAATGGAATTCAAATTAGTGAAAGCAGCTAAAGTCTGAAAGACTTGTTCTACATGATCTCTGAAAACCTCATCAACAAGAAGAAAATTTTGATAGAGAGGTCTATGCAAAAGAGAAATTGGCTCTTAAGGTCAGACGTCTCCATTCAGATATTTATTCCCCTCATGACATTTTTTGATAAGGTCTATGGGGAGATCTTATACAATTTGCAAGTTCTTTATCTACATATAGGACTCATTTAAGAGTTTGACAATCACTTCTCTCCAGTTCTATTAAGATTTTGATTTCAGTCAAGCAAGGATATTATAAACAAGGCTATTGACATGGAATACGTTTTGTTACAAATTCCAAAGGCTGTCTTATGAGAGATTTTTGGTGAAATATTTTTTTAAGAGTCATTTGGAAATAAAATATAGATCAATATTCTTCCCACATACAACGCTAGAAGTGATAGAGCTCAAATTAGTCTTCAAGTTACCCCAATTGTCACAACGCGTGCAAGAACAATCAAGAGATCAAATCATCAGATTATATTGTTGTTTTGAGAATAAGTCTAATGTTAAAGTCAAATTTCATTCTTCGAGAAAGAGATAGAATCAATGAATTTTAATTTTGAGTGTGATCAATGTGTATTAAGAGAAAACGAATATCTTTTTTTAGGTATAGTTACCTTATTTTAATTGATTTTAATCTCATGAAGTTAGGCTGATGGTATTGATTTTGAGATCGTATTCCGTCAATCAATCTTGAAATCATAGAGTTTCAAGAGTGTTATTTCGATGCACATATTTCTTTAAGGTTGCTATAACATAGAGTTGGACCTCAAGATTCAGGAGCGACCTTTGAACTTTGAAGGGAGAGTTCTTGTGTCACGAATTGAAGAGAGAGGTTCACATGCCACTAGTAATAGTTCACAAGTATGACTTATAGATCACAGGTCATATGTCAGAATTATAAAGATATTTTTTAACCGCTCTCTTTTATCTTTTATTTAAAAACCTTCTAGGTTTTGGTCCATGAGGAAATCGATCTATCTTTAGATTCTTAGGTATATCTAGATTAGGTCATTTAGATGAAGTTATTTTTCAAACAAAATAACAAAAACAAATTTACACAATTTTTCACGTGAAAAAGCGGCGATTATTTTAAAGATTAAAAGCAAATCTCAAATTTTCTCTCTCCTTCCACTACTGCCACCACCTCAAAAGTTTTTAGAAAGAGGGACGAAAAAACAGTAGAGCGAGAAAGGCATAAGCGAATATGGTGTCCGTTTCACTCTTTTCCTATAAATAGGCGGCTCGCTTCCTTTCAGCCGAATAAAACAGAGCATCTCCACCAGCGCCCTCCCTTTGCCCCCTCACTCACATTTCTGTATAATATTCAGTAGGGTTTCTATTTGGCCGTTACAGTGAACAATCTTTGATAGGAATAGAGATAGAAAGGTCCAATACCGTAAACATCTTTGATAGGAATAGAGGAAAAAGTAGACATAGACAGTGAATGATGGACACATACTCATTGCACTTAGCCATGGCCGCACTGGTGGGGGCGTCAGTTGTGGCGGTGTCCGCTTACTACATGCACCGGAAAACCCTAAACCAGTTGTTGGAATTTGCCAAGACTATTGAGAGAGAAAGGGAAAGAGATGACGTTGCGGAAGAAAGTGGGGGTAGAGGTGACTCGAGGTATGGAAGTGCCGAGAAGAAAAGGAATAGTCGTAGGAAGGGGAACGAGTACTATCGCCGGGTTTCGGCTTCATTACCCGATGTTACTGCTATTTCCGGCGCCACACAAGATGTTCTCCTTCTTGATGACAAGAGGAATGGTCCTGTGCTTGTGGATTCTATTCCGGCTGGGTTGCCGAGACTCTACACTCTCCCTGAAGGTATGAAAATGACGATTAATTCTGGGATGATAAAAGCTATGGTGTATTACCTCTTGTATTCCACTCATGCCATGTATGTATTTAGTGATATACTTTTGCAATTGATGTGGTATTAACCTTGTCAGTAATTATTTGAGATTTTTTTAATAATGCCCAAAGGTTTTGATTAATTAAATTTGCATAACAATTCCATTAGAGTTATTTGTTAGTGTGAATTTCAGAATTATATAGTTAGTGTTAATTTCCCCAACCGATGGGGTGTTAACCTCTTTAATAATTGTTTGAGATTTTTTCAATAATTTTAAAGTTTTGATTAATTAAATTTGATTAGGTTAATTCACGAATCCCATTAAAGGTACTTGTTAATTTAAATTTCAGAATTATATCTAGTTTGAGGAGTTATTTGTCTCAGAGGGAGAGGTGACCTTAAGAGTGAGTGATATATTTCATGAAAGGGTGAGCTTCAGCTTTTTAACTTGTTGCCCATGGACATGCCTTATCATAATCTCCATTCTCCACTGAAACCTAATAAGCTTGAATGCGTTTGCCATTTCTCGAAGTCTGCTTCTTCGTATGGCACTTCTCGAAAAGAGACAATTGATTTTTGGAACATGTCCAGTAGCATTGTTGATCTTTTATGCAGTTTAGGGTTGATTGCCATTGTGGTTAACTTTTGGAGATGGTAGTGTTTCTTTTCCATTGAAGGAACTGGTAAACAGAAACTGACTTGAGAAAAGATGAAAATTTGCAGACTTGAAAAAGGATATTTTTTGGCTTAAGTATGATGGATTTGTTATCCACAGTGGAAAAGAGCCACATGATAAAATTGCAGCCTTAAGTATTTCTTAAGATAGGGAAAGAATGTTAGCAATTCCATTTTCCCTTAGTCTTGGAAAAGTTAATATATCAACTTTATTAACTTTTATTAACTTACATATTTTACTTATAATTTTCTTACATATTAACTTTTATTCAATTCCCTTAGTCACTTAGTCTTGTGTTATCAATTCCATTATCTCTTAGTATTTCTTTATCGATACATATATCAGTGGGTTGCTTCTCGAGTAGAAACAAATTTTACTTTCTTATGCGTGCTTTGTTTTGTAATGGAGGATCTGGTAAAAGAAGGTTGGAGCCTTTAAAAAGGATGTGGATTGTCTGTGTTGTATATCTCTTTTCCTGAGTGGCATGGGGCCACATGATGAAAGTCCTGCCAAAAGTGTTACTCCCTCTGTTTCTTTTTAGAAGTCATTTTGGGGAAAACTTTTTGTTTCAAAATAGAAGTAACTTTGTATTTCCAATGAGAATGTTTCGTCACTTTCTACTTCCTGAGGAGCATTTAATAAAAAAATTCCAATTTAAACCTTCTAACCACATTAAATATTAGGATTGAATTCATATGAACATTATTTATTATAAAAGGTATTTTATTCCAAGAAAAATATTAATTACTAAAACAATCATTACCTTGGTATGTGTTCCAAAACCATAAATGACTTCTAAAAAGAAATGGAGGGAGTACTTAGGATAACACAAAAATGCTAATGATTCTGTTCTTCCTTTGGTATCAATGAACTTATTAACACTTAAAAGGGATCTGTATGAATTTCTTCTGACTGGTATCCCCACATATTTCGTTTTGCTGATGAAACAGGAAAATATTTTCTTTATAAACCTTGAATTTGTGTTTTCAGTAGTGGCTTGGATGTTCCATTTGTGAGCTTCTTCTTTCCCCTTCGTACTTTCTTTGAATGATTTTCAAACTTTTATTTCTAGTTGTTCTGGTCCTCCTGATTTTGAAATAAGGCAGCTAGGTTGTGCAAGGTCTTTCAAGGGTTTTAGGAAGTGCTTATTAAGATTTATGTATCAACTGTAAGAACTACCACCATTTTGATATTTTATTTGTTCCTTTATTTTTATCGTACATTCGCTATGTAAAATGACATTCTTTTTACCCATCTTTTTTTTTCTTGATATTTCCACTTACCTCTTACAACTAAAATATTTATATTTCGGATTTTATAATGTAAAAGAAATGAACCAGTATAATTCCTCTCATTCACTGAGATTTCTCATATCCAAGTCTTCAATGTTGCTGGTGGTTTTCATTTTTCAGGTCTTTAATTTTTTTTTTTTTTTTGGTTTCAATAGCAGTCTTGTCTTAGAGGAGGCCACTTAATTGTTTGCTTATGCCTTCAAAACTTGATGCTTGGTCCTTAAGGGTGATATTTATACTTGCTTGTTGTTGGGCCTCTTTGCATAGAAAAATACCTGGATATGCTTGACTTCATCTTTGTAAACCGTTGCATTAAAACTTGTACCTCATGAATATTATACCTTCGAGAAGAGCATATGATTGTCAGGGGGTCCACAAAGAGACAGGTCTATGAATTATTTTTCCTTTTACTCATGATTTTTCTTGAAAAGATAATTTTACACAGATGAATACCTTTTTTCTTTCTGCATCCATTCATGCGAAATTGCATATTAAAACTATTGATGATAACTAGCTGCTCGCTGTTGGATTATTTAAAATACTAATTATTAAGTCCTTAGTTTCTCTTCTATGTTTTCATTTCCCACATACTGGCCTTTTATATACCAGGGAAATCTGGTCATGTCAACTCAACCAACAGAGCTGGACATCTTATTATACCTAATTCTCCTAAGTCTCCAGTTGCCAGTGCCAGTGCCAGTGCATTTGAAAGTGTAAAAGGATCAGATGATGAAGACAATATGACTGACAATACTAAACTGGACACTTCATATCTGCACACCAATGGGAATGTGGTAATGCTCCTTATTATCCATGGTGATAAAAATCTCTGATAGATCACATCTCTGTCCTCGAGTGACAAGCATGTGACCATTTTCCGTAGATCACACTTTTTGTTTTCCTTTTCTGATTAGTTATTTGTCCTCAAGGAGTTCCAAATTTTTACCTAAAATTCTTCTTGCTGATATTCTTTACCTGTATATTGGGACTTCCTTTCTTGATCTAATAAAGGCTTACATGGTCAGGGTCCAGAATGTGAAAGCATGTTTCAGAATTTACCAGACCACATGAATGTCAATAATGGAGAGCAAATGGCTATAACTGCACCAAGTATGATTAGGTCCCATAGTGTATCAGGTGACCTACATAGTGTCCAACCTGACCCTGTAGCTGCTGATATTCTCAGGAAAGAGCCAGAGCAGGAAACTTTTGTCAGGCTGAGAATTTCTCCCATGGGTAATTATTCTTGTTTTTCTCTCCTTGGTATTTGGTGCATGCCATTTTATAGATTAAATCTTTTTAAGCTTCTTGGAGTAGGATACGATATTTTTAAAGAAAAAAAAAGTTTTAAATCGGAGTTGGATTATTTCAGGACCCTTTTAACTATAAATTGTTTATTGACTGGTGGAATAAAAGTCTAGAAAGGCATATGTGAATAGTCTCACCACCAGCAGGCATTGATAAATGGACTGGATGTACTTCTCAGTATCATCTGTTCTATCTTTTTGAATACCCTCCCAATAAAAAAAAGCAGAGAGATGATTACTAAAACTAAAAAGGAAATAAATTAGGTTAGAGGAAGATGAAGCCATTTCACTGCAATGTATGTGCTGTTTTGTAAGGCTGCTTTTGATGTTTTTTTTATGAAGCTTGAATGAGGCCAAAGCTTGTGTTCTTATTTTTCTTTTTCTCCCCCACTTAATAGAGATGCCATCTCCTGATGAGGCGGATGTTTATCGCAATTTGCAAGTCTGTCTGGAAATGAGGCGGAGTTATGTATTTCGGGAAGCTGTTGCACCATGGGAAAAAGAAATTATATCTGATCCAAGCACTCCCAAGCCCAATCCTAATCCATTTGATTTAATTCCAGAGGGAAAATCTGATGTAAGAGTGCATATTTCCGAGATTTTGGGCTTTTGCTACTTTGTGTTGTTTTTTGATAGAACTCTATGAGGCTTATCAGAGGCGCAAATAGTATATTTCCCTAATGCTAAATACTCCTGCAGCATCACTTTCAGATGGAAGATGGCGTTGTTCAAGTCTATGCGAATAAAGAGTGTAAGACGCCTGTTTGTTTTTATTGTTTCTTATCCTTGTATCTTGATGTGCACATTCTTGTTAATTTTGTGCTATTTCTCATTTTCTTTCCGCAGCAAAGGAGAAAATTTTTCCTGTTGCTGATGCAACAACATTTTTCACTGACTTGCATCACATCCTCAAAGTTATTGCGGCTGGGAACATCCGGACATTATGTCACCATCGTCTAGTGCTTCTAGAACAAGTAAAACATCTTCCTTGCAGCAGGGAACTGTTTCTTGTTGAGATCATAATTTAAACTTTTTGACTTCTTGCTTTTTTGCACTTCCATTCAGAAATTCAATCTTCATTTAATGCTCAATGCGGATAGGGAATTCCTTGCCCAGAAAAGTGCCCCACATCGTGACTTTTATAATGTGCGGAAAGTGGACACTCATGTTCATCACTCCGCATGCATGAATCAAAAGCATCTCTTAAGGTTTATAAAGTCCAAGCTGAGGAAAGAACCTGATGAGGTGTGCATATTGGAATTTTCTTCCATTGTCAGAGTTTTCATTACTGCTATTTTTCCTTTTGGGATCACTAGATTCGTGAATTTTTGCCACATGGAAATTTTACATGTCACTTCTGTTCAGGTGGTTATATTTCGAGATGGAACCTATTTGACCTTGAAAGAAGTTTTTGAGAGCTTGGACTTAACTGGGTAATAAATAGTATTTGTGCTTGCAGAATATATTATTGTCCTTCATTTATGGACTAATGCATCATCATGGTTTGATGTCTTGGATTAATTTTTGAATACATTTGTTCATGATAGGTATGATCTGAATGTTGATCTGCTGGATGTTCATGCTGACAAGAGTACCTTTCATCGTTTTGACAAGTTCAATCTCAAGTATAATCCCTGTGGTCAAAGTAGGCTGAGAGAAATTTTCTTGAAGCAGGAAAATCTTATACAGGGTATCATTTTGTCTTTTCTCTTCCAAGAAGAGTGATTTTTATATGTTTAAAGCTCACGCTTTTCCCTATTAATTGCTGTTCTAATTATTCTGGCATTAATCAATTGCTGTAACTGATTGTTGGTAAATTCTCGCAAAAATTTGATTCAGCATGCTACCTGCTCATTTGTTGATCTTTTGTCATTCATTATTGGCTGGATGTCTTGAATGAAATACTGATTTTTTTGTTAACCAACAGGTCGTTTCCTTGGTGAGCTGACCAAGCAAGTCTTTTCTGACCTTGGGGCAAGTAAATACCAAGTATGTGCCTAATTTTTCTCATATGAGTCATCATTTTTCACATTTTTTATACTGTTTTCTTTACTGCCTCTATTCTTAACAAAATACATAAAATTAGAAAAAGGGTAAGCGAACCCAACTTTTGTTGCTAGTACATATGCTGGGCTATTATATCAGTGACAATCAGAATTTGTAACTGTGATTGCCAGTCAGCTTTATACTTTAACTGTGTAGTAGGCTTTTATACACTTGACTCGAAACGGTTTACAGATGGTTTCCTCATGCAACTCTTCTCATTTTGTATGGAGTCTGGACAACATGATCATCATTGTTGTTATTATTATTATTATTATTATTATTCATCAATGGGCAGGGGTGCAAAGATATGTTTCCTGATCTTTTCTTTATTATCCTTTTCCTCAGAGAAAAATTATGTATATTATGTCCATTTTATTAAAAGAAAAAATTGGGGAAGCTTTAGTAGCCAGCTTAAATGAAAGCTTTTAGGAAAAATCATTGTTTCGTCTAATTGCAAGTATAGAGAATGGTCTCAGCTTAAGATGAGTGTCAGGTCTCATCTGTACCTCAGTTGATGTGGAAAACATTTTGGCACAAATTGTTCTTTGTTTTAAGAACCAGAAACAATATGCAAAATTGGATGACATAATTGTGTACTTGTCCCTACTGTACATTGGAACAGATAATGATCTGATTCTACATGAACAGCTTTCACTGTTCTAAGTTTTTAAAAGTTAAGAGTCAGACTTAACTTATCCTCTTTCTGTAAATCATAAGAGCTTAAAAATGTATATAAGAACAGCAAAATTGAAACATTGAGCATATTTGTTTTCAGGTCTCAAGAGCATACTGATGTTTTGCATGTGTGATACTCATACGTAGCCTTCAGAGAACTAATATTAGTTCCTTGTTAACTTGTCCTAACCATATATATATATATATATATATATATATCATTATGAAACAGGTCAATAGGTGAGAAACTAGGATAATTTAGTTAAATATTTTCTTTGAATTTTATGTGCTGTTCTCAATTTCTACCGAATTTGTTATTTTGGCTGAAGAGGTTGTCTACTTCCTTATATTGCCCCCGGTTTGTAAGCCATATACTTCTGTTATTTCTGGTTATTTTTGCTTTTTTATTCTCAATTTGTCTTTCTGCATTATGTTACTTGAGTCTGAAGCCTGTTCCATGTTCTACTTTCCGTCAGAATGTTTATCTTCTTATCTTGTTCGCTTCGGAGCTCCAATTTGACTAGTCTTATCTGCTGTAAATACAGATGGCTGAATACAGGGTATCGATATATGGCAGAAAGCAGAGTGAATGGGACCAGATGGCTAGTTGGATCGTGAATAATGATTTGTACAGTGAAAATGTTGTCTGGTTGATTCAGGTATAAATTAAGGAGCATTGCATTTTGTGTTATTTACACCTTGAAAGCTAATATGACAATATTACTGATGCATTTGCTTACTGGAGAACATGGAATTTATGAAGGAATAGGATGAAAATTATTCCAGCTTCAGATTGAAGTCTGACCCCTCTATAAAGATTGCTTATTTTGCTGAAACTGGAAAAGAAAATATATATGTTAACAATCAATTCTCCTTCAGCCTTATTTTATGTCTGTGGGTTTGATGAAATTGACCATCTTCCTCCATTTTTCTATTTGGGGTCTCCTAAAAAATGGATGTCCCTCAGCAAAAAGCAAATATGTACTTTGGATTGTTTTTTTGTTTTGTTGGAATATTTCTTCACTTTCCAGCCAAGAGGAAAAAAAGGAAAAGAATATTTCTTCACTTCGCTGCTAACCCTTATTGTGCTCAGAGAATGGCATGATCATGGATTATGGGGTGGATCTACATTACAGGTCTCAGGGTATCACCACCAAATATAATACTTTTCTTGTTTGTTTAACAGAACTCTCTTTGTGAAACCAGACACGAGCATGATAATGTTTGAAATTTCCCATCAATTTAATCTCAATAACCTATTTTAATCATTATATTTTGCAAAAACATCTTCAGTATGCAGTGTTGAATTAGGGTAAATCAATGTGCAGTTGTCCATATTGGAAATAGTGATTATCAGAATAACTTTCCTTTCTCTCTCTATCTCCTCCCCTCCGGGGTGCTCATGCAGGTGCACACTTGAATGATATTAGATGTATAGCATCAAGTGCACAACCATTCAACTATTTTACTTTTTCAGTGCTTGCAGAATTATTGCATCAATTTTTCATTCTAGGAAAATTTCAGATACTTCGCTTAACCTCTGTTGAAGTGCTTGTAGGCTGTTAAGAGTTAGCATTTCATATGACAATTTACATATTTTATCTGATGTTCAAACACATTGACTGGTTTGATAATTTGGAAATAAAAAAGCTCAAACTCCCTTCATGGTTGTACTAGGTAGATTTTTTTTCTTGTTCTTCAGCAATACCTCCTATTTATTTAGATACTGTTCTTATAAATCCCATTATTTCAGCTACCAAGGCTCTACAATATCTACAAGGAAATGGGAATTGTGACATCCTTCCAAAACATTCTTGATAATGTTTTCATTCCTTTGTTTGAGGTTACTGTCGATCCAGATTCACATCCTCAGTTGCATGTTTTCCTGAAACAGGTACTCAAATTTATGGTGTCCAATGATAGTGTTTTACTGATTACAATGCAATTGATCGACCTTGTTGCATGCAAAGGACATCTACTATATACAAATTACATCAGGGCCTAGAAACATATGTGTGAGACTGAAGCTGTTGAGATCTCTATGTTTTATCCATTATTCTGGTTACATGATTATCTTGAAGGATTCTGATGATGGTTTGAGAATTAGAATTTCATTAAACTGAACTGGTGTGTAGATGAGAGTTCTTATTTGGGAATGGGTTATAGATTTCCTTCTTGGGACAGATCAACAAGTGAAACTGCAAGCAACCAAACCACCACCAGCCAACCCCCAAAGAAAAAAAGAAGAAAATAAATAAATAAAATTTTTTTCACTAATTTGAACTAACAGAATAGGCCTTACAGAAAAATTCATTATCGTTAGATTTATCTAAAAATTTTAATTCTGTCGAGCATATATTCATATCCTCAAATCTTTAAATCTGGGAACTGTCCTGCTTCCTCATCTCTTTTGGCGTTTTTCCCTATTTAAACTGCCATTATTCTTCCCAGATGTGTGCTATCTCTATTCGTTTTTTTTCCTCTTTTTGCTATTACTATTTTAAATTATGAGAGAGTTTCTTTAAATGAAGCCATGTCCTGCGGCTTAGGTTACACATATCTCATTGACTAGGATGGATTTTTGGATGGGCTTTGGTCACCACTTTGTGGTCCCTATTTTTTTTTTTTTGATGCATTAGGTTTCCTGGCTTGTGCCGGACTAATCCTAAGCCCCAAAGACCCCACCCCCAGAGTCATAGAGGACTTAAATCTGGTAATCCTTAGGGGGTGATTGGTTTCACCATTATTCCCACTATTCTCCATTCTCCATCCATCAGCACGTAAAATATATATGTTAATTGGAGTTCATTTTCGTTCAAAAACTAAAAAAATTGATACATCCCATCTTAGATGGATAGTTTAATTTGATTTCCAAAAAAAAATTTCGTTTTTGAATGAAAAATGAACTCCAATTTAAAGATGCATTTTACGGAATTGGATGACACCATCCAAACGGATGGTGTATCCAATCACCCCCTTAGTCTCTTAGGTTCCTACGTAGCCAGTACACTTCTGCACACAAGGAGTCATTCCATACTGATTGATCCGCATCTGATTGATTTCGCTGGTCCCCCTACTCAGCATTAGGTTCCTTCAAGCTAATCATGTAACCAGAATAAAGGATAATCAGAGGAGAGTTGGTATCTCTACTTTCAGTATAACTATCATTGTAGTAAATAACACCTGATTTGCCAAATGAATGATGAAATGGAGGATTTGATTTTTATTGGGCCACGTGTTCTACTTTTGGATTCTTAAAGATATTATGTTTTGCAAATCCTGTGGGCTGTGCAAATAACATAACCAATGATTATTATAATACTCAACAGAAGAAACCCATGCTTCTTTTGAGTAACAGATTTTTAGTTAGTGATTTCTTAGATATTTCTATGCTCCCCTTGACATACAGGTTGTAGGTTTTGATTTGGTGGATGATGAAAGCAAGCCTGAAAGACGCCCAACTAAGCACATGCCAACACCTGCTCAGTGGACCAATATATTCAACCCTGCCTTTTCATATTATGCTTACTATTGTTATGCCAACCTCTACACCCTAAATAAGGTTGGTCTTTCTGACAGAATGTAGTCTACTATATGGATATGGGGGTGGCTCATTCATGTTCAATCTGGTAAAATTGACGTCTAACATATTCTTTTACTTCTTAAATATATACTTTTTTTCCAAGTATTAAACCTTCTAATATGACTTTATCCAGTCGAGGTAAAGGAGGAAGTTATTTGTTCTTTTGAAGCATTCTTGCCATGTAACTGAACTGATGCCCTTTTTACTACTGACTCATGCGGGCATGAATTTCTCAATTATTTTCTTCCTTTTGCATCATTATAGTATGTTTCATAATATGACTTTTAGGATATCTGTAATGGTGTTATATGTAGCCCTCATGTTATTGTAGATATTATCCAATGGAATTTGGTCTTTATTTGCTTCGTAAACTTTTACTCACAAAGAGGGAGGGCAAAAGGGATCTGACCTAGGTGCCATACAGGTCATCTTATACATCTCTGCAATTGCTCATGCCACAGTTTTTTCATCTGGCTTTCAGTTTCTAGCAGACCTCAAAAAAATTTTTTTTTTTCAACCTTCTGTTGGGTTAGTCCTATAGGGGAGGCTTTGGTTTGGGCTAAGGGAGGAAGGTTTTTTTTTTCTGTCCGTATGGCCTAGCTTTTTTAGTTCTTAAATGTTGGATTTTAGCTTCTTTTTTTTAAAAAGCTTATAATAAAAAGTTGAAAGCTGTTTAGTTAATTTATTTTAAAAGTTATAAAAATAAAGAAGTTGGTTTCTGAGGTTTCCTGAAGATTAGGTGAAGTAGCTTGTGTGTTTGCCTTTAAGAGAATGAAAAGCTCTGTTGGACCAGCTTTAGCCTGTTTTCTATTTTTTTTTTTGTTTATTATAAAAAGCTATTTTGAATTATAGTCTGGCCTAACTTTTGGCTTAAAATAGCTCCAAAAGAGCTTAAATGCTGATCCAAACAGGTAAATATATATTTTTACTGCAGCAAGAATAATTTCGTTCTCTTCACTTACACTGTTTCTATTAGTTTCCATGATAGTTTGCCTTTTTTATTATTCGTATATGACACATCTTGAGTTTCTTGATGTTATGTCTTAGCTCCGTGAATCGAAAGGCATGACAACAATCAAATTCCGCCCGCATTCTGGAGAGGTAATTTCACAAGACTTGATCATATGTTATTTAGATGTTGAAGTCTGAAAGTTACTGATGCTCTGTTATTTTGTCAGGCTGGAGATATTGACCACCTTGCAGCAACATTTCTGACTGCACATAACATTGCACATGGAATCAACTTGAGAAAATCCCCTGTACTTCAATATTTATACTACCTGGCCCAGGTAAAAGCAACAGCCACCTGAAAAATTTTATTAAACTGATAGAATCAATCTGTTGGTGTATAAGCTTATGATGGGTTATGATGGTTCTTTTGGTCTCTGTCATATTAGATTGGTCTGGCAATGTCACCTCTGAGCAACAACTCCTTATTTTTAGACTACCATCGGAATCCTTTCCCCATGTTTTTTTTGCGTGGGCTCAATGTTTCCCTCTCAACTGATGATCCATTACAGATCCACTTAACAAAAGAACCCCTTGTGGAAGAGTATAGTATAGCTGCTTCTGTAAGTACTTATAACTCTGTTTATGCAAAACTTGTAAGGTTTTGTTTGAATCACCCAAAGTTACCAATGTTTCTTAACTCTACACAGGTGTGGAAGTTGAGTTCATGTGATTTGTGTGAGATTGCACGCAATTCGGTCTATCAGTCTGGTTTTTCTCATGCACTT
Source organism: Echites panduratus (assembly GCA_035221335.1). Lineage (NCBI taxonomy): Eukaryota > Viridiplantae > Streptophyta > Magnoliopsida > Gentianales > Apocynaceae > Echites > Echites panduratus. The sequence goes on along the minus strand of JAWZTD010000118.1, from coordinate 170,971 downwards.
AAGGTACAGTCTGTCTTGAGAGTTTATATATATATGTATATATATATATCTCAAATGCTGCTTATCCTGACTATAAAATGCATTACAAAAGTTCATTACACCTATGACTGCCTGCACAGAGAATAGTGATAATCATTTCCTTGTGTTCGTTGCTACGAAGTTCAGTTTCTCGTAGTCATCACTACTAAGTTCACCTGTAAAGCTCAGTTTTCTTATGGTCATCTTTTTACATTTCTTCATGGGGTGATCTCTAAGCCTGTTTCAATTCTTTCATAGAATGTGTTGAGAAAGATAGTTTCAAATTCCTGCTTGAGGATTTGGCTAGTGAACCTCAGTTTTTCTTATTGTGTTTTCTTCTACTTCAGACTTTAGAAAGTAGGATAAAATTTTATGGAATCCACATAATAATCGGCATAAGTGGTATTTTTTGGGTAAAGCAGACATTTTGGCATTATCATGCTACTGCAGATATCTGAAGGTGAAAACTTTATCAGGCCAGTTCGTAAGACTCTCAGGCTCGAAGAAGCCTCACAACTAAACACCTATACAAAGCTATAGTTAGCATTCATTGCTAATTATTTGCATGTTAATAAACTTACTTTCAATCTTTTTGGCAATATACCAAGTTCTTTTGGGTAACATTAGACAATTCCATTTCTTACTCTGCTATGATTAAACAATTGTAGGCACATCAGTTTAGTGGACTTCATCTGATTTCTTTCTTACTAGTGGCGTGTAGATATCATACCATTGTATTTATGTGTTACTTAATCTGGTTGGGTTGCGGCTGAGATCTCTAATGTTTTTCCATAATTTGAAAATCTGTTCTTAGTCTCACTGGATTGGTAAGGAGTACTACAAGAGAGGACCAGATGGGAATGATATTCACAAGACGAATGTGCCTCATATCCGGTTAGAATTTCGTGATATGGTATGAATTTGTTTTATAGATGCTTTGCTGTAACTTATTTGCTTGTCCGAAATTTTGGAGTATGAGTTATGGAGCCTAGTCTTATATTATGCTGCAGTTCAATTTATACTACTTACGATCTGTAATCAATCCTCTTAGTGATCAATAATCATTCAATAACTGCAGATCTGGAGAGAGGAGATGCAACTAGTTTATCTGGGCAAGGCTGTTTTCCCCGAGCATGTTGTCCCATAAACTTCTTGGCACAAGCATTTTGTGGTGTTGAATATTCTACCCTGGAGGTGACAGACTTCTTTTTTCTGAAAAAGAAAAAGACAACCGTTACTTGTTTGTTGAGGGAGAAACTTTTTACCGATAGGTTTAACTGAGTGCTCTATGTAATTTATAATTTCTGCAGATAGCATCGGGATTATACATGTTTTCATTTGCGAGGAATGCCTGATAGGCTTATCCAGATGGGAGATGTTCAGCGTAAGCTTCAGCTAAAAGTTTGAAGGAAGAGTTTCAGATGACCGAGATGAAATCTAAATAAGATCGTCAGTTTCTCGGCTAACGGTTGCCAGAATGAGATCAAGCTTGCACCATGCAGTATATATTAACATATCAAAAAATGATATATCCTAGCAATAGTGTTATACTACAAATATTATTATTATCCTTGTATAATAATATGCAATTGTAATCTTTTGCAAGCAAAAAGGTTACCTCAGTTTTCACCGAAATCTTGGCCCTACTTTATATACATTCATATACATACATATATATATATATATATATTTATATATATATTTCTTTTAGTTGCCAGTCTCAATAAAGACTAAAGAGTATTAGAAAAAGATCATACTTGTGATGGAAATCCTGCAGGAAAGGACATGTCATTTTAAGCGTCTGGGAGATTGGTATTTTCATGTTCTGTTTCAATATCGTTTGTATAAAAAAAAAAATTGAAAAGGGCATATAAGGGTATAGTTGAGTGATTCGTAGATATAGTTTGCATATTGTAGGTTATGAGTTTGATTTGATTTTGTTGTAGATTTTAGAATTAATGAATTTATAATTACTATAAGAGATGTGTACGCAAGTTCGATTCTAATATTGTTTGCTAAAAAAAAAGGGGTCTGGTTATTTTTTTTTTTAATTTTCTACGGTGGCATCATGAATGGCACATGACAAAGCAGTGTCCATTACACCGATAACTCTCATCATATGAAAGGGGCATTTTATGAATGTCTTCATGGTGGACTTGATTTTATTAAAGATGATGAAAATGTGAACTTATGTATAGGAGAGATCGTTTTTTGTTTTGTGTCAGTTATTTTTAAATCACAGGTCGAAATCGACCAAATCAAAGGGTATTACTTGAACATGTGAAACATTATTTTTTGATCCCCCATCATTATTTTTTACACTGGTCTATATTTTTTACTTAAATTTTTTGGTTCTTTATTTTTTACTTTTTTATACGATTGGTCCAAATAATTAGAAAACAAAACAAGTTTTTGAAGAATTTTTTGACTGGTCAAATAATTTTACTTTAGGAATTTTATAAAATAAATTATTATTTTTTATTTTTTAATATTTTTTGGTCCTGAGTTATATTCTTTCGGCTCAAATAAGGTTTGAATCTTGTTGGAAAAAAAAAAAATTGAGGAATTAAGTTCGAAACTAATTCAACTTATTATTTTGTTTTATTTCGGAAGATTGACATTTTTGATTCATCACTTTTTTTATATATAAGTTTGGTCTTAAATTTTTTTTTTTAGTTCTTTTGATTCTCTACTAATTTAATTTTGGTGAGTTTGATCCACATCGATTTATTTTAGTTTTTTTGGTCTTCCATCTTTTATTTATTTTTTTTAGAATTGGTACAAATGAAAAGAAAATATATTTTTAAGAGTTTTTTGATTGGTCAAAGATGGGTATTTTAGGAATTTCATAAGATAAATTATTATTTTTTTTACCCTCAATCTTTATTTTTTAATCTTTTTTGATCCATCACCTTTTTATCTTTACGCTATTGATTCTCAAATTAAATCTTTAAAAATATAAAGTTTTATTTATAATAAGCTTTTAACCTTAACCCATATATTTAAAATAAAGGAGTTTAATTAATTCAACTATTAATTATTTTTTTTTATTTTCATATCTAATCGTATATATTATTTTCAATAAAATTCTTCTCAAATATGAAATATAATCTTATAATAAATCATTCATACATTAATTTTATATATTTATATTTTACAAATAACTTTTATAAAATACAAGAAACTCCGCAAAGCAAGCGGATCGATATCCATCGCAACTTTGAGTATTAAAAAATTATGGCAGAAAAAGCAGGCTAAAAAGATATCTGAAATTAGGGCGAAATTAAATTGGATTCATACCGTAAGGAAACTATGGCAATTGACGACCGGCGAAAATCAAAGGTGCGACAATTTGGGATCTAAGCATATCTAACTGATATTTGAAGGGGAGACGTAATGGGCCAAATAGTGAATAGAACATATGGGCCAAATTAAAGGTTTCTTATTTGGTTGGAACGAATTGAAGTTTTTTTCCAATCTAAAATTCTATAGATTTCGATACATTTATCTATTTATATTATATATATATATATTATATATATATACAAAGGAAGGAAATTTCATTTGAATGGCTATCTATTGCCCCTTAATAATTAATTACATTTATTCAAAAAATATAAAGAATGTATAAATAATCCTAAAAAGAAAATCTATTGTCCCTTATTAAGTAAATAAATTTATAATAATAAAAAGAATAATAAACTATATAAATAAAATGAGGACTACATATTTAGAATTAAAAAAAAAAGGACAACAACTAAATATGTACATCTCTTTATATACTTTATTATTAGTTTATTATACAAAGTTAAATTATAAAATTTATAAGAAATGATAATTTAAAGTAATTTTTCCCAAAACTCTTCATTTTTTTATCCATTTGCTTTTATAATATGAAGATTTTTTTAAATTTCCCATTAATATATAATATAATTTAAAAATTATAGTAATTCTCTAAATTAAATTAAATTAAATTTAAAATTACAGTTTAAAACAGAGATTTTAAATTTAACACTAAATAAGAACTCATATTTCAATCAAATGACTCGAAATTCACTTGAATTATGGCTATGAAAGAAAATCAATTTTCTTATAAAAAAAAGAAAAAAGACAAATAGTTAATTCTTATAGGTTTTTATAGTGAAACAAATTAATTATAAAACTAGTTTTTATATATAAAAAGATTAATACTAGACAACATGATATCTATGTATTATATATGTCTATTTTTTAAAACTTTTTTTTTTTAAAAGTCAAATTCTAATGTAACCACCATCCCCTTGCACCTTTTATAAAGTAATAAGTGAGTTCCCAGTTCATCTTGAGTGGGAAATTTAAATTAAAATTCCGTCCAATCTTAACTTTAAAACATTTATTTGCCAAATTAGTGCTATAAAGAAAAATTTAAGCCAAGTAGTAAGACATCTTTTAATCCCTTATATTCATAATATTGATCATTTTAGATTTTTAAATTTTTTCATGATATATATTACTTTACAAAATTTTATTGTTTTTTTTTTTCATTTTTACCCCAATGGTTCTTTCTTATCCTAATTTCCTAGGTATTTTTAATGATTTTTATATTTTTTGGTATTTTGACTAGATCATAATATAGATCAATGCATTATTTTTTATATTTAAGAAAAGGAAAAAGGTAAAACAATCTATATTGGTCGAGGGAGTATTTTCTTGATAGAGGGATTTTCCCATTGAGACTTGAATTGCCTCAAGTTGTTTTACAAGAGAAAAAAGAAAAACAAAAGTTCACAGATCTGTGAATTAGAACACCCTACACTCTGAA
>JAWZTD010000118.1:152856-166052 GCA_035221335.1 Echites panduratus | reverse complement strand
CTACACTCTGAAGAAAAAAAGATATGCACTGTATTTATGCATTAGAATTGAATTTTTTTTTTTTTAGCTACAACAACTACAAGTGAGCATAAAATATCCGATTCCACGTGTCAGGAACTCCAGGCAAACACCAGTGAATGCAATCCGCAAAATGCAGTGGATCCGCCTTTTGTTCGTCTGTCAACAATTCCCCTCCAAGTTCAGTGTAAATTGAGGAATGCCCATCGATTCTGTACTCAGATAACTGAGTTATGTTAATGAAGGTCACCGGTACTTTCATCTTCCGCACCACGCTGTTCACCACGTTCATGATCCTTATATCGGAGCCACTTCCCCAGTGCCATTTCTTCGTGATTGGCCTTGTCTCGTTGAAGCATTTTGTCCCGTTCTTTTTGCCCCAATCCGCACTCCTGGTACGGACAGATTATAAATTAGGTGGAAATGAAATTCAGAAACTCTTTAAACTTTTAATGGAACTGCAGAACGAGAAGAGAATTGATTGATGATGACAAAGGTATAAATTCAACATCTCTCTGTCTATTTAGAGCAATGACTTGTGTTCCACTCTTGCTTCGGCTCACTTATTTAGTTGATGTGTCTTTTTTTGAAAATTTGTTTTCAATCACACGTGAGAGAATATGATGCGTCTATTTTGAATATTTTTTCTGGATCCACAAGTGAGAGAACCTGATAGGGTTATAAATTCAAATCCACTCTGTTAGTTTAAGACGAAGTAGGTGAAAATTTCTTAGATGAAATAAACTAACCTCTGGTGTGTAGGAGACATTGTAGTGAAGAAAACTCGTGTTCTGTTTGGATCTATTGTTGAATCAACCCAGTTGGCCCATGTCTTCAATCCTAGCGTGTAGGAAACTGGAGTATCCAATTCTTCAAAGCCTTCCATTCCATTTGCAAACGAACCCCATCTGGAATTCACACACTCGTTGACAAGGAAAAAAGAAATGTAGTAAACAGAGCTTAATTACTGAAAGAAATCTTACAGTGACTTGATTTTGAGACCACTCATCCACCAAACGTAGGTGTTGAAGGCAAGAATATCAACGTCAAGCCAGTTTTTGGAGTGCTTTTCAACTGAATCCACTTTGAGAATTCTCTTCTTTGGATCTCCTATTATGGGCATATCCGAGTTTGATTCAACCAGAAACGGAGCCCAATAGAACTCGATCGTGGCATTGTATTCCTGAGAAAGAAAAGGCGGTATTGACAAGTTCAGAATCCTGAAAAAGAACAGATTCTAATCAGGCAATTAAGGTATTTGAAGAAGAAAGCTCTACCTTTGCCTTGAAGATTGAATGAACCCGGCCTCGTTTCATGGACTTGTGTTTTTTAGGAATTACGGATTCGACCAGGCAGACAAAGGACTGCCATTGTCCTCTCTGTAGTGAATCACCAACAAACATCAATCTCTTTCCTTGAAGTTTTCTCAGAGCAATTTCTGGATTAAACCTGAATTTGAAATGTCAAAATCACATGAGTCGGCCATTTAACGTGTTTGATAAAATTTCAAGATTTTAAGTTTTCAAAGTTGTTTCCAGACCTTGGCAAAATGCAGTCATCAGGCTGCCATTCCCAGTGACGGTAGTCAGAATCATTCCTTCCATTCTTGACACAAGAAACTTGCCTATCCAGATAGGGACACTTCCTGTCCGAGTACAAGGGCTTGATCGAACTATTGAACACCCACTTCCCATGAACAATATCACATTCCTCTGGATCAAAATCAAATCTGTCATCTGCTGGAAAATCAAGCGGTTTGCTCACCAACTTCGTTTGATCTGTCAAGAATGTTAGTATTCTCAGTACCCCTCAATGCCAAATTAAAAGGCAACAAATAAGTATCAAAAATGAATGAGGGATACCTTTTTTAGTTTTTTTAGACCTTGCAGCACAAGGAGAAAGCTTGAAAATGTTGCTTGAAGAAAGAAAACTAATTCTTTCAGTATAGAGAAGACCAAGGAATGCCAAAGCACAGAGTCCTATAGTAATAACAGAGAATGGCAGCCTTCCTCGAGGGGTTTTGACAGTGCCCATGTTTTTTTGAATTGGGTTTAGGAGGACACTAACCGGTCGAGGAGGCCAAGATAGCACAGAGATGCTTAAATGTGAATTAAAGGAAAACACAAAGAATGTTTGGAGGAATAGATTAGTGTGAAATTTCAACAAAATGATGAAGCAACACAATAGAGAATTATCTACTGGACTGCTTCAATTGGTTTCTTGAGTAGGAGTGAAGCTAAAGCTAGCTCAACTGTCGTATGTTTTTACCTCTAATTTATTGGAATAGTTGACCATATATAATGGAAAGAGGTTAGTGAGTGAGTTGCAGTGGTAACATCCAAGGGCTAGGTTCCCCCTTTTTCCCGGGTAATGAAAATCAATAGAATTTTTCCCAACCACTGCTCTAACAGTGACAAATGGGCTGGGTAGAGCCACCGGAAAACTCTCATGAACAGAGTAAGTTTATCCTCGGCCCATTAACCCATCATCAATCCTTACGGTTCATTAGCTTGGCCAGACTTGTAACCACTTGAAGATCACGAATCGGACCAATTTGCAAATTGAACCAAATGATACTTTTTAATCTCACTTCTCTCCCACTCATCCTCTAATCTCACTTCTCTCTTGTAGTAGAAATTTAATTTTTAGAAATAAGAACTTTGATTTAGGAATTAGTGAATAAAATTGAAGTTTTCATCTTTCACAATTTTTAATTAATTCTTATGAATTTCAAGTTCATTTTCTCTCTTTATTTTCTAATTTGATAGTTTTGTTAATTTATTATTTTTATTTTATACTTATTTATTTATTCAATTTTATTTATTTGAATGGTTTTTTATTTCGTACTTGATTGCTTCTATTTATTTGAATTGCTTTTTATTTGTTACTTGATTGCGTACTTATTTACTTTTATTTAGTTTAATTTTTTTCATTATCTCATTTATTTTAAAAAAATAGATAGATCTTCTTCAACCTCTCGTCACATGACTCAATGCTGGTGAAAAATGAAACTTGATCCCTTCACAAGTTGAAAAATAGACTACTCCCTCTCTATATTTATAATTCATTTGAATTAATTTTTCTTATTAATAAATATAAATAATTGTTGTTAGTTTATTAGATATTTTATTGATTTTTTACTATATTATTCTTGTCTCTTACTTTTCTCTAATAAATGTTTACAAGTTTGATCAGCCTAACAAAAAAATATTATTTTAATTTTATATTTAGTAACTCTTTGCAATTTATGCCTTGGAGGATAAATGAAGTTTGAGGTAGCTGGTAAAAAAAGGGTTCGGTTGCTGACTCATTCGGGATTAACATTATAAGAATGTGGAACAAATTTGCTCTCACTAGCAATGTTTTCAGAACTGAATGGACACAGGGGTTATCGGATAGATCGGACCAGGTCGGATCGGGTTTGTGAATTTTTCAATTAAAAAATATTTTATGTTAAATTATCTATATTATTATCTTAAGAAACACAACATATATATAACATGAGCAATAAATATTATGGAACAAATAAAAAATCATGCTAAATAATTATAAAAAGCCACCTATTAAACATTAAGAATCACAACTACAATCTCAAAAATTTAAATCTAACTCAATCATCCATAACAAAATATCCAAATATAAACTTTCACAGGTCATAAAATAAACCTAAAACATCATATCAAATACAATAATTCATTATAAAGTGTTCAACATAATCACTCCATAATAACCAAGGTGTAACTTAACCGATGAATCTCACCCCCTCCGATTTCCTTTTGACAAAATCTGCATATATTTCTCTTTCTCCCATTTTTATTTTGAAATTAAAGTTCTATTACTGTTATATTATTTCTGAAATATTTCAAGAATCATGCTACTTTAAATTAAAATTTTATTCCTTTTATATTCTGAAATTCACAAATAATATTAAAATAATTACAACATCATACATAATATTTAATAAACAATAAAAGATATAGAACATTTATTATATAGTTAAATTGAAATTCTAAATAAGACTAAAAAAAATAAAATTAAAACTAATAAAATTATAAATATTAACAACACATTCAACCTAAATAAAATAAAATAAAATAAAATGAGGAAAGAAGAATATTAATTGCTTACTGCAGAGGTTGAGGTGCCACCGCCGCCGTAGCTGTTGAGGTGCCGTTACCGCTGCTTGTAGTAGGAGTGAAGAGACTGGAAGCTAGGGGAAGATAGTGAGGGAGAAGGAAGGTTGCGGGGAAACTGGGAAGGAAGGAAGGAATAAAACTAGAAAAGAAAAGAAAAGAAAAGGAAGGAAGAAAAGACAAAAAAGTTAACTTTCTTTATTTTTTTTTTTGAACTCTCAAGTAAAACAAAACCGTTTCAATCAAAAAAATTTTTTTTTTTTTAAAAGTCCAAAATGATGTCGTTCAACTTATGGTTGATTTAAAAAAAATTAGAAAGGAAATTGGGTTTCATCGGCCGGTCTGGTCCGGGCTTCACAACATTGCTCATTAGTATCGTTTTTGTCATAGTTGACTCTAAAATTCAACTTTGAATATACTTCCACTTCTCAACTTTTTAGATTCATTTTTCTGGAGTGCACGTGTCATTTGATCCATAAAGTATTTTAGTTTTCTAAATTTGATCCTTAATGTGCTATTTATTTTTTTATTTATTTTATCATTCATTAATTTTAATTTAGTAACTTTGATCAATATCATTTTCTTTTATCTTTTTTTTTGTTGTCAAATTTCTTTTTTCGTTTGGCATATTGGGTTATTTTTACAAAAATATGTTTTTAACCTTTTTTGGGTGGAAAGAGAAGGGTATTTTAGAAAGTTCTTTTTTTTTATCTGATCCATAAATGATAAATTGTCATTTTTTATCCCTTCCTTCTTTTTATTTTTGCAAGTTTGGTTCTAAATGTTTTTTTAGTCCTTTTTTTGGTGCTCCATCTTTTTATTTTTCTTTACTTTAGCCTTTTTTTGTCTGAAATGAGAAGGGTATTTTGGAAAATTTAATTTTTTAGTCATATACACAAATGATAAATTATCATTTTTGGTCCCCACCTCCTTTTTAAGCATGAACTTGAAATTTTAAAATTTTTCAATTCATTTGGTTCTCATTTGGCCCTCTAAATGAAAGTAAAAAGTAGGTTAGCTGAAGTTGACAATATTGTTGAAATATATATAAAAAAAAGAGTTTTTTCTATTTCATATCTAAAATCTAACATTCTAAGGAAGAAAACTATACTATTATTACAAAAAAGAATTAAGAAAGAAAAATAAACAGTAGATTTTTAATAAAAAAAATCAAATATTTGACTGATAAAAAGTTTAAAAATAAAAGTCGACAATCTAATAAACAAAATTCTTGTTTGTTCAATTTGTCAAAAAGGAAGTGTAGGACAATGAATTTCTCCACCGCAAAAGGAACTAACTTTTGACAGATTTTGTGGAGGTTTTTGAAATAGCTTTGAATGGTTTAATATGGTGATGGGTTCTGTTATCAGAAATTTTTGTTACACACTGCCTTGGTGTCCCCGATTCATATACTCTGGTCATACAGAAAAGAAAATATTTTCTGCAGGAAAAACAAGAAGCAATAAAAGCTGAAACTCAAGATTTAATGAAAGTTGGCATAATTCGGAGAGTGTAGTTTTGTTCTTGGATTTCCAATCCCATTATCATCCCTTAGCCTGATGGCTTTCCTAGAATGTGTATTGATTTTACTTCTCTGAACAAGACAATACCCAAGAAGCCTTTTCTCATGCCTAAAATCGATCAACTTGTTGATGCCATATCTGGATTTTCTCTGTTGTGTTTTCCGAATGCTCATAAAAGATATCACCAAATCCAGATAACATTAGAGGATGAAGAGAAGACTTCTATTGTCACCTTGCATGGTCTATTTTGCTATAAGAATAATGCCTTTCAAATTGAAGAATGCAGGAGCTGACTTTCAAGAGATGGTGAACAAAATGTTTTAGTGACAATTAGGTTGAAATGTGAAAGCTTATGTTGATGACACTTTAATAAAGTTCCAATCCTAAGAAGACATTTTTGTTGGCTTGGAAGAATCTTTCATTCGAAGAAATGTTCTTTTAGCTTAGAAGCAAGCAAATTTCTAGCTTTCATGGTGTCCCAAAGGGGAATGAAGCTAGCCCAAAGAAAATTAAGGCATTGATGGAAATGCAGCGATATAAATTAGCCAAAGAAGTTCAACATTTGACCAGACGGATTGCTCTTTGAATAGATTTCTTTCCATGTCTGGGAAAAAATCACCTCCTTTCTATAAGGTAATCCACAATCCTAAAAAGTTCGAAAGGAATTCTGATTGTGATATTGCTTTTATGAAAATAAAGGAGTATTTAGGTTCTTCACCCATTCTTTTTTCTCCTCTTATTGGAGAACCGTTATTTTGATACATTTTCTATCTCAATGATGATATTAAGCTCAGTCTTATGAGCCTTATAATTCTCAGGATTGAAGCTAATTTATTATAACTTGTTACAAAGCCCGGAGGCTAGATACTCTAATCTAGAGAAGCACTATAAGGTATCTGCAATCCTAAAAGGTTTGGCTGAAATTCTGATTGTGATACTGCTTTTAAGAAAATAAAGGAGTATTTGGGTTCTCATCGAAGAATCATTACTCTTATACATGTCTATCTCAGTGATGACATTGAGCTCAATCTTATTTGTCTCTGCGAGGCTCAGGATTGAAGCCAATTTATTATTTCAACCACTCATTACAAATCCCGAAGGCTAGATAATCTACTCTAGAGAAGCACATTCTGGTTTTATTAATTTCTGACTAGAAACTTAAACCTTATTATCAAGTTCACATTATTAATGTGTTGACTAGTGCTCCCATTGAGCAAATTCTACACAAGCCCAATACAGCAGGACGATTGATGAGTTGAGTTATCAAACTTTTGGAGTTAACAAAAGGTCAAGTCTTCTCTGAATATACTATTCCCCTATCCCGTCATTATCCTCCAACTAATGAATCTATGTCTCTGAAGAATTGTTGGATTTTATACACCGATGTATTGTCTGAAGGTGTAGGTGTCTAGATCAATCCCAAAGGAACTAGTTTTGCTTACACATTGAAGTAAGAATTCCCCATCAGCAATAGTGAGTTCGAATATGAAGCATTCCTTGATGGATTAATGGTTGCCAAAAGTCTTCATATTTCTAATCTCCTAGCAAAGATCTATTCCCAATTGTTGCCTGAGCATATAAATGGAGAATATGAGGCTTGAGAACATAATATGGTGAAGTATCTAACAGAAGCCCATAAATTCATTGCCCAATTCAAATCTTTGAAAGTTGAGCATATTCCAATGAAAGAATAATGTCGAAGCTGATTTTTTTTTTATTAAAAGTGAAGAAAAGCACTAATATTGATGACACTTGGACACTTGAAGGCGAAATCAATTAATTGCATTAATATTATGCCAATTGATATATCTGATTCTTGGGTAACATCTATATTGAAATATATTTATGAAGGTAACATTCATATAAGTTTTTCATAATGTTATATTAATTATTATAACATGTTTACTAAAAAATTCCTCATACTTTATTAAAAGGAATTCTTCATGAAGATGGAGAAGATGCATGAAAGATCAAAACTACATCTTCCTGATATGTCATCATGAATGATCAAACTTTGATACTTTGAAAACTCCTCCAAATCGAAGCAAATTTGTATTCCATACTTGGCCACCTTTAGCTCCCATTCAAATGAAGCTAAATGTATTCTATTTCTAAAAATTCATACCCTACGGTTGGTTTATTGGGTAGATACTTTCTATAATTCCAAGGAAATTTCACTTCTTCTAAAAATAAAATTCATGCTTCTAGTAATGAATAGAACTTGATCCTTTATAGATATTTGTATGATTGGTTCATTTTTGATAGTAGAGAAAACATCTACCTCTTTGGTCTTTATTCTCTAATAGACCGTGAATAATTTTCTCCGTAGTTCTAAGTAGTAATCAATCCCACAAGCTTTGCATGTTAAAAAGCTACTGTACTCCTAATAAAATTTGGGTTTAGTTGCCCCAACTAAATCCTAAAAAAATTCATAATATCTACAAATAAAGGGTGATCTGGTAATCTTAACCTAGGCCTAAAATAGGCAACATATGAAGTCATAAATCCCAAGGGTGGCTTATTTATCCTACCCGTTCACAATCTGAAGCAATATCGAAGTCAACAGATTCATCTTGCTTATTATGCTCCGAGTAGTACGATATATAGGCAATTTATTCTATTTGCACCCTCATCACATCTAGGTTGGCTATCCCTTGATTCTTCAACAAATAATTGATTATTAGCTCTATAATCATTATTCTTCCTTATATCATTTTCATGGTAAAAATGAAAATCTACAATTTTTATTCCTAAACTATACTAAATAGTAGATATTTAGCATCTTGACGAGTACGATCAATCACCTCCCTGAACATCTCCAATCTCATTCTCTAACCCGATTCACTATAATAGCCGAACTACTGGCTATTTCACCAACAAATATTGTTGAATAATCCCCAAATCTTGGAATCTATATGCTCACTACTGCTAAAAGTTGACTCTGAAAACATTTTCATTCAAACACTCTTGGAAAAATAAGAAAGGTATTGAAAATGTCAAATATCTACATTAGAAGTCACCGTTAGCCTTTTGGAAGTACACTTCAAAAACTTTGAACAAGAATATGAAAAGCTAGAACTTTTACCAGAACATATTGCAAATTTTGCAAGAAAAAAAAAATCTTTATACGCACCTAGAAGAACCCAAAAATTTGAACAAAAATTTGCAGTGAGACAAAAAAAAAGTGCAAATACTAACTGATCGAATTTTTTTGTCTCTCAGAAAACTCTTGCTAAATTTCTAGAAACAAGAAATGAAGAAAGCAGAAAATGAATATTTCACTCTATAATTTTTGTTTTTATATCTCACAAAAATATATTAATAGGCTGGAGTGAATCTGAACCATTGGACTAGCTGATGTGTCACTCATCCATTCATATTATTAACACAGATAAAAAGACATTTTACTTTTTTAACCAAATGATATATATTGTGTCTTTTTGGATATCTTATAGCCGAATGATGTGTTCGACCATAAATCTTGAAAGATATCAACCTGAATGCTAAATTCATTGATAATTTAGTTGTTAAAGTCTTTTTATTTATTTTTTGAAAGGGCAAAGATGCATATAAAATGTATATATACATTTATCCTTCCCCGATGGGTTTAATATAAAGATTTCCGAAGGGTAATATCTGAATGATTATTTAATGATAAATTAATAGTTCCCGAACCGTATTAACCTGAACAATCTGTTTGGTGATAAATCCTAAACGGTATTACCTCGAATGATAGATTCATTGATAATTTGGTAATTAAAGCCTTTTTATTTATTTTTTAAGAAGGCATATGGTATATATTACGCATTTTAATATGTTTATAAATATTATATAATTGCTACTTATATTTATTTATTAATATTTTATTCCCACTTGATTGTAGAAAGATCTCTTAATTCCTCCTTCATCATTCCACTATAAATAACCAATATCAAATCATTTATAAGGTATTTCTCTCTCACTACAAACTTTATCTCTCTACAATTGCATTACAACTCTTTCATTCTCCCATTGACTTAATCATCAGAGAGCCTTTAAGGAAGCTATTCATCCTTTGCTGACTATTTTAAATTTTAAGAGATGTTTGATTTTGTTTTATATCATTTAGTCCATATATAATTTGATTTTTTTTTTCATTCTATAGGAAGATCAAGTTGTTGAGGCGTAAAATCGAAACCACAGCCTACATTATGCAGGTCTTACCTCTGAATCATTTGGCCAAGGCCTTGGGTGCCGTTATGGTCTTTTATGATCACTCTTCATAAGGATTTTATTTTCGTAAAATATATAATTATAAGATAAGAAATGTAAATACATAAATAAAATTTTCGGATATGCTTTAATACATTTTTTCAAAAAACATTTTCTAGTAAACCAATAATCTTCTAATATATATGGGTTGCCCCAAGCTACACTAATAAAAAGACTAATAAAAATCTTATGCTCAACCTTTAATTATTATTTTTTAATATATGTTATATATTAAACTCAAAAAAATAAAATAAGATTCATATGATATTTTATCTTTTATTGATTTATATTAATTTTTTTTACTTGTTTAACAAAAGAGAGTAACACATAAATATGTAATAAAATATCTAAAATTTAAAAAACTTTCTAAATATTTTAAAATATCAAATATTCCTAAAATTTAATTTATTTTTTTTTCAAAATTTAATCTAACAAAATATATAACATAAATAAAAACTATAATAAAAGATCCAAAATCAATTTAATTTAATCATCTAAATCAGATACTAGATTATCCCACAGTAACGGCATCGAGTGTAATGGTTTTCTCCCACTCGTTTATCATATATTACGTGGGCGTTGATTGAGCCCACATGCAAAATGTGCACCCTCTTTTTTGTCAATGGAAAGGGGGGAAAGAATCAAGGGTCACTCAACGACAAAAAGCACCGTTCACCGCTAATCTCCAACACTTTCCTCCGTCTCGGAGTTTTCAGTTTCTTCAGTCGGTGGGGGAGGGGTAGGATGTGAGAGCAGTATACTATGTTCTCAGTGACAGTAATGGTATTACTTTGATGGCCCACCTGGAGGTCTTACTTGTCCATTTCCAAATTCATGCACCCAAGTGTAGGGTTGCTCACCGTTCTGATTTGATTACTATTAAATTTTATAATTAAATTTTCATAATTAGTTATAAAAAAATTTTAATAGTCAGTTATACATCTTAGTAGGTAATGAATCAAATCAAATTATTTTTTAATTAATTATATATGGATTTGATTTTATTAATAATAGCTTAATTTTTTTCTATTTATATAAAATATATTCATATCATTTTTATATATTCTATATTATTAAATAATATTTTAAGTTTATTATAAAAATTTAAATTTATTTTGTCTTAAAATTATTTTATATATAATATAATTATATGATATATGTTATAATTTTTGTATTATTAAAAAATTTTCCTACTCAATCAAATCCATACTTATTTTTTAACCAATTAAATGGATTAACCGATAGCACCCCTAACCAAGTGGTCGCTCATTTGTCACCCTCTAGTTGATCTAGCCGGTAGCCACTAGACTTCCGCCCGAAGAATTCTCATAGTACTTTCCCACCAAGAAAAATGCATGATATACATATGCACATGCATACATAAATTCCATCATCTTATTTTATATTTTGATTGATTTGCTCAAAATTAAATTTCATTTGTTAAAATAATAAATTTTTAATATAATTTATGTCCTTACTTTTAATATTAAATGGTTGCAAATATACTGAGGGATTGTATATAAAGAGTTGCGTTACAGAGTTGCAGTGGTCAGGCAAGTAGCATTTGTTTCTTTGTCTCGAGATAAAGGTGGTAATTTCTCTGCAGCAAAGAGGAAGATGCCTTCTTCTAGTATTTCTAGGTCCAGCAGTAGCACCGAGGGCACTTCTATTGGGGGCTCGTTTGAGGCTTACTTTAACGGATGGATGGCACGGAATGAACAACTCCTTGATGAGCTGGTCACGGCGAGGGATTCTTCCAGTGAGATTCACAAGAATGATTTGAGTGATCTCTTTACCCGAGTGCGCTCTCATTATGAGGATTACTTTGCAGAGAAGTCCAGGATGAGCAACAGAAACGTGTTCCTGATGTTCTCCCCACCTTGGTTTACTCCGCTCGAGAGGAGTTTCCTCTGGATTGCAGGTTTCAAGCCTGGATTGGCATGCCGCTTAGCTTTGACCTCCGTGGATGATTTGACTGAGGAACAAATTGAGAGAATTCGTCAGCTACATCACGAGACGAAGGTACAGGAGAAAGCAATGGAAGATGGACTGGCTAAGACTCAAGAAAGAGTGGCGGCGCCGCCGTTGATGGACTTTGCAAGGAGTCTAGGACGACGGCAGCGGCTAACATTTCAAGGAGAGATAGAGGAAGTGGACACCATGATTGAATCGCTGAAAGCTTCCATGCTAAGCTCGCTGAACGATGCTGAGCGGCTGAGAACGAGTACAGCTGATGGGGTGTTGGGAATACTGAGTCCTATTCAGACCGTCTGTTTCTTTGCAGCTGCTGCGGAGTTACTGCTGAGACTTCGGAATCTAGGTTTGCAGAACGAGGCTGATCGAGCTCATGCCGCAGTCAACATTGGTTGGTAAACGGTTTGGGGGTGAGTGGCTGAGTACTCGGCTATGTCTCGGCTTCGTTGAGAAGTTTTGGCATTCTCGGATTTTTGTTAGAACTTAGAAGCTTTAATAGGATAATATTTGCTGTTATGTTAATTAGTTTCAGCATTTGCTGCTTCGGACAATTTTTTGTTTTTCTTTCTTTCGTGGCTTTTTTTTTCAGCCATGATCTCACACGTTTTTTTTTTTTTTCTCATAGCAATTCACACCAACTACTTCCTGCCACTTCAGGGGAGGAAGTCATGTGAGAAGAAAACAAGGGGACAATTTCATTCTTTTGTTGAAGTCGACACCCGTTCTAAGAGAATCAAAAGAAATTAAGATAACTAAAAAACAATCAGACCTAGAAACCAAACTTGCTCCCCAGTTTTTGTTCGTATTTGAGTAAAAAAAATTGTAATCAAATCCCAAATTCAAATCGTCCTAACCTTTTTCGAGAAATTGGGTACCAAATCTTCTTCACTGTAAGTGTTCTTTGGTGTAACGAGAACAAGATGAGTAAAGCATCTGATTCAGGTACGATTAAGATGAGTAAAGCAGTAAAGCATGATTCAGGTACGATTTTAATTCTTATTGCATCTTTCTTTAGCTTGGTTCTTGTTCTTTAAATTCAAATATTTAGTCAAGAAAAGGGATGAAAAGGTAGAATGTGCAGTAAGGTACTTCTGTCCTAATTGTGTGTGTGTTTACATTTTGTTAATAGTATATGTGGGCAAAAGGGATTTTCGGCCATATATGTAATGCTGCTATTTTGAATTAAAAAACATCCATTCTTGTGGATGTCGTGAATGCTCTATTGGCTTGGTCCCTTTTAACTTTTATTATTATTATTATTATTATTATTATTATTATTATTATTATTATTATTATT
>JAWZTD010000118.1:127093-143869 GCA_035221335.1 Echites panduratus | reverse complement strand
GTTCATTGAATCTTTATTGTATTACAAATATTAGTGTTCATTATATTTAAAAGGCGATGAATAAGAAATGTAAAATTGATATAATAAAAAATTTATTTTTTTAAAATATTAATAGGTGTCTATCTCCTTAAGGAATCAAAGAATAAAGGGGAAAAAAAAGTTTTCTATAAATTAGTAAAGGATTATTTTTTATTGAATATTGTCTTTTTTCAAAAATTAAGTGTTTCATTAATTGGATTTGAATATAGTTTTATTTAGTATTACTTTACATATATAAAATTCGATGTACATAGGAACATTTAATTTTAAAATAGAGGTAAACTTGTCAGTTAATGATATATTACTAAATAAAATAAATTGTAATTTGGTATTATTTGAAAATTTTGAAGCTCCATTTCAAGTTTCCTCTATAAATAAATACCATCGTCTATTGCAAGTTTTCTCATTGCAAAAGAGATTTAGCACTAAAAGAGATGGTTATAAAGAAGAGCACTTCCATCCTCCTTGTTCTCTGTTTCATTCTTTTTGTAGGTCAGTATATTCTTTTTCATATATAGTTTTCATCCAAACATTTCTTTAATAAATTTTAATTATTAATCTTTTCATTTATCATGATATCTATATTTATAAAATCAGGTTGCAAAGATGCAGTAGCACAAAAATGCTGCAAAAATCATCCATCGGTTGGAAATTGTGTGAAGGGCAAAGATGACGATCCAAATACTAATGGAAAATGTTGGGAATTTTGTATCAACGATTGCGAGAGATGAGGGCTTTGCAAAAAATCAGGCCACGAAAATGTTTGTTATTGTGCTTGCTAATGAGTAGTGTACTTATATTATATATTGCACAAAATCTATAATAGATAATTTGTGATTTTAAAGATTAATAAATGAATAGTTTTTTATGTCAGTGAATTCTACGATGCATATCAATGGAACATCTATGTTTCTTTAAAATCGATAATCAGGTTCCCAAATCTTCAAATTGAAGCAGAATATTGAATTGAATTTGTTGTTATTACCCTTTACAAGTTGATGGTGAAGGGGAATTTAGAGATCGATTTGGGCCAAAATGGGATATCCTAGGAGTATATGGAACTTGCTTACAAAAGAATAAAATAGGAGAGTCTCTCCTGATAAATGTTTTGATAATCAAGTTAGAGATTATCTCAAAAGAAATAAAAGAAATTCAGAATAATAAAATATCAAAAAATTCATAATCAGGTCATGATTTGGGTTCTCTATTTATATAGTTTATCAAGGATATTTTTGTTTTTAAGAGAGTAAATAATTTTCGAAATTGATACTTTTTTTTTAATAACATCTAAATAGATATCTGATTATTTTAAATAAATGGGATAACCATTTTATATATAAATGTCCTCTTTACACACTTATACTAAACGAATATGATCTTGTATTTAATTACTTCGGGAAATTATTCCTATCTTGTGAGTTCCCCTTACCCTTTCCCGAATGCGACTTCTCTCATTTGGTTATTTGACGGGACGGACTGGACTCTTATTCTTTGGATCCAAATATTTAATACCTTTCATAAATGGTCCAAGCAAAAATATTGTCTTCAAGTGATGGGCTTCCACATGGATTGGCATTGGCCTAAACCATACTAAACCATTCAAAAGTGTTAAACCCACATGATGTCCCCGGTGAATACACACGTGGATTCAAAATCATTAAATATAAATATTAAATATTATTATGTTAATAAATAGTTTTGTTTAAATTAAGCATAAAAATTTAATGAAATCTCAGAATTTTATTAATATAATTTACAAATTTCAAAATATATACTGTACTGATAGGAAAAAATAAAATGCAAAAATATAGTAATCAATAGGATTCTAATAATATTCTTCAATCTATTAAAAAATTCCCTACGAGAGAAACTTAATGAATCTCTCTTATTGGTTTAATAGATGATTGAGCTGTTGACTTGAGAAAAGTGCTTGACTTTTGAGCAGTGACCTTCCTCAGTTTCTTGTTTTAATTAATGGCTTATTTGCTTGCTTATCTCAATCAGAACCTATCCAAGAAAAAACAAAAAAGGAACACACAAAATGATAGAATAAAATTCACTCAATTATATTTATTCATAGACAGGTGTTACGCAACCGACTCATAGCAAATATAGAGAGAGAGAGACAGAGAGCAAAACATCCACAAATCGAGCAACTCAATGTAACAAAGTAAATTCACATTCTTCCTTCATAATATACTAGCGCTAAAACAGAAACCACATAAAAAGAGAAATTAATTATCAAAGCTCATTTATATTGTTATTTAATAATAATAATAATAATAATAATTGATTTATATATCTTTTAATTAAATGAAATGATTAAATTAATATGAATAAGTTCATTGAATCTTTATTGTATTATAAACATTATTATTTATTGTATTTAAAAGGTGATAAATAAGAGATGTAAAATCTATATAATAAAATGTTTAGTATTTTTTTAAATATTGACACATGGCTCTTTGAGGAATAAAAAAAAAAAAAAAGGTTTTCTATAGTTTAAGAGGCTATTCTACATATATAATTTCATGCATAAATCTTTTTGAATTTTTCAACTTCTCTAGTACTATAAAATATTAATAATCTCTTCGTACATTTCATGATTATACAAAAAAAATCATAAAAAAATAATTATTTGCATATAAAAATACGATTGAATGGTTATTACTATCAATATAGTCGACTTGACGGACACTTTCTTCTGTATAAATTTTTCGTAAACAAATGAAATTACAGAACACCTAAAAACTATTTGAGTAATCATGATTTCCTTCTTGATCCGCTATGGTAAAATTCCGAATTTTATCCCTTTGTTTTTTACCTTCAGGTAACATCCTATTATATATTCAGTCTTTTATTAGAAATTATATATTTTGACAGTCATTTAATTTGTGCACTTCCGGCTAAAAGGTTGACCTTTTTTTTTTTTCTTTTTTATCTAATATCTATGCAAAAAAAAAAGACTTCTTCATTTTATGCGATTCTAAAGTTAGGTTTGTATACTTCAAATAAATATAGTTTCCTTTTTTTATTAATATAATTCAGGTAGTTTGATTTTTATTGAAATCTCTTGTAGTTTACTCCAAATATTCTAATATATTTTTTGTGTGACATTATCTAATACATCAATAAAAAGCTTGTACTTATCCCATTACTAAATATAAGTTATTGTTGTTAGTTAATTTGATAATTGATGTTTTTTTTCTATAATGAAATGGTGTTTAGATTTTTTGAAAGGGTGATTAGAAGACATTTTAGAAAGAAAAAGTTAAATTAATTTTTATAAAATGATAGTTAGTGGTTTAACGAGAGGAATACACATTTTTATTTATTTTTATAGATAAATTTTATTAACTAAATTTTAAAAATATAAACTAAATTTAAAAAAATTTTGATTTTTTAACACATAAATTTTTTATTGAAGTATAAAAAATGTACTCGAAGATCTAAAAAGGTGAAACCCACTACAAGGGTTGATCAATCAGTTGGAAGAGAAGATAGAAATTGAACTTTCTAGTTCCAATGTTTGGGAAGTTGTTTGAATCGGGAAGCTTTTATTTCTGTTCACTTGCCAATGTTCAGTGTTTCACATATCTTATTATATATCTTTGTGTGACTTTTAGTTATATTAATAAAATATTATTAATAAAAATTTTATTTTTAATTATTATTTTTAATAAATTTTATATATTAAATAAAAAAATAAATTAAATACTTGGACACGATCTTTTAGAGAAACGAATGATTTGTGAACTGACTCAGGCCCAGAAAGATGTGTCCGGACACATCGTTTTGCTGGGCCAATAGAAGTTTAATTCATTAATTAGTTGAAAACCACGGGATTTGGAAATAATTGACGAATCATTATCTGGCGTGTTCCACTTCCATCTGTGCGTAGTAACTGAGACGGGTTCTCCCAAGTTGACGAGTCCCTGGCTGAGCCTGGCACCACCATCAGGCACAAAAGCGGTTAAACCGTTTTGACCGTTTCATTTCGCATCCTCAGGTTTCACTCGATCATTGCTCCATTCTTCTGATCGCTTCATCTCTTTACGATTTTCTGATTCTATTTTCTTCAGATTCACTTTGGAGGAACTGCAGTGAAGAAAAAAAAAATGGAAAATCTCGAAGAATCACCAGGCCATTTCAAGCTGTGGCGCGAACTGGAATTGCATGAATTCAAAGATACTTTTGTGATTAAGCCTGTAGAATCAAGCGATCGAGGCTTCTCCATCAGCAGGTCGGACGGCAACATCGCGAATTTGAATGGTCAGTTCTGTTGTTTTATTCATTTCCAACTGTTCTAAGGTTCATTTATGTTTTTGTTGGTAAATATATGAAGGGAATTGGGATTGAACAGGCATTTTTTTTTTCTTAGAAAAAATTCTAATGTTCCTCAAGTATATTGAAAAGGAGCACTATGATTTCATTTGATTACTTCTTTTTACTTAAATCTGATGATATAGTGGAAAATGTGCTACTGTTGAATTTACCTTCCCTTAATAATGTAACTGTTGGATTTTCCTTTTTGTTTGGTATTGACTGTTTCAGGTGAAGTCAATTCTGGAGATCCTTCTAGTGGCAAGGTCTCTAGGATATATGGAGTAGTTGGAACTATAAGGTTACTAGCAGGTACTGTTCAAATAAATTGCTACAGAAATTGGCTGAAATGAAGCTGCGACAATCTGATCCTGGGGTTCTTGTATTGGAAACTTAATAAACTGTAAATTGGCCGACTTGATTTAGAGGTTCTGCATTTGATTCATGCTCTTGAAACTTGAAAAAAGAAATTGAATTTGTGAAAAGGAAGAGAAGGCTCAGATTAGTTTCTGGTATGAATTGAGCAATGCTGCTCTTTCATGCTTAGATAGTAAAGGAGAAGTCAAAGAAGCTTCTTAAAGAAGCAAAGATGCCTGGATACTATAGATCTATAGTCACGAGAATTTTGCAAAAGATTTTGATATGTTAGACGTATATGAGACATTAAGTATTCAATAGTTGAAGCATATTCTAATTCTGTTTCATTATATGGATCATTTTAGAATTTAAAAGTCTCCTCAAAATATAAAATGTTTTACAGGAATTTTATGAGCATTTATTCACCTTTTCAAATGTTATTCTTAACTGATATTTCTAACTTCAGTTTCCTAGGTAATTTAATTGAGGGCGCTTTAGGTAGGTTGATTAAAAAAGACACTGGTTTATTAATTTTTAATCCTCGTTCTAAGGTCTAAAATAACCCATGTAATGAGATAGAGGGAGAGTGCAGTTTTTATTTTTATTTTTATTTTTATTAATCTCTATTTTTATTTATATATAACTATTCAATTGTTTTATTTATTTCACAATTTCCAAAACAAGGTAATTTAATCTCTGATACTAGTAATTAAAACAATATAAATTTCCTTAATAATTGTCACAAGTGAGTCTATTAATGTGGAATGAATGTAGTAGAAAGATGTCTCCCATCAAAAGACAAAAAGCAGAACTTTGAAGTAAAAATGAGAGTTCTGGATATTTCTTTTAGCAGGGGAGAGATGACAGCATTGCTGTGTCATCTTCACTTTTAGTAGTGAATAAATGAGAATTGTTGAAATATGGTATGGGAATGCAAATTAAGCCATACTTTAAGATCAAAGTTGTCAACTTGATATGCTGCCATACTGACCTTTTTTGCAATAATAAGACATTTAGGCATATTTTTGTCATGCTGAATGATTTTTAAAATGAAGAAAAGGTCTGTTACTTTAGAAGTGAATAAAAGAATAAAGAGCAATGGTACTGTCAGAAAATGCATTAAATGAAGCAGACTCTAAAATCTATCACTATGTGGCAAGGAATTCTTTAAGTCTTCCAATTAAATTCCATATGAAGAAAATTGGAGATGATGCCATAACAATTGCATGGAAACGTTCTACCTGTAACAGAATTGATGAAATGTAACTACAATATTGTGCTGAAAAATAGGGAAGCCTTTATGGGTAAATTATCTACTTACTTTCATTAACTGCAAATCTTGAATGTTTCTCCCTGGAAACTCTAAAAGTTTGTCTCTTAGGTCACCTTTCATATCTGTTTCCCCATGGAATTAATAATATTTGAAACGTCAGTAGATTTCTTCTTTAAAACAAATAAGAATCTAAATATTTTCTGCTTTTTCGAGTACTTATCTCTGGGAATGGAGAATGTTACCAAATCCTTCTATAAAATTGTTTGCAGGAACTCATATATTAGTTATAACTTCAAGGAAGGAAGTTGGTACTTTCCTTGGTTTCCCGGTTTTCAGAGTGATGTCTATGAAGTTTCTATCTTGTAATGAAGCTTCAAAAGATTTAACCAGTGACGAGGTATTTCTATCTTTCTCTGTCATGCTTCGAAAGTTGAATTTTAGAATGCTCTAAGTTATCAAGTGTAGTTATTTCCTATGAATCAATGAAGCTATCTTCCTGTCATATTTGGCTGTAGAAAAAGGAGGAATCGTACTTCATGACTCTGCTAAGAGTTGTGGAATCAACTCCAGGCTTGTACTATTCTTATGAAACAGATATCACTCTGAAGTATGTTTTTTAGCAGTTAGTGGATGTCCTTTGAATTTGTTCTTTAGGTTGAGTATCCCCATATCATGATCTTATTCTTATCGTGGAACCTAATTATGTCCAGTTTACAGAGAAGATTCAGACTAGCCAATGGGTGGATGAGTAAACCTCTTTGGAAGCAGGTTTGTTCAGAAAAATAGATTCTCAAATTTACCAAATGTGTTCCTTCCATGCTTTCTTGGATAAGATGATATATACTTGATTCATGTGGTCAGTATGTCTTTGAGAACTTGTCATAACTGCATTTGAAATCTGACTGCATAGTTTTATAATCTGGTCAAGGTTTAGAGGATTGAAAGTTTTGAAGTGAAATCGTAAGGAATCTGTTTGACATGCTTTCCTGGTTTTCTTCATATTCTTTTGTTGGACCACCCCTTTCCAATGGGAGACACAAGGATGGATGTTCCCTTGTTTTGGGGTTTCAGAATGGCAGAAGTAAAAAAAGGGGAAAGACCAAAAAAGACCAAAAAGGGATAGCTTGAATAAGATGGGTTTCTGTTAGTATCCCAGGGAAACCTACAGAATTCTAGAACTTTAGCATTCCTACTTTTCTTATTTTTAGAATTTCCTTTTTTTTTTCCTAAAAGCTGTATGGATAGCTCCACTTTGTTTAGAGACACTTTTCCCACTAGTTTCCCCACTTTTTCCACCTACACTATTGTTGTAATGTCAGTTTCATTAGTTTCAGTATGTAAAATGTTTTTTATCTAACAAAATTTCATGAAGAATTATATGCAACTTTCGAGTATTTTAACTCAAGATGTTCTCAGGTTCTAAGTAACCTGAATTTCAATCATAGGTAAAAAAAGAAGTCTTTCAAACCTATATCTTCTCCCAAGCCCTTCCAGATATTTACCCAAACATCCATACCCCGATCAATAACCAGGGACAACTTTCACTACCTTGACACAGGTGCAGTCATATGATAAGTAATTCATGGTGCTGACGGTATCTGAATGGAAAAATTTTTGCACGGCAGATTTTTGAATGTCCTTGTGCCTTGTTTTGATGACACGGTTATGGGATAGATTAGGAAACAAATGGTTTCATTGGCTGTGTTGGATGTTTAAGTAAACTCCTCTGAATAACTTAACCTTTGGATACAGTGGTAATTAACAAATTCGTTTCCATCGAATTTGGTAAAATAAGAACCGTAGTTTGCGTGGGTCTTAATATTTCCTAATTCACTCCAGAAGAGCAATTTTTTTTTGGGATTTTATTCATTCTATGTACTCCCATGTTCCTCATTATTGAGACCTTGTAGAAAGCTCTCATCTAGAACTAATTGGGTTAAAGGTTTTGCTGCATGCTTAATGTTCTTTATTCACCTCTCTGTCCATCATAACAAGAGCTTTATCATTCGCAACTATATTTCCTCTCTCTGCTCCATATGATGTCCAGGGTGATTTGATCTTGGACATTGTAAACAGTGAACTAGAATTCCATGAGAAAGAAGTGGCACGCCTCCATCGGTTAGGACTATCCCAATATTTGACAATTTCCTTTTCCCAATAGCAAGATGGCAACTCCTTTTAAAATTGACATTCAATATATACCCTGCACCTCAGAAGTTATGCTTATTAGTAATAATGCCATATTTCTTTATTTTCAATTGTTTTGCTTATCTCTATCCCGATTCAATTTCAGGCTGATCCAAGATTTGTTTGGAATAGAAATATGATTGAGGGCCTTATTGAGAATAAGGTTAGAGTTTATCAATTTCAAAATGAGAACATTTTTTTTCCCTTTTTCCTAATATCAAATAATATCCATAAACCACACATCTGTAAAACTTGTAAATGCTTTTCATTGTTTTCATTGAATCCAATGAACACGAATTTTAGCTAAAGAGTAACTCTAAGGAGTTTGATGTAATGTTGTTTGCCCCTATCTGATTACCTTTCTTCTTGCAGCTTGATGGGTTCACCATTCCACTGTTACAAGGAAATATCCTGAATATTGGTTGTCTCCACCCTCTTGCTTTTGTTTATAAGTGCATCAGCAATTTTGTGGCCACTGAATATAATTAAAGAAATATGAAATGCTTGAAATTTGCAATATGGAGAGACCAAAAAAAAAAAAAACAGAAAAGAGATGTTCTTCTTTAACTAAGACTCAAGCTTCCAGACTGGGCAACTCAAGCTGAAAGCTTCACCAGGCACAGTAACTTTAATATCAAGGAGGTGTAATCGTCGTCTAGGTAATCCATTGTTGTAGTAGTTGTGTTGATGTTACATAAAATATTTCTGATAATAATATGCCTCACTGATTGTGGGTGATTTTAGGGACAAGAATGTGGAGAAGGGGTGCTAATCTGGCAGGGGATGCTGCCAATTTTATTGAAACTGAGCAGGTGCTGGAATTTGAAGGTTTAAGGTTCTCTTTTTTGCAGGTATGCTTTTAGGAACTTTGTTCTTTGGTAAACTTGTATAAGTATAGGCTAGAAGTGTTGTCTCAAAATATGAGTGTAAATATGCAAGAAATTTCTCTGGAAACTCTTTTGGAATATACAATGATTTTTTGTATGAAATTCCACAATAAGGCTTCTATGGTTCCTTTCCTTTTCCGAAGTTGTTAAATATTTATATTATTGTAGAGTTATCGTCTTATTGCAATAAAAAAAATAGTTTGTGTATTACACTGTTACAACATTAAAAGTTTTCTGTGTAAACTCTCGCAGGAATTCTTAGAGGCTTGAAGATCATTTAGAATTTCCAGAACATGGAAAACTTAAAATGCTAAATTTTGCAGCCACTTCTACATTTTTGTTTTACACACTGATATCTTTTGTCATGCCACTTGCTACTGACAATTGTCTAAGCTGCTATTTTCCTTTATTTTTTTATCCCCTTGTATTGCAGTTTTCTGTTTCTTTCTGTTCACTATTATGTTAGTTACTTTATTCTAGATATGGTAGGATCATGATTGATTAGGTTATTTTTAGATTCATTAGTAGTTGCCTATTTGGTGTAGCTATTGTTTTGGTATATTAGATTTCTATATATTCATGTAATTTTATCTTAATAAGATGAGAGAAAGATTTATTCTCCCAAACCCTAAAATTCTACATGGTATCAGAGCCATGTTGCCTTTGAGGTCAAGTATTCTGTCTCTACAACCTAAGGTTTGATTTGTTGCCTTTGAGGTTGAGTATTCTCTCTCTTCAACCTAAGGTTCAATTTTAGTGTTTTAGGTCTATGTATTCTCTCTCTTAGCAACGTTGTGTTTGTTTCATTTCGTTGTCTTTCTGCCAAAATTTCTTTGGTCTCTAAGAGGTCAAGTTTTTTCCCATTAAACTCCTTGTCGCAGCTCGATTCCAGCCTTGCATGGACCCCACGCTCAACCTGACAGCCGCAGCACCTCACACGCGCTGACCTGATCAACTGCTGCACCACACCCCCCAGATTTCAGTTCCAGTTCGATCTGGTTTTAGTCTGCTTCTTCTAGCCAACGACCTGGTTTTTTAGGGCTCCTTGTTTTCTGCAACCATGGGAGATAATTCTAATACCAAAATTAGTAATGTTGAAGTTACAAGATGCAAGTTATATAGAATGAAATTCTAATAAATTAGTGGATAACATGGGCTGTTTTAGCTCCTTGACTTGGGAAGAAATTTTGCATCTTTGTCCGGTTGCCGTTTGCTATGGACATGCATCTTCATCCAGCTGCTGTTTGCAACTGACATGTGCCGGACACTACTGCTTTCCTCCACCGATATTTTGCATACATTAGTTTGCAAGTTGGGCATGTGGGACATCTATGCTCCAATTTGAGGGGGAGTGTTGACTATTATTTTAGTTACTTTATTCTAGATAGGATTATAATTGATTAAGTTATTCTTAAATTGATTAATGGTTACCATTTCGTATCTTAGATTTCTATATATCCATGTAATTCTTTGTTAATAAGATGAGAGAAAGATTTATTCTCCCAAACCCTAAAATTCTGCACTCTCCTAACAGATTAGTTTTTTGGATTCCCTGCGACACCTATATCCAACAAGCTATGGCATGGTTTGTGGATGTTATCAAATAAATCTGGAAACTTGGACTTTTAGGACTGAGAGAAAAGAAGAAAGAAAAGATATGACATGCTGAACACTTGGAAAGAAAAAGGGAGAAATAAAAATAAAAATTATTGGTTTCTTTAGTTGACAAAAATAGAATGACTTTTGGTCTATGATGCTCTGATTGTTTCATTGGGAAACTGAGTTGATATCTGTCTCATATTCTAATTTAGAATCAAAAGTAGGCAGGAAGTATGTTGCAGATGATGTCTACTCATGTGTCTGAAGTTTTGACTGTTGTTCCTAGTTTTTGAGGTTTCTCGAATGTGACAGCTAGACTTATGATACTTGATTTCCAGTCTGTCACTTATTTCTCCTATAATTTATGTATGCCATAATATTTTCATATCTATGTTCATATGCTTTTCTTTTCTAAGAGAAGACCTCGCCCACAAAATTGTATTTTCAACTCTGAGTAGCGGATTCTCATTAATTTATCTGCTTTTCAGGTCAGGGGTTCAA
This sequence comes from Echites panduratus, assembly GCA_035221335.1. Classification (NCBI taxonomy): domain Eukaryota; kingdom Viridiplantae; phylum Streptophyta; class Magnoliopsida; order Gentianales; family Apocynaceae; genus Echites; species Echites panduratus. Next base: position 132,703 of record JAWZTD010000118.1, on the reverse strand, counting down.
TTCCTCTCCTATGGGAGCAAATTGTTGATTTGAGCTATAAACCGAGGCTCAATATCATCAATCACGATCAAACAGTATTTCCCATGATCTACACCTTCATCACTTTCTCAACATATTATAATGATGCTGCATTTGGCTTTAGTTATGACATCTTCAATCCTCAATATCTATAGAGCTGCGGTTTGTTAAATAATTATTTCTTCTTTCATATACTCAGTCAAAAGTTGTGGAGCGCCATTTTCTTGATCTAGCACAAAGATATGGAGATGTTGTGGCTGTTGACCTAACAGATAAGGTAAGTATTTTGAATTATTTCATGTTGTCTAACATCCAACTTGAGAGTTGGAGGGATGTCCTTCCATCTAGAAACCTTCCTAGTGATTTTTTCACTTATCCACAATTCAGTTACCTTTTAAGAACATTCTACAACCTATGTTAAAATAGCACCTCTTGCAAAAAGATTCTCTCAGTCAGACAAATATTAATGCATTTTCCTCGGACAAATTTCTAGTTTGATTAATCGACCAAATTTGAGAATGTGAATCTAAGTTCAGTTTTTAGTTAATAATTAATTTTTGCAAGTTCAACTGACGGCTTGATCATGCTCATTTGGGATCTTTCGTTCATAAATTTGCATTACCCCGTGTTCTTGAAAGCTTATATCACTTCCAAGTTGTTAACAACTATGTAAGTGTTTGAAATATATGTTTTTGCCCACTTTTTCAGCATGGTGATGAGGGACTACTAAGTAATGCTTATGTTACAGAAATGCAAAAACTATTAAACGTGAGGTGATTTTCTGTCAATTTTTAGTTTTTTTTCCTTGGGACTATTTGATAATATATGTTTCTGTTTTCAGTTATTGCTTAACACGTGAAACACTGAAAACTCCAAGATTGAGGCACATGTTAGTTGATTTGTTGTCTGTCCACATTAGGGTGGATTGAGGATATTTTTTGTACAATATGTTGCAATGTAGAAATTATTTATTGTTTAGTATTTTCCATTTGGACAATTTTTATACTGCTATATCAATGAAAGGGATGTCTTCACATCATCGTGAACACTGTTTTCTGGAACATTTTGCTTTTCAATTTTGGCTAATGACTTGAATGTGAGGTAGCATCAGCAGTCTTAGTGGTTCTTGCAGATACATTTCATTTGACTTCCATCAATCTTGTGGCGGCTCAAACTTTGACAATATTCAACTTTTATACGATCAAATGTCACGGGATATTGAAAAGCACGGGTAATGAACATATGTTTAGAATTATTTTAACATAGACATCAGATAATGCCAATGCAGCTTCTGGGACTGCATTATGCATTTACTTAATATTCACTGTACCAGCTGAGCAGATACTTCCTCATAAGTAAAGAAGGTGAAATTCTATTAGAGCAGAAAGGAGTTATGAGATCGAACTGCATTGATTGCCTTGACCGAACAAATGTTACTCAGGTAAGAGGAAACACAAAATTTTAACTGAAAAAGATTTTAGTTTGAATGATTGTGCATGAATTTCATTTTGGAGGTGATCTTGATCATAAATTCCTTATTTAAATTGTTCATATTTCACCTGCAGAGCTTTCTAGCACGGAAGTCTTTGAATTGTCAATTGCAGAGAGCTGGTGTACTTTCTTCAACTGATTGCATTTCAATGTTTAGTGAGGATTTTGAAATCTTTAAGACTTGTAAGTACTGTTGACATCATTTTGTTGTTCATAATATGTTTCCAAGTTCCTTGCTAAAGATATTAATATAAGTAATACATTTGTTTCATCTATCTACTTCCGAGATGACTTTTGTTTGTTTCATCTGGACCATCTTGGTTTTTGTCAGTGTGGGTGGAACAAGGTGATGAGATAAGCCTTGAATATTCTGGAACCCATGCTCTAAAACGGGACCTTGTCAGGTGACTTTGCATGAGAGTGATTTAAAATAATGGATCTGTTTGCCTTTACTGAGTTTATGCATGTTGCAGATATGGAAAACAGACCATGGCTGGATTAATTAAGGATGGAATGAGTGCCATCTTAAGATACTACTTAAATAATTTTCAGGATGGGGTTCGGCAGGTTAGATTATTGTTCTTTTATGCCTCAACGGTCTTTTCTTATGGAAATCTTAGTGCTGGGGAAACTTCTTTTCTTGTATTTCCAGGATGCCATTGATCTTATAAGTGGTCGATACACTGTCAATATGGGCAGGCCCCCAACACAGCTTAGTGGATCTGAACCATTCTCTGTAAGCAATTACAATCTCTAAATCTAAATTTGAGTTTCCTTCCCCACTAAAAAGAGCCTTTACTACTTAGTAAACAAGGGGAGTTCTAGTCCTTTTACGACAAATATGTGAACCCAGCTATTTCAGTTTGAACTTTTCTTTGTCTGTGTCTGAGGTTAGTTTATTATGGGGTTAGATCAGTTATTCATTCCTTCTCGAGTTCTAGTTTACAGTTGTTTGAGCAGTCTCCATGAGCTGCTATTATCCTCTTCTAGGGCTTGTTACATTCTTCTTAACCAAGTCCTTCCAACTAGGAAGTCACAGCTATCGTATTGATTATCTAATCCTATAAATGTGCCTCATTCAGTGATCTTTGATCAAACCAGTCTCATACTATGTGAAGTTTTCATTGGTCCAGTTTTTACTCTCGTTATCTGTCTTTTACAGTGGTGCATGAAATTTACCTTTGCACATTCTCTTTTGGAAACAAATCATTCCATAGAGACCATGCTTGCATATTCACCATATGTTGACAGGTGTTTTTTGTTGGTTCACTCCTCAGCAAGAGGAGATTGTGAAAAGCTATAATTAGGAATTAGGATTGCTGTAGATTATTCATTCAATAAAAAATTTTCAAAAGTTAGTCTACCTAGAAACTTAAGAATGGACATGAGACTATAAGACATTGCTTGGCATTAGAATTCACTAAGGCTATGGTGGTAATAATACATAATGGTCCGGTGGTCTGTGCTATTGGATTGGATGAAATGGGTAGTCAGTTTCGGTGTGGATAGATTCTTTGATGATATTCTTCAGTAACTTTTAGAGGTTAGCCTTGAATAATCTCTGTGTGCTAAATATTCAGTAGCGCCATGAATGATGCAAAATCCAATCCTTGGTCTGACCTGCTTTCTGCATCACATTCTATTCAATCCATGTCATTAAGAATATGTAGGCTTTTTCAGACGCTCCTGTGTGGTATTCATTATATTAAGATTAGAGGAACAAAAGTATATATGTAAGACAATAGACTGCTTTGCAGGCATAGCCACATGTGTTGTTGAATTTTTATGACATTTACTTGATTGGACATCTGGCTCAAGGTTGTTAACATTAATCAATGTTAGTACTTTTATTCTCCTCTTCCTTTTTGTGGTGCCTGTCGCTTTCTAGCCTTTATTACTAGATTTTAAACTCTGAATCGCTGCATCTCCCTTTCAACTTTACAAATTGCAGTATCTCCCAATGGCATCAGCTTTACTAATTGGGGGTCTGACAGTAACCACAATCACACTAAACCAAGGTACTAGAATGCTAGTTTTTTTTTTTTTGAATGGTTGTTTAAATTCTGTTCGTGATAGTTACGATTTCTCTCTGTTCAGCTGGAAGAAATGCACATCAATTTCTATCCTCCATGCTTTGTGTTGGTCTATCTGCTGGACTTATGGCAATAGTGAAATCAAATGGAAGGCAGATTTGTTCTAGGCCACGGCTGTGTGGACTTCTTTAAGCGGGTTGTGTTTGTGTATTTCGTTGCCTGTATTCTTAAATCTCCTAGTGTTGAAGCAATTAGCAGCTCTAAATCTGATGCATCATGCATAAAATGTTAACGTGTGCTATGTTAGATCCATAAAAGATTTCTGTATTCTTATGAACGATGAACAGTAGTGTTGTTTGTAATGTGGTTTCAGCTTGATCAGGTTGAATAAAATTTATTCCATCTTTGATCCGCTAGATAGATTGTTGCTAATTAGACTCTGGTGTAAAGAGTACAGTCTCTCACGGGAATCTTAGTACTCGGCACTCGGTAGTGTAATGGCTTATTGGAAAAATCCTATAGAAAATCTTTCTCATCTATGCCGTTCGTTTAAATTATACAGAGGTAAGGACTTGCTCAATTGGTTAAGAGCCTTGTCTATAACTCAATGATAAATTTCATATAACCTTGATCAATGACTAAAATTTTTATTTCTCACAATCACAAATAAAAAAAAAGAATGTTATTAGTATAATTTAAATTCAGAATATACTTAAAAAATGAGTGTTTAATTTATAACATAAAAAAAATATGAAAGAAATATATAATATATTAGATTACGATGAACCTGATCCCAAAAATATTACTTCATTCGTCCGAAATTAAATGGTCTATTTTTCTTTTTAAGCTATTTTTAACATTTATTTCCTTAATTAGATAAAATAAGAAAATTGACATTATAATTTTAAAATGAATTAAATAAAAAAAATTTTTCTTCTTGAAGCACGTGAATGTCAAAATGAGACATTCAGAGTCATTAAACTCTGAATAAAGGGAATATTAACATAACTAATTTAACTAAATATAAGACTCAATTCACAATAAAATTTTCATAAAAATAATAAATGCCCATAATAAACAATCGTTTCGCTTCAACTTCTAATTTTCACATTTTGTAAAAAAAATTCTTAAGTATTTGGTCCCAGAAATATTTTTGTTTGCGACATTCCCATCAAGTCAACATTTCATTGTATAATAATACTTAAATTAGGGGTAAAATGGATATTTTATACAAAATTTGATTGATGAAGAAAAAGGACCACTCTGAAAACGGGATGAATTCTTCTTCCTGCTTGATCTCCAAATCTGCATTCCCAATTTCCATTCAGCAAGGATCAGGGATAGCAAAGCAGAAGGCGTGTAGCCTCCACCACCTTTACTTCTACCAGGTCCACTATTAAGTGTCCTAATCTGATTACTCCACTTCTTAGCAGGGCCACTGTCCTCAGCACCAAGAATATTACCGGGAGCTCTATCTATGCTAATTTAAGAATCATTAAATAATGAAATCGTTGACTTGGGAATGTGGTCAAAAAATTTCAAGGATCTTAAAAGTCAAGAAAATAGTTCTTGAACAAATACTCCATGAAGGGACAAACCTTGATAGGCGAGCTCAAGTGGAGAAATTAGCGAGATAGCATCCCAGGCGGGATGCCTTACACGCGAGATGATGACCACGTTTTGCTAGTGAAGCTCGCACATATTGAGATTCTGTTAAAAATGGGAATTTACCATCTTAAATTCCCATTTTACCATAGTAATCCTGTTACTCAACAGTAATGTACACAGGGATTGAGAGACGAAACCCAATACACCACACCTGTTAGGTATCGTGGCCATGCTCATTTAATCTAATGAAGGACGAGATCATATGTTTTAATGATGGCTTAGTACTCCCTCATCCCTGACACTCTAATACTTAACCCCCTATGGACAAGACATCTACGCTCTAACAATTGTCTATAAAAGGTAAGGTTTGAGACCAACATAGGTGATGACGCAAGATATTGTTTTACTGAAATGGAAGGTTATCTGGCCTTGAGGTTGAAAAAAAATGTGTTTCCTGCAA
>JAWZTD010000118.1:94644-106829 GCA_035221335.1 Echites panduratus | reverse complement strand
AGCAATTAAATTCAGGTTTTAAATGTTGAGAAAATCATGAAAAAAACAGCCAGAAATTTGTTTGCAATATGTAAGACTCTCCCTTCATTTCTTTAAATTCTTTCCACGTGTACTTTCTCTCTTCCAAACCCGGCGACGCCGGGGATCGGAGTAATAAAATACCCAGTACATTTTTAAACCTGCGACGAACAGACAAAAGGAACAAAAAAAAGTCTAAAAATAAGCTGGAGATTTATATATTAGAAAAAACAAACGAAAAAAAATAACGTTCAGAGCTGAAACCTTCCCTTCCTTCACTCCGGCGCTCGCTCATTCCTAAAAGCATTTGGCGATGTTGGCAAAACGCCTCTTTCAGAAGGCAATTGGGCATCATCAGCACCATTCTCGGGTACTAACTACTATTGTTCTGCTTTACCTAATTGTGCATACTTCGTTTTAATGCATTCTCTTATTCGATACAATTCACCTGCTTGATCAGTTATTAATTAAGTTTATGAGTTCAAATATGAAATTTTGCTTTTTCTATTTTTCATCTTTGATTTTGGGTAAGCAAATTTTTAACTATGAGAAATGCGGTCAGTTCGAAGCTTTGCTGTCTAGTGGAGAAGCATCGAACTCAGTCAACGGCTGTCCTCGGTCGACCGATTACTCAATATGAGATTGCATAGAATTAGTTCAATTTCAGTACTAAAAATGCATCAGAAAATTCAACAAACGTGATTTTTTTTTTTAAAGAATTTGGTTGAGAAAACTAGAAAATTTCAAACTCTATCTTTACGCTACATTCTTCTCTTTTTTCTTGATTCAGCATGATGCGGCCAGTTGCCTTACATCAGCAGAATTGGATTTCCGAATCGTCCTACACTATGGTATTCCATCTACGGCATCAATTCTTGCTTTTGATCCCATTCAGCGTCTATTGGCCATTGGTACACTGTAAGTCACTCTCTCTCTGAGTGGTATGAATTTTGTTTCTCATTACCCATTTCAATTGTATGATGCAAGAATAGGGGATGTATTCTTCATTTTTTTGGATAATGTAGTTACATTGATGATCTCCTGCTCTAAAATTTGCTCATTTCCTTCCCTTTTAAGCACTATGTGATTGCATCCTTGTATTGAGCTTGGGCCTCTGGTTGACTTGTATGTTAAATTAGTTGCCTGAAACTGCTATAGTAGAAAAAAACTAAGCAAGGGCAGATGTTTTTGTATTTTTCAATTTTGATATGCAGTTATCAAGAGAAAAAAAATGGATACGGGTGCAGTGAAGAAAGAATAACTGAATCTGGCTTGTCTAGATGTTTGAAAGGTGTCTGTTTTCTATTGCTTTGTTATCTGTTAGTCAATGGTCCTCTTATCACCTATAATTTTCTAGAGATTAAGCTATTTAGATCTTTATTTTTGCTGAACTTCATGATTCATTGACTACCAACAGCCTAGAAACATTCCTTGTTATACATAAATTGTAAAGCTATAAATTCCCATCTGTTTTTAAACTTTTTTCTATTAATATGTTCTCAATGCATTAGAAAATGAATGTAGACTCAGATATAATGCAAGTTTAGCGAAATATGGTGCATCGAAGTTTTAAGTTAATATTTGCTTACGTGACTTTCCATTTCCATTATCTCGTCTTTTACGGTCTGGTTGTGGAGAGATGGAGGGCATACACCATAGCATGTGTTTATGCCCAAAAAATTGGATTGGTAGAATTTTGCCAAAGGGAATGTGTGGTTTTTTGGAACAATAACATTTCCTATGAATCATGGAGGCTGATGCCAATTCCATATAAGTTTCTTTGGTCTTTGCTTGGGTGAATTTCCTTGCCTACCAAACCATCTGAAAATTTGACTCATGCTCCGTTTATTATGTCGTCATTTTCAATGTACCTTGAGATCTTGATTTGAAATGGAAATGTTCCAATTCTTTATTTTGTAAAATATTTTTCTCCCAACCCTGTGCAGGGATGGTAGGATAAAAGTGATAGGTGGTGACAATATTGAAGCACTTCTTATTTCTCCGGAGCAGATGCCTTACAAATATTTAGAGGTGAGTGCTTCATACAAAATGGATTTTTAACTGATTAGGTTTTATGCATCTTGCATTCTCCAGTCAACTTTAAGTGGTTTTATTAACACAACCAGTTCCCAAATTATGTAACATGATATAGTTTCTAAATTATAGGACAAGAGAAAAGCTTCCATCCTGGAGCTAATAATGGTGGCCATGTATAATAAGTAACTGTCACCAGATGCATCTTGAGACTTTTGTATTGGAATCCCTTTTCGGGTTAATATTAAGAAATTTGGGAAAGTTTTAGTGAAGTGTAAATCATGAAGAAATTTGATCCAAGTATTGAGAGCAGCTAAAAGCTTTAGTATCTTAAGCATATGTGTGCAAAAATAAAGATGTTATTGCATGAAATTCACTCCTTGGATAAGAATGTGATCATTATATCCATCTTTTTCTTCATATGATATGATGGTAGACCAGTTCTAATGAAAAGAATAACCTTTTCACTTATGACTTGAACTTCTTTTGCAGTTTCTTGAGAATCAAGGTTTCTTAATCGGCATAAGAAACGATAACATTATTCAGGTACCAATTATTATTGAGTTTTTTTTTTTTTTTTTAGCTCCTGTTTATGTTCTAAGAACATCATGGCATCTTTCCTGTTAAGATATATAGTTGCATAAGGATCATATTAGAGAATTATCTTGGTTCTGGTAGGTTAAGGTTTCCTAGATGGTTAAAGATTTGGTAATAGGTTTCCTAGTTTTAGGTTATTTATTATATGATAATCTAAGTTTGTATTATCTATATATATGTGGTATTTATGAATAAAGAGATGAGATCTTTTTGGTTTTAACATGGTATCAGAGCCATGTTCAACATAATTTTCATCATCGTTGCCTACCCATAGAAAAAGCTGCCAAAATCCACCGATCAAAAGACAAGACCGCTCATGCACCGGCTGGAGCAACTCTGCAGTTGTTCACGAGCCGGATCATGGGCGAGGATTTGGCTTCCATTCTTCATGTGTCTTCTACTGTGAGGTCGCCTATGGGTTTTCTTCAAGCTTCCAAGATTAGATTACAATTACTAAGGAAAATGTTGCACTTGATATCAATGGAGTATTGATCAATTTACAAATTAGATTCACCAAGATGATTTCTTTTGCTGCTAAGTTTTAACAGGTGAAGATTGGTTTTTGGTGGTTTACTTCTTCTTTCCTTTGAAGTTCAATGGCAGAATTGGGAGAATTTGAATTTTCTTGAGTTGTTTGATTTAGGGTACTTGGTTCTTTATCTCTTTTGTCCTTTGAGTTGTGGTCACTTTCATTTTGGTTTTTGACATGTGGCTGCTGCTGTCATGATCGTTCTTGATCGAGCTTTTTGGATGTCTGGATTTTAGTTGTTTGGGATCCGTTTCGTGTTTTTGGTTTAGGTCCCCTTATCCAGATCCTATCAGGTTCGTTTCTTGGTTAAGTCTTTGCTAATTTCAACATATCTCTGTTAGGGCATTTTGTCTCATCATCTAGATTCCTATGGTGAAGGGGAGGATAGCAAGCCCGTTGTTGAGTCGGTGTCCTTTACTACAAGGATTATGGATCATAACAGTTGGTTCCTCCAATTACACGTTTGTTATATTTTACCCATTTGTTGACCATGCAGTGGGCCTTTATTAAGAATTTGAGTTTGGCCTAAGAAGTGTATATGGAGCATCCATCTGGTTTTGGCCTCTCAAGGGGAGTATGAGAAGGTTTACATCTTCGAACCTTCGTTTGGTGCATCTTTTGGATTCTGGTACATCTTTTGGTTTCTGGTTTTGGTTGCTTAAGGGGAATATGAGAAGGTTTACATCTTCAAACCTTCGCTTGCTGCATCTTTTGGATTGTGGTACATCTTGGTTTCTAGTTTTCCAGTTTGTTTCTTCTGTTGATGGATATGTCCTGTTTAGCCATAGGTTTTTCTTTGGTTCGAAGTTTTGCTTGAGAAGTATTCGTGTCTAGGTTCTTGGAGTCGACGACAGGGTTTTGGTTCAGTTCTGTAGGAGAGGGGTATACTATTCTTGGTTTTGTGTCGTGTATGCTGATGATATCATCGTCACTTTATGTGGTGTTGCTGGAATCTCATCCATCAGAGCAATGCACAGTTAGTTTTGGAGAATTGAAGTATTGAGTCAGGATTTGTTATATGTGTAACAAGCTAAGCGTGATTAACATCTATGCCAGCTTGAGGGGGAGTGTTAGGACATATAGTTGCATAAGGATTATATTTGGGAATTATCTTAGTTCTGGTAGGTTAAGTTTTCCTAGATGGTTAAGGATTTGGTAATAGGTTTTGTGGTTTTAGGTTATTTAGGATACGATAATCCAAGTTTGTATCATCTATATATATTTTATGAATAAAGAGATAAAATTTTGGTTTTAACATTTCTATCTGATGATGGAAAATTACTTAGCGTTTATCTAGACACCTTTTCTTCTGAATTTTTCCTTCTATCTATTTTCCAATTTTTCCTAAAATTCCATCTAAAGCTCAAAATTAAAATTCCAACATTTTAGGATCCTACATTACATGTTAAGTACATACTTATGATATTTTTAAATTAAAATATCTGACATTCAGTAATTTACGATTATATTTTGTTAATTTATATGGGATGTACTTAACATCAAATCATTTGACCTAAAAGAATAAATCGTATCCAAAAACATTTTCTTCTTTTCATTCTAGCCTAAACACAAAACTTATAATCCTATCTGAGAACGACCTTGGACTTCCATCTGCATTTTGGCTGAGAATCCCAAAGATGCATCAACAGTTCCTAGAAGTGTGGTTCATTTAACCCCTTCCCCCCAGAAATTAATGAATGAACAATGTGAAATGCACCCCTTCTCATGTAAACATGGGACCATATGGTTAGAGACCATTAGGTTTGTATTTATGTAAGAGGGTTATTACACCTAGCAAAGCCAAGTTTCTCTTGCACTCATTTGTTTTGTGATATCTGGATCTAATTTTCATGCAAATGAAAATGCTTGACCAGTTTGCTCAACCTACATTATTTTTTGAGGTTAGCTTGATCTGAGGTATCGAAGGATATAATGTGGATACCATGAAGACAGAGCTAATGGTTTCAGGATTCTTCTATCAATGAACTATTTCCATATCACAGCACATTCACATTACAATACATATAAAAAATTTTACGTGAATCGTCCCTTTTTATTCCAAGTATTAAAAATATCTCTATTCTTCCATTTATTGAAATCTCTCTTCTGATTCAAAATCGTGGTGTAACTTGTCTGTAATGTGTGTACTTGTGAAGAACTCAAATGCTCATATTTTACAAGAAAAGCTCAATTCAAAATCAAATAGAAAGAATTACAAAAGAAACAGCCCCCCCCCCCAACCTAGAGTAGCTAGTTGGGGAAGTAAAATTAACCCTGGTTATGAAAATTCATGAGAAGTGACGGGGCATATTGTTTGTGCCAATTGCATTTTCCTTTAAATTCATCCTGATTCACACAGTCATCATCCCCTTCTCTTGGCTTCTTATCTGCCTTTGCTTTTCAAGACCTCTACGATGTAGAAAGATCTTTTTTTACTAATTTGGGCACTTCACTGGGTCTAGGGGATATAAATAATACTCCTTTCATCTAGAATTGAATGTTCATATTTCTATTTTAGATGTTCGGAATTGAATGTTCCATTTTTAAAAATGATTAAATGATTCTACAAAGTCTTGCTAACAACTTCCTTAACTTAAAGAATTACATCCACTTGTCCAAAACTATCGCCGGTAATTAAATTAAAAAGAAAGATGAATTAGTAATTTTTTGAAAGTTAATTGCACTAATTAATTTTTAATCAAGTTAAAATAAGACATTCAATTCCGGACAGAGGGAGTAATAATAAATTTTTCTTTTTCACAACGGGGTCTTACATTCCAATTTCTCCTTCTATTTTTAGAAAACAAATTTTCCCTATAATCTCCCTCAAAAGATCAAAATTTAGGTCCCAACATATGGGTTCCACATTACACATTAAATGTACATTTTAAAATATTCTTAATTTAAAATTCATGCGTTACTAATTTAGTAATTATGTTATAACAATTTTACTAGTTTATGCAACTTGCAGAACCCACTTAATATCAGATCATCATCCTACCTAAAAAGCAATAAGTCTTATCCAAATAAGTTTTCTTCTTTTCATCCCTGACATAAATACAAAGCACTAAACTTAAAATCCTATCAGTGAACAAACTTAGATTTCCAGGTCTCTTCTATTCTGTCAATCTAATTGTTTATTACGAATGCTAGGCCTATTTGTCCAAATCAGATGCATCAATAATAGTGTGGTTCATATAATGATGTTTCTGTCTTACCTTTTTTATTAGTTGTCATATCTTCTAAGGTGTCCATTCAACCTCGTTTCCCCATGAAATTCTTTTTCTACAATTTGAATACATTCCTCCTCATATAAACCAGGAAAAAAAAATGAACATCCCTAGCTTATATTTGTGTAAGATGGTGTTTTTCACCCAGCCAAACTAAGTCTTCTCTTCACTGATTTGGTTATTAGTTGTCATATCTTCTAAGGTGTCCATTCAACCTCGTTTCCCCATGAAATTCTGATTCAGCAATTTGAATACATTCCTCATATAAACATTGGCAAAAAATGAACATCCCTAGCTTATATTTGTGTAAGATGGTGTTTTTCACCCAGTCAAACCAGGTCTTCTCTTCACTGATTTGGTTTCTGGCATCATGTTCAGATTTGCATGCAAATGAAAGTGCTCAACCTACATTTTTCTTTGAGATCAGCTTGATTAGTTGTGTTCAAACGAACTGAAAAACTAACCAATCCAATCCGAATATTTGGTTTTAGGTTTGGATTGGTTTAATTAAGTTTTTAAAATTCTTTTGGTTTTGAAAATTTTTATTTTCAAGCATAAAATTGATATATATATATATATACACATATATATTCTTTTTTCGTTTTTACACTTTACCTTTTACAAAGAAAACAATAATTTCATCATTATCTACTATCATGTACCCTTATATTCATTCTTTGCATTTTCATTTCTTAACTTATATTTTCATTCTGCTATTCATTCCTTTGTATTAATTGCCCCTCATTTAGTAAATTATTTTGATTGTTCTCTTGAAAATTTCAGAACATATTACTATATAACCTATTTATATCTATAATAGACTAATAAAAACTCATCAAGAAGTACTTGAATAAAAACTATTCCTGTAATATCTATTTATATCTTTTAAAAGACTATTAAAGATTTATAATTTAAATTAATGTGTTATATTCACTTTATATTATTCTATCATTAAAAATTAAGCGTATTTTATTTATGCATTCATGTATATTCTTTGTGCATTTTATTGAAATAAAATAGGAAAATGCATGGAATTGATCAAATCACACCGAATGCAAACCGAGAAACGTTTGAGGCTTTAATGGTTTGCTTTTGTTTTGATTTTTTCAAACCGAAATTTTTGGTTTGGTTTGGAAAGTACTCAAAACCGAACCATGCAAACCATGAACATCCACTTGATCCATAGTAAGAAAGGATATAATATGGATAGCTTGCAGATGAAGCTATGATTTTGGGAACTTTCTTGTTAAGAACACAACTAATTTAGGCATTTTACTGGTTCCTGGGAATGCAAATAATTATTCTTTTTCCTTCTGAAAACCTCATTACTTCCTTCAATTACAAATAGAGTTGAATATTTCCTTTAAGCCATATTTATATTCGACAATATTACATTCCTTTGCAGGTTTGGAATTTGAGAAGCAGGACTATTGCGTGCAGTTTGCAGTGGGAATCCAATGTAACAGCTTTCTCCATAATCACTGGCTCCAATTATATGTATGTTGACAATGATGAGACATAATTATTTCTTTCTGAATACTCTCAGCTGCTGAAGGCCTGGTGAAAGTTTTGGTCATACTGGCTGACATTTTCTCTTTGTTACGATAGGTATGTTGGAGATGAATATGGTGTAATATCGGTAATGAAGTATTCAGAAAGTGGAGAGCTTTTACACTTGCCATATAATATAACTCCAAGTTCTCTTGCTGGTGATTGCTACATACTCATTAAATTTTATTTATAATGTGTTTTGTATCCCTTCTGAAGTTTGATAATCTGAAGGAATCAATTAATTGAATATTTCAAATCTTATCTTTGGGCAATTCATATTCCTCTTACTTGTAGTCAGTCCTCTGTCTGCTCCATGAATCTAGCTGTCTCAAATTGGAACCTTCACTCTTGAGCATAAAAGAGTATAAAAAGCTTCAGCTGTCCAAATGCACTAGAATTTGTGTATATACTGCTCCCTTCTTGTGAGTGCTTCAATTTATTGTCAATGGGTAGCTGCATTTTTCATGTTGCATTCATTGGGTTTAGCAAGAGTGTGGATGCACTTATATGTGTTTCTATGAAAGAGCATATCATCTGAGCAGGCTTTAAGAAATTTAATTTTGATATTATGTGTGATTTTGCAGAAAAAGCTGGACTTTCATGTCCTACTCATCAACCTGTAGTTGGAATTCTTCCTCAACCCTGTTCAACAGGAAATAGGCAAGTCCTTTAAAGAATTTGAAGTTCTATTTCCTTTCTTTTCACAATTTTTCAGTTACCAAACTATGCCCCATCTTAAGGTGTCGATTGAGCTGTCATATAGTTGTTGATGCCTAATTTTGTTTTTTTCTTTTTCATCATGGGACTATGACTACTTTTTAGATGCCATGTTTCTTTCTTGTGACTTAAGAGAGCCTCTTCTCAGCTCCTGTGATAATAATAAGATGGGATATCAATTGAACATTCTAAATTTTGGAAATTAATTTAAACAATGTTTTCCTTGATTTGATTAGAACATATGCTGGTTTTGCCTCAGTAGTTCCTTAATTCCCTGCATCTTGAGAATCTTAACTGATTGTCCCTTTACCATCTGATATTCAATCAGAAAATTTGCAAATTTTGGTTACTAGAATATTCTGTACTGAAATTGCAGTATTGTGGTCTTTATTGTTGAGTATAAAGTAATAAATACTCCCTCACAGAAATCATTGTCCTTGTTTCTTTCTTGAGGTATCTGAAAAGACGTCATGAGAATATTTGTCCTCTGTTTATATAAAGGATTTACTTGTGATTTTTTTCTCAGTTCTACCCTTACTTAAACCTCTCATGTTCATAATTTAGTTTTTCAACAATACCAAAACCTGAACAGGGATGTTGTGAAGCGAACATAAGTTTGCTTATGTCATGAAAAAGTTAATAGCTTATTGACTAACCCACAAAGAGTGGAGGGAGATGAAAAATAAAAACAATTAAAGATGTCTGAAAATTTTAAGGAATTTAATCTGAGCATTTTTTATTTTTACCAGTAAATACTAAATACCATGTAATTTGATGAAATCTTTGTGTGAAAAGAGAAAGTGGACAAACAACTTTGGCATGGAAGGAGTAATTTTACCTTTTAATGTACTCTAAAAATACAGTACTTAGAAATATTTGTCCACATGAACATGAGATCAATATGCTTGTTCTTTATTTTTTGTTCTTTCATGAGAATCTTGAAGAGCTTCTATTCAGATCCACAAGCACAAGAATTGAGTTCTTGAAAGTAAATAAATGTTCTTGACAGAATCCAATTTTGCTTTATGTGTCCTCTTATAATTAGTAAATGGTACCCATTAATGTCAAACTATTAGGAAAATGGTAAATGCTTAAATGGAAACAAACATAAATATTCTATGCTACACTTCTTGTAGTCTGCTAATAATTTCAGAATGGAAAATGCTTTGGTGGACCCTATGTTCAAAGACATTCACCGAGAGTTTGTATGATCTGCATAACATTTTGTTCCTTTTGGTAATGTATAAGTTTCTCAAGCATGTGGTCCATGAAGATTGAGTCTATGTAAATGTTTTCCTTTGGCAATACACTTCCATTCTGGTAGAATGAAACATTGCATCTATAACAGAAAGCTGAGAAAGAATGCCCTTGACCAATCTATTTTGCAGAGTATTGGTTGCCTATGAGGGTGGATTGATTATAGTTTGGGATATAGTTGAAGAGCAGATCGTTGTTGTTAGAGGTCATAATGTTCTCCAGTTGAAGAATAATGTTGATTCTCCAAGTAATGCAGATTTCAAAATTCAAGATGAGACATCTCACCATCCCTTAGAGAAGGAGATAAGTGCTCTTTGTTGGGCATCCCGAGATGGATCTGTTCTTGCAGTTGGATATGTAGATGGGGACATTCTATTTTGGAAAACATCAACGGCTTCCCCTGTCAAAGGCCAACAATATGCGTCAACAAATAATGTGGTAAAGCTGCAGCTCTCTTCTGCTGAAAAGAGACTTCCAGTTATTGTCTTGCAGTGGTTATCAAGTGATAAGCCTCTTAAGGAGGGTAGGGGGCATCTGCTTATTTATGGTGGTGATGAGATTGGATCTGATGAGGCTTTGACGGTAATTGTTTCACTTGTTAGTTGACAAAGTATATAACATCAATGTCTTCATATGACTGCTATTGGTATGTTACTGTTAAAACCATAAGATCTTATCTCTTTATTCATAAATGTCACACACACATATATATAGATAATACAAACTTAGATTATCGTATCCTAAATAATCTAAAACTAGGAACCTATTACCAAATCCCTAACCATCTAGGAAACCTTAACCTACCAGAACTAAGATAATTCTGTAATATAATTCCTATGCAACTATATATTTTAACACTCCCCTCAAGCTAACGCATAGATGTTAATCATGCTTAGCTTGTTACAAATATAACAAATCTTAATACTTCAATTTTCCAAAACTAAGTGTACATTGCTTTGATTGATGAGATTCCAGCAACAGTACATAAATTGATGATAATATCATCAGCATACAGGACACAGAACTAAGAATTGAAGACCCCCTCTCATGCAGAACTGAACCAAAACCTTGCTGTCAACACCAAGAACCAAGACGCAAGAATACTTCTCATGTAGAACTTCAAACCAAAGAAAAACTTGTAGCTAAATAGGCCCTATCCATCGACAAAAGAAACAAACTGGCGAACCCAAAACCAAAAGATGTACCATAATCCAAAAGATGCACCAACTGAAGGTTTGAAGTTGTAAACTTTCTAGTATTACCCCTGAGCTACCAAAACCAAATGGTTGCTCCATGTACACCTCTTAATATGCCCACTCATGTCTAGGCCAAACTCAAATTCTAAATAAAGGCCTACTACCTGGTCAACAAATGGGCAAAATACAACAAATGTGCAATTGGAGGAACTACCTGTTATGATCCATAATCCTTGTAGTAAAGGATACCAACACAACAACCGGCTTGCTATCCTCCCCTCCACCATAGGAATTTGGATGATTTAACAAAGAGCCTCGACAGAGATAAGTTAAAATTAGTGGAGGATTTGTTGCCTATATTTGACCAGAAAAGAAACCAAACGGGATCTGGAAAAGGGGACCTAAACCAAAACACCAAATGGATCCCAAACAACTAAAACTCAGACATCCCACAACCAAAAACTCGATCAAGAACAAAGAGGACAATAGCAGCCACATGTCAAAAACCAAACTGAAGCCAGCCACAGCTCACCAATATTCAAAAACCAAAATCGAACAAAAGATGTAAGGAGCCAAGCACCCCAAATCAAGATAACAACTCAAGAAAATTCAAACTCTTCCCATTTTGCCTTCAAACTTAAAGGGGAAAAGAAGAAGTAAAACACCAGAAACCAATCTTCACCAGTTAAAATTTGACAGCGAAAGAAAGCATTTTGAAGAATCTAATTTGTAAACTGACCAATACTCCCATTGATATCAAGTGCTTCATTATCCTTAGTAATTGTAAATTGATCTTGGAAACTTGAAGAAGACCCTTTGGGGACCTCACTGTAGAGAGCCCGGATGCCTTACCCTCCCCATGTGCGGGCCTGTGAACAAGAAGATTTGCTCCAGTCGGCGCATGAGCGGTCTGGTTTTGGGTCGGTGGGTTTTGGCTGGTTTTTCTAAGGGTAAGCAACTATGATGAAAATTATGTCCAGCTTGGCTCTGATACGATGTTAAAACCAAAAGATCTTATCTCTTTATTCATAAATGCCACATATATATAGATAATCC
>JAWZTD010000117.1:3063605-3075894 GCA_035221335.1 Echites panduratus | reverse complement strand
TTTCGAATTGGATGATACTGGTTTGGTCTCTACGCTTATAAGTTAAGACATGTTTCTGTTGCAACTCAATTCAGTTGAATATATCAATATCTGTTCCTAAAGCTGCATTCTTCGAAGAGTTGTTGCCCCAAACAGATTCTACTAAAAGTAACAAAAGTTCTGCTCAAAAGTATTGTTTAAAATGCTGAAGCAACTTAATCCTCTTTGTATTCATGTTCACTTTCATTACTGTCATAACAAGAAGTATTACTACTGTTACGAGGAAAATGAAACTCTGAGAGAATACAATTCCATCACCCTATCCACTTTCACATCGTCAGGAGTATTTTTCATTCAGAACAACAGTGTATTGGAAATTGGAATATGAAATCTTGTATGAAACCAAATCACCAATCAAACCAAGAAAGGAAGGTCTACAAACTAGATTCACATGGTTTTTTAACATCACTTTTTCTCAATCTCTGGCATAAGAAAAATTTAAAGAAAGAGAGAGGTCACAGCTTCAAAGTATTACCACTTTCGAATATCAAATCAAAACTTCAAGAAACACCAAATTACCTATGGTTCTTTACGTGTTCTAGCCTTGTGTTGTCTGATCAAGAAACTCTCAAAGTTTACAGAGGGAAGAAAAGAAAGGCAAATTGCCACTCAATTCATTCAGATGAAATACCAACAAACCATCATCATATATATATGCCTAGGAGGATCAAGTCTATAAAATATAACACACCTCAAATTGATATAACAAAAATCACAAGCAACTCTTCATGTCACCTTGCTCTTGGAGAGTCCAACCTGCACAAAGAGAGAGATCTTATCTTGTTTAGCACCTGAGTTTGTAATTAGGAACTTCCATGAGAAACTACATGCCAAGCTTTTTTTTACCTATCAGTGGATACTTGGATGAGCTGTCCAGCAGAATAAGAGATGGGTCTTTCAATTCAGCCAAGTTGAGACAGTATTCATCTGAAAAGAATGAATTCTGGGAGACTGCTTAATCTTCAGAAACAATCTGATTTGCACATAAAAAAGACACCAGCAAAGATCACTCAGCTCCTTCTAATGCTACTCATACTTAAAGTGAATCTCAACAAACACCCCCTTTAAGGCAATCCCTACTGTCTAGATCCTTGAGAGTCACCTCCACCAGGATTTTGATGCTGATCATCATTGGTTGTTGGCCCAGCACCTTCTCCACTTTGACCTAGTTGCTGGTAGAACTGGTTTATTGCTTGAAAATTAAGACCTCCGATATGCCCTTCTTGAGAAAGTCCAAGCTCTAATCCTGGCAGATGCTGTCCAAAACTTGCCGAATTCGGGAACTCTACTCCATGAAATCCAAATTTTGGCATGCAATTCAAGTTTTGGCCTCCTGAATTTGAGCTCAAGACATTAGAATTCTGCAGAAATCCAGAACCATACCCAGCCACAGAAGGCCAGGCACCAGTTGGGGGTACATGGGATCTACCGATATTTCCACTCATCATAGTCCAATTCATCCTAATTCCCATCCCTGGTCCAACATCATCAAATTTTGAATGCAAACCTGTAGGAACAGAGTTCCCCTGTTCAGAAACAGAGGTCCCAGATGCTGCAAGAGCTGAAGCTGGAATTGTCCCAGAACCTGTTGCAGCAATAATTGAAGGCTCAGCCTGCTGTAACAACCACTGAATTGTTTCTCCATCAGTTTTATGACCCAATTCTCTTGTCAATTGAAAGATTCTAGCTGCACAAAGAGCTGGCATCCTAATTCTTCTTCCTCTCCCATCCACTTTTTTATGCCTATCCTTGTTTGAGCTTCTCTTGGGAACCACTTGCTTCTTGCCGTCATCTTTGTTCTCGGCCAAAATTCTAAAATCTTTGATTTCTGTTGGCTTGTTTTCAGCCATGTCCGATGGTGGGAAACGACTTAAGAAGGTGGGCACCTCTTGTGGCTGCTGCTTTGAGCTCCTGGATTCCGCGAGAATAGGGAAAAAAATGGGGCCTATTGATTGATGAAGGGGACATGAAAAAGTCCTAAACTTTGATGACTTTTCACTGTGATTGTCAATATCTTAGCTTCTTGTTCAAATTTTGAAATGATAAGTAATGTTTTTACTACTCCAAAATTAATTAGTATTTGATGTTTTACCGAGGAGTGAGAAAGAAACCATAAATAAAGAGAGAAAGAAAGAAAGGCTTTGCCATGACTATGAAAGCTTTGTCTCGATCCCCCCCTACGACTAAGTTTGCATTTGCACCACCTCCTGCCGCCCCATGATTTCATCTCATTACACTTCTTTCTTGCGAAAATAGCGATAACTCCATCCTTCTCACACATGTTTTTGTTTCTTTGAAGCTACAAACCCCATTATCAAGAAACGTTTCTCATCTCCAATTCTTTTAGCAGACACTGATGTAATTAAAACCCAGTACAAATGTGTAAGAGAAAAAAAAATTGTTTAATCTTATTCCACTTCAAACTTCAAAGCACAGGACACTGAGATTCAGGTACTTCACCTAATTGTCCGAAACTCACAGCTTTTTTCCTTGAATTCGATATTAAAAGTAGTTCCCGCTTACGTTATTAGCCTTTTACTTCTTATCTGATCTGATGTAACCACTCTTTTGGCTTTGTCTTCTGCAATGCCATTGTCATTTTCCCAGGAAAAATCTCTGGCCAAAGCACTAACCAAGGCCAGCCCCGTCAAGTTATCTACACGTGCCATGTTTGCCAAGAAAGACTCAGTTCTCCAAACACCAAATCATTGCAGTTTGCACAGAACCAACTCTGCCTCTCAATCACTGCTCAAATCCCTACACAAAACTAATCCGTCATTTACCATTGATGATGGCCCAGTTTGTTATTTCCTGGAAATATACATATTTCTTGTACGATCATCTTTGTTGCGTGCAGGTAACAAGAATTAAGCATAAGTCCAAGAGGGTAACAGATCCCATAATTCTCTAAATCAGGGACAACTTAGCAAGCAGGCAATCCACCAAGAAATGTTGAAAACTGAAATCCCATTTCATCTTCAAGAAAATATAAACTCTTTTTACACCAATTTAAACAAATAATTAAACAAACATATGTGTAAAGACCAAGTTGTGTAACAAAAACTCATTCAAAACCCGTAGTTCTTATCCGATTATTCATCATTGTCTCCATAATGAGGTTTCTAAAGTGAAATCATGGGATGCAAATGAATCCCCTGACTTTCCATGGCAGCAAAGGTTTATTATTGATAAGGAATTAGGAATTCTGTTCTGGTTCCTACAACTCCAAGATTGTAGTCTTTTGAACCAAACCATAGGTTATCTCTGTGTCTACCTTGTTATCCACGGAAATGGCAAAGACAGCCTTACCAGGAAGCAACCGGTGAAGGCAAGCAAATGATCCAAATAGTAGTAGTACAATTGGCAGTTGCCAGTAGTGCATGTGACCCTTCTTCATATGTATATATATAAATATATAAAAAATTTGAAAAGTCATTGGAAAACTTTTGATAATTGACTTGGTTGTCATAGCTTAGAATGCAGTATCAAAAACTTTAGGCTTTTCATGCATGCTGCAGCCGATCAAGGAATACCCATACTACTATTAAAACATTCCTCTTCTACTGCAGTGACTTACATTTTTTGTTATTTCCCTTTTTATAGCATTTATGTTTTATAACAAAAATGATTACATAAAACTTCTGATTAAAGCTTTCATTGAAGAGTTTCCTCATGGTTGATGCTTAGGTTTGTACTCCCCCGTTTAATTACTCATTTCCTGGGCTACCTTAGGTTACTCACAATCATTATTTTCTTGCTGAAGCAAGCTCTATTGCGTATATAAGCTTAAATTCTTCTTCTTCTTCTTCCACCAGAAACAGATAAAATATTTTACTACCTGCTCTAATAAGCGCTCTCAAAGTCTTGATAAAGAAAGTTTGAAACATGTCATGACAGTCAACTCGGATTGAAGATAATGAGCATTGATTGAAGTGAATAATAAATGGAAAATCCCCTCAATCTGAGGAGCCCTTCAAAGCTGCCAAGAGGTGCCAAACAGCGATACAAGAAGAGACTGACTCTGATGTTTACCCCCTTGTTCATACGTTCACTTAAGAGACATTATAAAAATCTAAAAGGAAAAAAGTAAATTAGGCTTGAATAGGTAAATCCCTTCCACAAAGTAGTCCAATTTCTTTCCAAATTTCAAAAGATACGGTTTTTCTTTTGTTGATGAGAATCAAGAATTAGAAGACAGAAATGAGTGAGTTCGTTCGTTGGTTCAGTGAGTGAAATGATAATAATTGGTTGGTGGGCATGATGATCGGTGCTTGTATGGCTTGTGAATTTTGTTGGCCATGGTGGAGACAAAGGGGGACCCCTTTAAAAGCTAGTAGTTGACATATCACCCAATCTCACTTGAATTCAAAGATTTATCATGGAGGAAAAATAAAATAAAATAAAAAAGAACCCTTCTTTCTTTGTTTCTTTAGTAGGTAATCAAGACCCTTTGTCTAAAAGCAGTGTAAAACCTCAATCAATCAACATTTAATTTGTTAGCTTAAATAGTCTCTCAATCCTTCCTTCTCAAGCTGCGTTGCCTGCCTTGCCTCACCCTCTAAATCCAATCCCTATCCCTCGTTTCTTGAGAAAACCTACCATTTTCAACTCTTTTTTCTTTTTGCAACCTACAAAAACTGCCATATTCTTGTATTCCAATTTTTACATTTTCTATCACAACCTCCATAATCTTGGGAGCATAAAGATACCATACAACCATGGCAGAGATTAGTTTTCAAGGATGACTCCTGCGCATGTTGAAGTTATGATGTAGAACAGAAGGAGCAATCAATATTAAAACAAATCAAAAGTTATAACTTCCCATCAGGACAAGTGAAGGAGAAGATTTGGCTAACAATGATTTCTCTCTTACAAGTGTACATATGGACTCTATCCAGAAAAGAAAAGGGACATTAGAATGTATTAGAAGCCAAAAGAAATGAAGAGAAGGACAGCGGGAGTTGTCCTAATCACATGCAAAGGGACTTCTTGATCATCATCATTATGATGGTAATGTGGAAAGAAATTAACAATGGTAGATTTCTATCATTAGGGAAGAACAGAGAAATCCAAATGTGTTTAAAGAAAAAAGGAAAAAAGGATTATTATTTCTGGAGTTAAGGGAAGGGAAAGAAAGGAAAGGGCTAGTGAGAGAGGGGAAAAAAGAGGGATGTGTTTTCTTCTTTCATACTATTTCTAATGACTTGGCCAATGGGGAATTTGAGTGGAAATGTTTGACCAAGTAAGGCATATATGATACGAGAGTCAAATCAAAAGTCAAATAAAGTGTGTTTCAAAGAAGATAATATTCCCATGCAAATATTGCACCTTTAATTATTACAATGAGGATATGCATCATATATTTCTGTCCAGGCAAAATTCTAGTAACCCCATACTATCTCAAATAATAAATAGATAATAACCCCACTTAAAAAAACTATTTCATGTCAAGGGAGGGGAGGAATCTCTTGTCCTTTTTCGTGGTTAGGGATGGAGTAAGAAAGGTTATTACTAATAATACTAACCTCTGATCAGCTAGTTAATGTACAAATTCCACCATGTTCTGAGACGAGTAATTTCTAGTTGCCATTTCCCCCTTTTTAAACTTTATCACCATTTTAGAATTTAGAGCATATACAAAGAAGGAAGCGTTGTCTTTTGTCCTCCCAAGATACAGTTGTTCTATCTGATTGAGTATTTTATTTTGATTTTAACAGAAATATTTTTATTAAAAAATTTTAACTTAATTTATTTTAAATATAATAATATCAAATTTTTTTAAAAAAATTTTAATTCATTTTAAAATTAAGATACTCAATTCCAGACAAATATATATTATATATATGAGAAAGACAAATAAATTAAAGGAAAATTTTAAATCCAGCTGACCTCTCTGTCGTCTCTTCCACCAGCCCAGAAGATACATTAGGAGGGTTCTAATTCTGTAGTCTCGAAAGACAAAATAGGCCGCCGATGGAAACTACTTCCTGAACGTCCCTTTCCGGTTCATTACCCGATTCCAAAAATTTTGAACTCACTATCAGATTGGATCCAATCCAATCACGACACATTCCTCCTCAGCCCAAATTAGTGGGCAACCGGTGGCTTCCTTCAATACCCAAGGCCGACAGCCTTCTACGCGTACGCCTTGATTTGGTACCTAAAGGTCGGTGCAGACAGAGTCGCGCTGGTTCCTTCAGAAGATGTCCCGTGTCTAATTTCATTTTACCAAATAGCAAAAGAAATTATCCGAATTCTTGCGGAGTTACCTAAACTATAAAAAGATTCAACCTTTGTAAAAAATAATGTCCCTACAACCCCAAAAAAAAAAAAAAACATTCAAGAACAAGAAAAAGAATGAAAGGGACCTTCATTCATTCGAGACCATAGACAAGCAATATGTGATATAACGTGAAAAGAATCATGATTATTAAAGAAACAGGAGAGAAATTAATCTTCTTCTCTTTTGGGTCCTTGAATCCTCCATTGAATAAGCCACTTCCGTTATCCATTTAATTGCTATCTTGCAAAGGGCTGGTTGTTCAACAATGGTCAGTCATTCTGATGTTAATGCTCAATACCAACGTCGCCCCATCTTACCTTGTATCGAGCTGCAAGGTAATGGGCTCCAATAGGTCCTCGACTTCCATAAGGATAATACTCTGGAATGATTTTCTTCTCCTCAATTTCTTTCAAGACAGGTGTGAATAGTGACCAAGCAGCATCCAGTTCATCACTTCTAATGAAAAGCCTCCTTTCACCTTCTACGGCATCAAGAAGAAGTCTTTCATATGCATCAGGAATCTCCTTTGAGTATCTGCAAACACCAAAATGAGAAGGAAAAAAAAAAGCAATGTATCAGGTTGGAAGATCCTAAAACATAAAGCCTAACCCCTAAACTCCAAAAGTCACTGCCATATAATTCCATCGTGAAAAATGAAGTATGATCAAATTGATTGTATCAGTATCCAGACCTTTATTACATCTTTTAACCCCTCTTCGTTGTTACAATAATGTCAGTAGTCTTTCTTTACCCGATGATCATTTGAAGATTGCATGCAGTTGTTTAATGAAATAGACTTTCAGCAGAATTATGAAGTAAATCTTCACTCCAAATTGAGAAACATGTGTAGTGTTGCATACGAAAAAATAATCTGAGCCCGAGCACTGAAACAATCATCACCAAGAACCAGTGATCATATGAATCAACAACCATATCTAATCCTCCAAGAGCTTTCTTTCCATCCATTTACCTCATATATATTTTTTGGATTGTCCATCCCTCTTAACTAAAGTTGATTTTGATTCTATCAATAAACAGAAAAAAACTAAAATAAAGATCGTTGAAGGTTTCGTGAAACTAAATGGAGGTCTAAGAAAATCGAGGATACCACAAAGCCAGAAAATTCTAAAAGCAATTCCTTAACAGATATAGCAGTCCAAATGGGATTTTAAGAGAAAATTAAAACAACAAAATTCCACTTTCTAAGCATGTGAAATAGAACCTAAGTCCATGTCAAATGTGAACTAAGTAAATCAATATGATTGTTATTTATTTGACTCTCTCATGCACTACAATTTGTGTTGACCACACCAATGATAACATAGAACACAATGTTAAATGATGTCCAACACTTGAACAGCTACATACTATGACATGAGCTTTTTAGAACTCTTTCTTTATAAACTAGTACAATCTCCTACCAGCATGCAACAATTCTGCTCCATTAGAGTGATTGTTAAAGAGTTAAATTTTTGTCACTATGTAATGCAACAGTACCTTGCAGCATATAGAAGATTAAGATTACTCCTATCCAATCTCATTCCCAGACCAGGGACCTTGTTGTTGATCTTGAGATATATAGCTTCATCAGGTTGAACACGGATAACAAGTTCATTTGTTGTCTGGTCAAGATCAGTCCCAAAGTTTCGATTATACAAATTGCCAGGGACATGCCTAAACTGTACTCTTATCTCGGCACTGAGAATAAGTAAAAGCAAAAGCATAAACTAAAGAGAGATTTAGAAAATAAAAAACAGGTAGTCATATCATAAAGATACCACATACCTCCTATTATGCAGAGCTTTCCCTGCTTTCATTAAGAAAGGCACCCCGTCCCATCTTGCATTGTCTATGAAAAGGGCAGCAGCAGCAAATGTAGGGGTTAGGCTATCTTTTGGTACGGTCTTGTCATCAGTATATCCAGGATATGTAACACCTCCTCTTGTGTGACTTT
This sequence comes from Echites panduratus, assembly GCA_035221335.1. Lineage (NCBI taxonomy): Eukaryota > Viridiplantae > Streptophyta > Magnoliopsida > Gentianales > Apocynaceae > Echites > Echites panduratus. The sequence continues at coordinate 3,067,618 of JAWZTD010000117.1, read as the reverse complement.
TATACTGTCCTATGACCACATCGTCAAGCTTTAAAGGTCTCATGGAACACAAAACTTTGACCTGGAATGCATTGGAAATGGAAAATAAACATTTGGAAACAATGTGTTACACCAAAGAACATAATCATAGTTCAATCTGATGAAGCCAATACCTTCTCGTTTCTAATATCTTCTGCATCTAAACTGACAGGTGTTTCCATGGCAAACAGGGCTAATATTTGTAGAAGATGGTTTTGCATTATATCTCTAATTATTCCATAATTGTCAAAGTAACTGGTACACAGTGAGACATTCAGATAAGTAAGTATTGGAGCTAATTAATCTAATACAACAGGTAGAAGGAAAGACATGTACCCTCCACGTCCTTCAGTTCCAAAATCCTCTGAGAATATCAACTGTACATTTCTAATATACTGCCTTGACCACAAGGGCTCGAAGATGAGGTTAGAGAAGCGCAGGACAGAAAGATTCTCAACGAGCTCCTTTCCTAGGTAGTGATCTATCCTGTTGGGAGAATCACCAAAAATTTAGAAACCTCTCATGTCATCATGAGTCATCCATTGAAAGATGACAAACAAATCAAGTATAAAGAAGAAACACCTAAAAATCTGATCCTCCTCCAGATAATGTTTTAGAGCTCCAGTCAAAGCAGCTGAAGATTCGGAATCCCGACCAAAGGGTTTCTCAACAATGACACGAGTCCAGCCATTTGCTGAAGAAGAAGATAAGCTTGCACATCTCACAGCATCTATGAAGATATTTGGTGGGATTGATAAGTAGAAAAGACGATTAGCAACTCTGCCACCCTACAAGAAAATAGTTATGGTCAAAACTAGGAGAAAATTAGAGTAGAATTTCACTGTAATCACAATAATATGATGGTCAAGAAGTTAGAAAACAGAAAAATAACAAGATCACTTAATTGTAGGTGAGAGCCCAAGAGAAACAATGAGACTTTGGAGCAGAAGAGCATGTGTTAATTATTGAGAACATGTTTGCCTTTTCCTAGAGACTCCAGACCATCAGTTACAAGTTATTGAAGAAGATTGCAACCAACCAAAAATAAACTTCATCTTTAAAGCCTCCATGCAGAACAGAAACTGAAAGAAAATGAGTACAATTTGTTTAACAGTAAACAGAGATTGGTGGAAACATGTGTATTTGCATTCATATTGAAAATGTGCCGATTTAAGTGTAAGTATTTCAGAGTACTTGGAAACAATCGCACATCAGGTGTCTAGCAAAATGACCCAAATCTGCAAGATGTCATTCTTCTGCTGATATTAAATAAATTTATTCAATAATGATTCAAAGTATCCTCTTAAACAGAATCAAAAAGAAATAACTTCAACCTCCTCGTCAGATTATGCACTTAGTTTAACAGAATCTAACCAGAAATTCATCTGCTAAAATTTTCACATGTAAGAACAATAGTTCAAACTCTATAGACTTGTCTTCAAAGCTTTCACCAAAAGATTCCTACATGCTTAGTAATTGATTACCTCATGTTCCTTGAGCTTTTTATCCAGCTTTGTGAAATGTTCTTCTGAATCATATTGACCAGAATGGTAAAAACATCTTTTTAGGAATTGATCCATCTTTTCACCACAGTTTTCCCTGAATGAGAAAAGGACAGAACAAAATGTATTTTAAAAACCAAGCCAAACAAAAAATAAGAACAGGAGAATACTGTGGAACCATAATTATATTAAAAACAAAAAAGTAGAAAAGATATTGCGGCAATCCAGAAAATAAACAGCAATGAGAAGCTGAAACAAATTAGCATCTCAAACAGAAACAGAGCGACGAACACCTTTTATCAATTCTGCAAGTAAGGGTTTTGCTAACCATGTTCCTAAGCTCTTCATCAGTCATCTTACTCCTTGCATAACCAAAGACAGTGAAGTGCTGCAAAGGGAGGTATCCATGGTTACATGTTTATCACTTACTCTCAAGGAAAAAATATGAGAAAGTTAAGCACGTTGCATAGCATTACATTGAACTCTTCCACACCAGAAAAGGACTATTAGTCATCATACATATTAATTTATTATATCTATTAGATTAAAAATATAAAAAGGGTTACAGACCTCTGGGAGACAATCCTCATAATATAGTGCAAAAAGTGCGGGAAATATCTTCTTCTTAGCAAGGTCTCCTGATGCACCAACAATGGTAATACTGACGGTGGTTTTGTTTTTATCTATATCAAAACCTGTTACACCGTTGCTTTCTTTTGGGGTGATAGGAGGTGATAGACCATCTTCCAATTTCTTTAAAGGAGCTTCATTTGCAACCGCAGCAGCTACAGCACCTATAGCACGTCGGCATTCAGTCAAGAAATCCAAGAAGGAAAGCCAAAATCCAGTAAGATAATTCCCTAGGTGAACAAAGGTTCGTTGGAAAATACTTCAAAAAAGACAAAGCTTTTAAACGATAATTAAGCACAATATTGAACCTAGAATTACAAGAATTAGGAAACAAGAGGTACTAAAGACTAGGAGGTCTGGCGAAAAATGAGTACAAGAATCCCCACAAGAAAAAGGTTGTTTCAGAAAGCACCATAGAAATTTCCCGTCTTAATCGGTCTGAACAAGGACAAGCAATCCTCTATAAACATAAAGACACAGCCATGTCCAGAATTCAAATTCTCTTTGCTTATTAATATTAATGAACAAAACAAGAAGAGGGAGTCACCCTATTGATGTAAATTCAAGTAAATGTCAAAATACAATTTTTTTTATTAGATCAATTCATTGAAGTGTGGACAATTAGTTAAACAAAACTTGCTAAGTTTATGCCTCTGACGAGCTAGAACATCCAAGTACATTGACAAATACTTAAAAGCCAAAAAAAGATAGACATCTAAATAGGAATAGAAATGAAGGGAAGGAGAAAGCTACCATCTTGCATGCAGACCACATTTGGATATGTATTCGACTTCAACTGTAAAGAAAACGATTTGGGCCCAAATTTTCTGGGTTGAAGAAGGGGAAAGGCTGTCATCCATCTGTTCTGATGAAACCCAATTGAAGAAGAATTCGAACAAGGAGATGATGATGAAACACGAGCCGATGAAGAAAGGGTTGCCATATCTTGAACCTCCTTTGTCTTTCAATGTATCTTTCAATCCGTAAATATCTTTCTCCGATATTACAAAAGTATCTACCTTTATTAAAAATTGAATCAATTAAGCCAACACAACTATTAAGAGAAATGATTACAGATTAGGGGAAGATGAAGGTATAATTAGGGGAATAAAAAAGGGACTAGAAAGGTAAGGGTAAAGAAAAAGAGTTGAAAGAAGACTTCGGAAATGCCGAGGGGCCAGTCCCTTGAGATCTCCGAAAGGCTGCTTTTGCTTGTTGGAGTTCGATTTTGGCTTTGCAAGCACACCAATACAACAGCAATGAGCAGCCACCCCTGGCCTCTCTCCCTCCCTAATTATAAAAAATGTTTTCCATCAGAAACCGGGGGAGAGAGCGAGAGACAGCAAGTGGAATAAACAAATTCGGTTCTCTTTCACCAATTGGAGTCCAAGTCTAACACTTGAACCCAACAAAAACAAGAGAAAATATAACACAGTTCTAAACTCCACAAGGATATCTTCCTTTCCCCGAAAGTATTAACAATCGTGGGTTCAATTTGCCTACAAACAAGAAATAGGAAGCACTTAAATTGTTGTAGGATTTTAACTAATAATCCCTAAATCCTTTTTATAAGTCAAAAGTTTCTTGTAATGGTAAGTCTCGAATGTATACATAAAAGCAAGTCGCGAAACTTGCTCTAAATTTTAAATTGGATGAGTTCACAAGTTATATAATGTGCGTGGTCTAATCGAATATTACTCCTAAAAAAAATAATCAAAATTTTCTTTTCATTTCTAATTATAAATTATTTATCATATTTTATATATATTTCTAATTTCTAAATCATATTATTATTATTAGTCATAAAAGTCATAAAGGCATATGTACGAAATACAAATCTTTATTAAAATTTTAACCTTTTTT
>JAWZTD010000117.1:3024833-3039310 GCA_035221335.1 Echites panduratus | reverse complement strand
TCAATTTCACCATTCAACTTTGTGAAAAATTTTCAAAGTATTTAACCTTATAATGGTCAAATTGATAAATTTTCAAAGTCGAGTGATCAAATTGACTTGTTTTAAAGTTGGGTGGTCAAATTTAAAAAAAATTCAAATTCAAATAATATATACTTTGTACTGAATGTATGTCCTTACTTAATATATGAAGCTTTATCTGTTTTGGACTAATTTGTTGGGATAAGAAAAACAGGTCCATTTGAATGAATTTGGCTTAAGTTTAAGAGGAATTAAACAGAGCTTTGATGTGAACAAAAGACTTGTTTTGCTCATTTTTCCTTCTGTTAGTTCCCATTTCATGAATCTAAGTTTATGGTAGTCAATTTTTTATTCCCAAAACAGAAGCAAATACTGCACAAAGATCAGGATTAATCTGCCATTCCCCATAATTCTTGGTAAACAACAGAAGCAAAAGAATGCATGTGAAGATATTTGCCGTCATTGAAACGGGGTCTAACTCAATTGGCTTGAAGTTAGCACCATTTTCTCTTCATCAGGTTGCCCAGTCACATCTGCTGGGCAACCTCAAGTTGACTTAGACATTGACAGCCTTACATATTTTCTTTTTAGATAATTTTTCTACAATTCAGACAATAATGTAAAGTGACTAATAACAGAATTCACCAATTGCGAAAATTATAATCTCCCCTCGTTAAGGGCTGGAATTAAAGATAAAATCCTACCCTGCAATTTTTTATTTTCTGAGCTACTCAAGATTTGACTGGAACCGGCATCAAAAGCATAGCCTCCAGGAAAAGAGATAAAATCTGATATGGAATAAGTCCATGTCACAACACGTGAATCTTGGTTCATATCAAGTCACTTCAGACTTTAAATTAGAAATGTCAAAAACCAGTCGTGATGAATTTACTCTAGTTCCAACTACTTCTGGCACTGTGCAGAGAGGAGGTATACAGAGGATGGCAATATGCTCTAATGAGTAGTAACAAACAATGGCTACAGATATGCAGTAGACCCTTGGTTTCTTCAGTGTGGGATATGTAACTGTAATGTGCTATAAACTTACTAAAACCAACCAAGCATTGCACCCAAGACGAAGGGGTAAGACATCTAAGCATTCTTATCATGATGAAAAAGGTTTGTCAGATTCATATTTATTATTTTGAAGTGATATTTCCATATATCTCTTCATGCTCAGGAAACTTATTATCTATGGACCAAAGAAAACTCACACTTTGAAGAATTACCTATCAACTTTTCATGCAAAATGAAGTGAATAGTTAAGTAATCATATATTTTAATTAGCATTTTCCTACTAAGAGACATAAGTAACAAACAGATCATTTTGTAAGAGAATGATTCACTTGCATGTGAAGACACATATCTCAGTCTAAATTGAGTGAAAATTATTAAGGTAAGATCATCAATACTTGCAATTGGGAGGCACAGCAACAACAACTAGCATGAACATGAACTGGTGGCAAAAATGGAACCATCAGAAAAGGGTCTTCAAAGATAACAGGAATCGCTAAATGTATCATACAACCATCAAATTTTGTATTCTTCTTCATGTTTTCTTGTCACCCAATATTTCAAACACTGTTCATGCTTTGAAGGTCAGTTTGACGTGCAGTCTCTCCCTTCTATATATCTCACTAAAATATTCATTTCTACCAATTTTTCTAACGTTTTCCGCTCTCAAACACACACCAAAGATGAAGGTGAACTGTACACACACGTTGCATTAGCATAAGATATTCATCATATCATCTTCATCTGAAACTTCACTGAATATTTATTTCTATTCCACTTTTCAGTTACTCGGTTGGATGCACCGCAAGTTTCGGCAGAACAGCAATGAACCCTTCAAGGATTTCTCCATTGGTAAGCCAGCCACATATTTAATTAATTAGAATCCATTACATATTTCCCCTGCATTCATGTTTGGCTAACACGAGTCTAATAAATGAAACAGAATCTTTAAATATGATGAGTTCTTTTGTAAATTAACAGCATTATTTTCTTCAATAAAAAGTCAAGGACTAACCAAAGCAAAGGTTGCCCACCGTCTTGTTTCTGATCTTTGCCAATCGAAGCCAGACTCATGAAGTCTCTGAGCCCAAAAGTTTAGTCACTAACTATCATTCATATACAGTACATTTCTCTCGACCGTGTCAGGGAATTCTTGTGGTTGTCTTACAGGGCAGGCATCGTTGGACGACCTACAATACAATCCAAAGCCAAACTATTGCACTAAACCTCTGATCAAAGCACAAGGAGACAATAATTACCAGCTGCGAAAATCATTTGCCAGTCTTGATCCTGAAAGGGTTGATGAAGAAGAACTTGAAGATGAAGCATCAGCTACGGCTCTTTCCGACCTCTTTCATGGCTTCCTTGCTATTGGTACCCTTGGCACTGATCCAGTCATTAATGATCCATCAACTCCGACATTTTCCATTTCCGTGGAAAACATAATGGAAAAAGACACAGAAGTTACAGAGAACGAATTGAAGATAATCAATGATGAATTGGAGAGGGTGCTTGGAGCCGACGAAATTAGTTGCAATATCTCCTCTGGAAGAAACAGCCACGTCAGCACCGGAAGAAACAGCCACGTCAGCGCCGGAAGGACCAGCCATTGTAGCACGATTACACTTAGCGGCAAGGCTTTGGAGAGCACAGAGAACAATACTAATGGGAATGGAACAATCGTCTGTCCACTTCAAGGCTATCTTCTTGGCTCAGCAATTGGAATGCCAGAAACGACGGCAACATCTGCTGCTGCGAAGAGAGAAAATAGGACATCTCTGGGAGAACTATTTCAGAGAACGAAGGCAGAGGAGATCTCTGGCGCTAAGTCCGAAAGGGGAGAAAAGAAAACGGAAAAAGAAACTGATAAATCTGCTGTGTTTCTTGTGAAGAAGATGCTGAAGAAGAAAATACTTCAAGCTTCCAAGAGCAACGCAGCAGCAGTTTCTGGAGGTACAAATAATGATTCTGCTTCAGCTGAAACAAAACTGCACAAGGTATGTTCGATCATTTTTTAAACGTCTTTCCGGCGGCCTCCGGCCCGAAACGCGCCAAAACAACAAAATCTTTTTTTTTTACAAAATTAAATAGCTGATGGATATTTATTTTTATATATTTTAATTATAAAAATTATTTAATTTCTCTATCTAGCACACCCTTTTAATATTTGTTCAATTCTTACTAGACATATTTTTCTTAAAAAAAAAGGTTACATTTTTTTTAATATATATATATATATAATACTAGTATATTTATATATCAAAGTGAGGATTAGAAATATTGATAACACAATTCTAGTGTAATTTATTATTATTATTATTATATTGTTTTAGATTCATATTAAAAGTAATTTAGGTGAAAAGATCGAGATCATTAGAGTCCTATTCTTAGTCCATCCATCATTCAAATTTGTAATTGTAAACACTTCTCCTCAAATGCTCGCGTATAGTATATAAATACTATTTTGATTTCATGTTATAAGTATTAAAAAATTTAGAAAGTAATTTGTAATTACTTTAAAGGATAGTCAGCAAAAATTTTCAAGTTTTTCAGGTTTAAAATATACTGAATTTCCTTCTCTAATGGTTATTTGTGCATAATGGCCTGCAACCAGTTTTCAATTGAAAATTTTGATATGAAAAAGGGTTAAAAATGGCAACCAAGCTTAAGCAATTGGGCATTTCCGATCCAGGCCAACAACCAAAGAATTGTTTGATAGAAGTAATTTTTTTAAAAAAAAGTGTAATAAATTTAATAATATGTTATTACAATTTTAACCTCCAATTGTTCTAAATAAACATATGCGACATGCAGATCCTACATATTTTCCACAGGAAAGTCCATCCCGAAAGCTCAACAGCTTCTTCCCTCAAGACCACTAAGCCAACCAAATTTGAGGTCAAAAGTAGAGTAAGCCATGAGATGCCCTACATAATTGGAGGCTCAGAATCCACGGATGAACACATCACGTTAATTCCTCGCCATGCCCTCTCTAATGAAAGCTATATGAGACGCCTCAAAAGCCACTCTAGCTCAACCCAACTCATGCTCAATGGAGCCAACTCTTTTGGCAACGGCGAGCATTGGATCAAGACAGATTCAGACTGTAAGTATACAAGCATTGCACATTCATTCCTCACCATCTTCCAAGGATACACTAGATAAAGATTTTCAATGGCTCAGTTGATTTATTTTATTCCACTACATTCACCAACTTGGGTTTCCAACCTAGATAAGGTGAAAAAAACAACCCCTCCATTACTAGATATAAGTAACTAGTTGATTTTTTTCTTTTTAAAATGTCTCTATTTATATGCTAATCAAATTAATAAAAAAAAATCATATAATAAAAAATCATTTAAATACTTAATAAACTAAGACTTATATTTAGTAAAAAAACAATTAATTCAAATGATTTATAAATAGTAATGGAGAAAGTAATCAATATGAAGCATGTAGAGACATTTACAGTCCCTAACTTTTTTTCTTCTTGCTCACCTTGCAGACCTAGTACTGGAGCTGTAAAAACGACAAAAACTGATGCAGTAATCCGATGTCACTTAATTATATACGTTGTTCTTTTTCTTTTTCTTGAAAGGTTTCCCTATGGTTATGATATGAAAACAGTTATGGCTGCATAGATATGAGAGGGACATGCAAAATAAAATGAGCAATTCCTTAGATTGCTCCTGTACTATTCTGTTGTGATGGATATTTTTTAAGTGTGTGAATGTCAAATGGTATTCTTATTTTCCTTGCAAATTGAATAGTTATAGAAGATAATCTCCATTGCCAGCTGCTTTGGCCTCAGAAACTAGACTCCACAAATGCTGCCCACCTAGTGTCATGCCCTACAAGGGGTACATAGAAAGATCAGTTCAACCACCAAATCAAAATCCCCCAATGGAAACTTTACCCGGATCAGCTACACCTCTCACGACCAACTTTTAGCCAATAAGTTGAGCTCAACTCTATCTGGCTCTTCTTCTATGAGGATTTCTGCAGCCCGACGTAAGAGAAGCAAATAATGACTCGTAGAGAACATTCATCTAAAAGATGTAATATATGGTAAAAGGAACAATGAGAAAAGTTTTATCCAGAAAACGGAAATGTGCGAAATTACTTCGCAAAATGTACAATATCTCAAGCAACTGTAAAAAACTTGACCATGAAATGTATCCTGGTTCTTCTATCCAACCTTTACAAAAGAATTTTGCATCAATGCAGTGGAGATCATGAAAAAAGCGCCACAAGTTTAGAAATTCATTAACATGAACCATCCATGAAATCTAACAACAAATCTTTAACCATAACTCTGTCTGGCATCTTTCCAGCGGCACCATATATCGGAGCAAGCCCTCCATTAATGGGACCAGGATTTTCTTTTACCTGAAAGGAGACAAATTTGATAAATGTATAAATATATAATTGAAGCTTAGAAATTTACGGCATCGAAAAAGAATCATTTTCAAACAAGGGCCATGACAAAGTGGTGCCCACTAACCAAGCATTAGAAACAACAGTTTCTAATGGTGGATGTCATTATAAGCACCAATGGGTAGATCCCTTGTTTCATCCCCCATGTCTTGTGGATGCAATCATCAATTCAAGAACATGAGAGCCAATTTAATTAACAATTACTCCCTACGTCTGGAATTGGAATTGAATGTCCTATTTTGACTTACACGCATTTTAAGAAAATAATTTGACTTAGTTCATTTTTAAGTTGCAATGTCAACTTTCATAATAAAATTTTATAGAATTTAAGAAATGGGACATTTAATTCCAGACGAGGGAGTACAATGGTTTTCCAGCCAAAGTTACAGACATGAAAATTCCTCCTAACAAAGATTGAATATTCTTATAGCACATTCTGATCAGTAGTGTTACCATATGTTAATTGGTGGAGGTAAACTTACTGCTTGCACAGAATCATTAAGATCCTTCAAGAAGTCCTCAACAACTGCCACATGCTGAAGTGTCACACATATGTGGATGCTGTCAAAAGTACACCATGCAAGAGAAATAAGACCAAACCTTCGTGAAGTACTAAAGGAATGAAATTCAACAGTTACAGTCTCTTTATGCATAGAAGACTCCAAAATTATCAGGATCAAAACAAAACAGAGAAATATTAAACACAATCTGAGGAATTCAGATATCCTATTTACGTTACAATAGCGCCATCTTCCAGTTGCATGACTTCCATTAATCAAATAGCATTCATTATCTTAAGAGCATATATACCTATTAGGTCTTTGCAATGGATTCAAATGCCAGCCTTTTGATGACATGATATCATTGACCTCAAATATGTCCATTACTTCAGATCCAAAGGCCACAATGGTCATATCAGGCCTTCCAATGATGAATAATTCAGGGATATCCTGTATCCTGCAATAACATAAAGAGAGGTGTATACTAATTCCAACTAGAAAAGAACCAAAATTGTTCTACAAGGAAGTTTTACCCCTTCTGTATTCTTTTTGAAGCTTCCATCATAGCCCTGGTGTTTTCCAAGTATCCTTAAAATGAAATATAAGTTATCAGTATATGACAACATGCCCATACATTTGAAAAGAGATCTGAAATGTGAACGATAAATGATAAATGGACTTCAATGCACCTTCAAGTCCTAGAGAAATCATCGCTGCCCAAGCACCAGCAATCAATCCGCCAGGCCTGCTCCCAGCAATGGTTGGAGAGACATAAAGGCCCCCAGACCATTCAGTGACTGAAATTCAATTTGATTGAACAGTAAGCACAAGATACAAGCGCAAATTTATAACACACAAAAAAAAAATGTGTATCCATTGCTCATAAAACAAAACAACTTTAGGTGACTATGTATTCTTAACACAAAGATGCTAAAAAGTACAGAATGCTATCGATGCATTTTATGTTCTCTTAACACTATAATTTAAGTTTATAGCATTTATTCTATATCCTTCCAACTTGAAGTGCAAAAGAAACTGATCATCTATTTCAGAAAGTTAACAGTTTCTTAAGAACAACGAATGCATCTCTAGGAAATAATGACTCACCGGCAACAAATTGATGCTGTCAGATTAGGTAAGGAAGAAGCAAAAATCCCGCATGGACATTCACGCAAATCCATGAACATGAAATGGCAAAAGAAGAAATGAGCAGATGTGATAATCCAAAGAACAAATATACTTCAAATTCTGCGATTTGATGTATCAATGTCATATCACAACCTACCCCATGGTATCTTTGTAGTAATTTTAAGGTGAGAATGTGTTCTGGTGTTTACATTTATTTGCAGTAAGCTGTTACATCAAGGTTTTGATTAAGTTAGCACTCAGCCTCAAACAGCTCAAATACATTTTTCTCTAACATAAGCCCTCACAATAACTTCAGGAGCACTATGAACTTTTAAACTTTAGGCGGTGTTGCTGTTGCATACAGTAGAACTCAGTCCATTATAGGTAAAAAATACCAGTAACGAAGTCTACATTCCCCTTAAATGTATCTCATTTGCAAGAAAAGACATACTCAACTCAGAATATCTCTTGATGTTTTAACTGAGAGTTTATCTAAACAGCAAGGGAAATAAGAAAAATAAACAGTTACTTACCTTTCGGATCTCATGATTTCTGTAGAGAACTATGCTTGTTCCTTTTGGGGCTAACCCATACTTGTGTACGTCTACAGAAATTGAGGTTACTCCTTGGACTGAAAAATCATATGGTGAAACAGGGTACCTGGAAGGAAATATTCATACTTATAAGAGGCAAAAACTAGAACTAAACAAAATTGAAGGGAATTGGCGATGCAATCTACAAAGTACAAAGCAATTATTGCTGACTCATTCATCATATCAACAAAAATTAATTGTTCCACGGCATTTAATACAAGCGAAATCAAGCAGATCAGGATTGGCATGTCGCTGTTGAAACTCCATTGTGTAATACTGTTCTGACATGATGCAGGACATCCAGTGACACTCCATGAGCCCAATGCAAATAAATATTTTCCTCTTGGACAGCTTATGAGTAGCTTTTCTTACCAACCGCAGTGATAATATTAGTAATACAGAACCTGTTCTGGTCTTCTCTTTCCAAAGAGAAATGATCATACTAAGAAGTCTACTGCATCCGAAACCTCGGAAAATTACAGACAAACAGAAATTGATCTGACACAAAACACTGCATCTAGTTTTCATTTATTTTGAATCAAACACTAATTTGTTTACAGTATTTCACATCTAAGGACTTAAACAGCTATCTCCAGGATGGCAAGAATGCCCATCAATTGCTCATGCTGTAATGCTGCAGCAGCACATCATATGTTTTAGGTTAAGTCAGATCATAAGAATAGAAGTGGAATAAGAAACAAATAACTAAACACATCAATATACATATTTAATACTCCATTCCTATGTAGACATTTATGTATTGAGATGTGAATAAATAAATATCCACTTTCACAAATGAACATATTTTTTTCATCTAAAGTTCCATTAATAACCTTGCTCATATTTCACTAACCACATTACTATTAATCCAGTTACTTAAGGTCCACTAATTATTACTTTTGCCAAGTCAAAAGTGGACATTGAAATTTAAACAGAGGGTTGTAGGTGTAAAAATGACAATTTAGCTTCAGAGTAATTTATGCAGGCACAACCTAAATCATGAATACGTAAAAGATTTGGGGTGCCAATGGACTTACCCAAGTTTACGAGCAAAAGGTAATACAAAACCACCAAGACAGAGATCAACATGGAAACAAATCCCATAGCTACATGCTAAGTCACCAAGTTCCTACAAGACAAATTCACACATTCATTCTGAGAAGTAGTGGAGAGAGGGTCAACAATTGCTATCAGTGTAGTGAATATCACATGCCTCAATTGGGTCAATAATGCCATGTGGGAAGCCAGGAGCTGATCCAACAATCTGTAGATTCAAATGAATTATGAGCTCAAGAAGGCTAAAGCAGAAAGACAGTTATATCTTGGAGACCAGAAATCAAGAGGGGAATCAAAAGATTAAACAGTTACTCTAGTTAAGAAGAACTGCAATAAACCTTGCAAAGGAGATTTAATTTGCAGAGAAAACTGAGTTGTCCAAAGCCAGAGATCACAAATTGAAATTGTAAATGAAATGCAAATGACGTTCAATATCTGCAAGTACAACTTCAAAAGAGACTATGGAAAAGAAAAAAAAAGAGAGAGAGAGCGAAAGCCTAACCATTATTGTGTTCCCATTGATGTGCCGTTTAATAGCTTTGACATCAGCTTGAAATTGCTTGTTTACAGGGACTCGCCACAACTTGATGTTAAAATACTGAGCAGCCTTGTCATATGCTGAGTGAGCTGACACTGGTATTATCCTATGCTTGTAATTAAAATAACAAAGTGAACAATTTGACAATCAGAAGCAAAAAGAAAATTTGTTGACAAGCTACATACATTTCTGGCTTAGTGATTCCCTTGTTAGCTTTCATGTAGTCACGTGATGATTTCACAGCCATTAATATGCTTTCAGTCCCTCCTGATGTCATATTTCCACAAATTTGTCCTCCAGAATTCCTCTCCTTGCTTCCCAGCAATGCAGCAGTCATGGCAACCACTTCAGCTTCAAACCTTACAACACTCTGGAATACATCCATGTGCAGTGGATTAGTATGTGCAAACCTGAAAGACAATGTTCAACAAAGAGTGAGACGTCAATAAACCTATAGTTGGTATTGTAATACATAAATTCTTAACTAGAACAATAGAAGAAGTATAGTAAATCCACAATCAATCATCTAGATACAATTGAGAAACTTTCTCAAGGAGGATTCAGCTTTATAGCTTCTCCCTCAAGTTTTAACATTCTAAAAGGAGTTTAATGACATTAGAAATGTCGCACATAAGCTAATTTACTGTGGTTTGAGGAAGATATGGATGAAAGACAGAGAATGGAGATTATTCTGCTGATACATTCTGTAGATTTTGATGAGAGTACAGCCCTAATGTCCCTGACACTGATCACGACAGCCAAAGCAACTACAGCATTGAGGAGCAGATAATTGAATCAATACACCAACAGTGATTCGTCAATAGTTGAAACAAAATGTTAGTTAGCATGATGCAATTTTGAACTCTACAGAAGGCCAGTTAGTATAACAAAAAAAAGGTTGTTTTACGGAAAGAGCGAAACATTGTGTAAAGTATAACAATCCACGAGCCATCAAAGGACTAGCATGAGAAATCCAAATGCAAAAGAAATGTAGTCAATGGACAAAACTTTTACCATTGAATAAAAAACATTAAGCATGCTCTAGATATAAGGCATTGCATACACAACAAACCAGCGGCTTCTGTTTAGTTTCCAACAATTATCCATTTTCAGTATCCAAAATTGACATTTCAATCAACAACCTGATGACCTGAGTTGTATGAGAGTAAATGTATTTCACGCATGGACGATGCTTTAAAATAATCCTTGTGTTCTTAAAAGTTTGATTGAATACACGAAATGGACAAATCTCACTAACATTGAACATGCCTCATTTATCAAAGCAAAATGTCCTTCTTTCTCGTTTCCCCCAATATAGCTGAAATAGAAAATATACAGTTAGCGTCTAATTGACAGTGAATGAATGAAATAAAATCAGTGTTTGTTGGCATTAAGCTTATAAATTTGGATCCACACTTACACTGTACCAGAACATTTTCCCTGCCAGACCACATCCTTTTGTTTCTCATCTTTCATTTTCTCTACGACTCGTACTCCAAGCCCTGTACGAGGCAACTCAGTTCTCCAGCCATCTCTTTTAGATTTACCAGAAGCTTGCAACTTATCAACAACCTGAAAGTTCTCAAGAAAAATCATTACTAAGAAAGACACGAATGTAGAATCTCTACTTTAAAGCACAAAAAAAAAAAAAAAAAGAAGTCATAAGCGAGACTTTGGCACATATGGTCCCCTGTAACTGATTAAAGGGTAATGCAGTACACCAGACATTGAAAATTAAACTCCTAAATATTTCTAGGAATTCAAACAATAATATCTAGATTGCCTCTTGAAATGCAGACTAAATGAAAGAATTGCAGATTGTGTTAGCTCTTGAATCATTTAGTAAACTGGCGATCATTCAGACAAACAATCACGAAAACTGAAATTTTCCTCAGATAATAAGAATTTTACTCAAATTACCGCTCCAATCTTTATTTGTAACAGTCTTAACAGATATCCACTGCTGTTTCAATTCACGTCAAGTGTGTGTATATACACATATATCAGAAACATCACTTTCATATCATAGACATAGAAAATAAAAAATAACATGCAAAACCGAAAATAATTGGCAAATGCGATCACACACACTAACCTTCTGTTTTTCAGAGTCGATGTACCTCTTCACACGTGGCACCAACCTGTTTCCAGGTTCAACCGAGATTCGAAGTAATCAAAATCGTAAAATCTTCAAATAATGAACACGAAGAGAAAGGAAGCAAAAAATTACTTGACGAAGCTCATAACGAGCCCTAGGACTGTAGCTGTGAGTCCTTTTTCATATATAACACTGATAAACGATTGAAAAATCCGTGCAAAAACAACTGTAAGAATCGGCGCGAAGATCAACAACACAGGCTCGTATTGCGACAAAAACGAATTCGCAGAAGCTCTGAATTGACTCAGCGAAGACAACAGCAGATTGAGAACTTCCATTTCTCCGGATAGCAACCAACTGCAGAAGCAGAAATGATTTTTTTTTTTTTTTTTTTTTTTTGAGTTTCAACTTTCAACGCCTACATAGAATAGTGAATAGAACAACGACAACCAACAAATATCACCAAATCAATTGACGACAGTTAAGTTATCTGATCCTGATGGGGATCCGCCTAAGACGTTGGTGATACGTACAAGTTAATCGTATGGCGGGTCTATTGCACTTTTACGAAGTTCTTTTTCTTTTCTTTGTCGTTTTCCTTTTTTCATTGGGAGCCTGCACATTGGCAAGATTCCTTAATGCCTACGCGTTAAAAATGAAAACCTAGATTTTCGTTTCTACATTAAAAAAATTAGAAATAATACGAACGGTCAAACGTTCATATTTATTCAACTTCGATTTAATACTTTCTCATAATAATTTTCCTTCCACAGCCTGTAAAAATAATTTCCATATTCATAGAACATATAATATCTATATTATTTAAATTTGCATCATCTATATAATTAAAATATTCGAAAGCAAATATTTTTATTTGAAAAAATAATAATTTAATATTTTTACTTAAATGTAGCTTTTAATGAGGCAATATCAAAACTTTTTAAGATTTTATGTAATTCAATAAAAGAAATATTTAATTCTGAGTAATAACAAATAGAGATTGATTGGATATTTTTTTGGGTTTCTGTTGTGTTTTTCTTGCTTGTAGCCAATGGGGGAACCATTCTTGGGACAAAAGAATGGTCACCTAATTGGAGGGGGCAAAAAAAAGCATGCTATGTCTGTTGGATTTATTTAACAAGAGGGCACAGCGTTGGCCCGCGGCGGAGCCCAAGCCCCTTGAGCAGTAGGGAAGTATCAAGCCCAGTGGAAGGCAGCGCGAATGAAAAATATCTCACCTCAAAAGAATCTGGTGCAGGAGAGGGGGCATCTCGATCCATTGAGACAATTCCTTGATTCCGGGTGAGTGGATAAAAGAAACAATTAAATTTAAGAATATTTTTTATATAATATATTTAAATTTTCATAATTTTAATCAGTGAAATATAATGTATTAGATATTAATAATTTGAAATACAGTAAGTAATAGTAATATTTTAATGAAATTAAAACAAAATATTTTATTTTAAATATTTTTAATGAGAAGATAAAATGAAACTCATAAAATGTAGACCTTCCCTCAACTATTTAACAACATCCTCATATGCTAATAGTAATTTTTATTTTTATTTTTTTTGCTTTTGTGGTGTGGGAAATGCAAGACTTGAAGTCAAGAACATGCAACTTTTTTTGTAAATTAATGCCAAATACAGATTTAGGTTCTCATCTTATGCCACACACACTTGTCTATTCCGAGGACACAAATATTACACGTATAGTGAGCAGCCAGCCAACACATCCGCCTTTGCCAGCCGCCCAGAGGCCCCGGACAAATTTTAAAAGCACTTTTGTCTCGTAGACTAGGATAAAAGTATTTAATATTATGTATTAAAGTTAACCCTTTTAATGAACGATTCATTTCGTATATATAAAAAATAAAATAGAATAATCAATATATTTTGTGTTATATATATTAGCCTCTATTACATATAACTAAAAAAAAGTCCATCAACTAAAAAAAAAATCTTAATTGTTAAGCAAGAGAATAGGTTATTTAATTAAGCAAATTTGTTAATCCGTCCAAAAGTTATTCTTGAAAATAAAATTTAAATTTAGAAGAAGATAAAAAAAGATATATGGTCTAAAAATATAGAATAATTTAATGTTTATATTAAAGAGATTTTTAAAGAGAAAATCCATATTATAGAGGTTTTTGATAAATATATATATATATATATATATATTTGTACGGTTATAGATTCTCTCATTCGATATCTCTTATAAATTCGTTGAAACAAGACCTCAATTTATAAAGATCTACAGCTTGCTCTTTTCTCTTGGGTGGGTGAGTTGGGTTAGTGCTTGGTAACTCAATCCCGGGGAAATGGTTTTGAGTTAATAATCTGTTAGCACGTGCTTTGACCAAAACAATAGTTTCCTACCAAAACTCACCAATTAGTCGCAGCTCGTGATTTAACTTTTACCAGTAAGTATCTTTAAATAGCAAAAGTTAAAGATACTTACGGGGTGTTTAATTATTTATTTTATTTTCTAAATGCACAGTAACGTGATTTATTGTGCATCTTTTTGTATACTATAGCAATCGTGCGATTATGAGTCCTACCAACGATGGTCAAGCCTGCCAATAGACCGCGATGAGATGAGTGTTTATTTTATTTTATTTATTATTACACCCATATTCTTTGAATTGAGTTTTATGGACATTCATAAATAATAACAATTGGCTAGAAAAAATTAAAATTTATTTATTTATTTATTTTTACCACCCTTATGTGAATGTTGAATAGATAAATAAATTTGTTAACTAATGCAAATAGTTCAGCTTTTCATTTTAAAATTGATAAAGATATTGTTGGTGGGATTTCAAATTTGGAATAATATGAATCACTCAATATTGGTACAAAATTTATACTACAAAGACAAAGGTTTGGTGCCCCTATTACATCTTTGAATAATATTATTAGGCTAAAAGACCATATGTTTTTTTTTTAAACTAACGCGGTTCAGGTCACACTCTTATACATATATCGAATATGTATTTTTTATCAAACTAAAATATGTAAGAATACCAAATCGAAATCATGTAGCTTTACATATGAAGACTTGTGATATTTTGAGTAATAATCATAGTTATA
>JAWZTD010000117.1:3000787-3021996 GCA_035221335.1 Echites panduratus | reverse complement strand
ATATATATATATATATATATACATATATAATGTACCTTAGCTAGTTTTGTAATAGTTGAATGGGATGAATCTAGCTGCATTTTTAGTTCTCCTTTCAGTGCCTAATTGATGGATACGTGAGAGCGAAAGCTGATGAAAAAGTGAGATGATGTATATCCATAATCCTTCTATTGGCCGACCCACACACATGTTATAAATAATTAAAAATGAAGGCAATTTCAAAATGTGTTTCACAACACCCACTGTTATATACTTATCTCGTGCAACCGTTCTAATTTATTCCAAAATCCAAAAACCTGATTCCAATATACTTATCAAGTTATAATACATACTCATATTATAAATAAACCTGCAGTATGAAATGCTAATAGAAAGATAAGCACGAGATCAGAAAAAGTGTGCTATAAAATGGAACTTTCTGCATGCAAGCGTGGGATATATATGACCGCCCTTGCTTAATAATTTCTTCCTGGTGTGTGCTTGAAAAGACCAAGACCCAATCCAGTTCGTGCATGGAGGCTGGAGGCATTATTAAATTACTGATATACATAAATTAAACTCTGATCTCTCAGTCTTCGTTTCTCTTTTCTTTAATTCCATTCAAAGATTAGGGGCGATCGGAGGGAGAAAAAATACTCTCTCTTTATGACAATTTTCTTTTTCTTCGAGAAAATCTGATCTGATCTGATCCCACAAATTAACTCTGATTAATTAATTATAGCTAATGTTTCTTTGTCATTTTGCAGAAGCTACTACAGATGCACACATCAAGGTTGCAACGTCAAAAAGCAAGTTCAAAGGCTGTCTAAAGACGAAGGAGTTGTGGTGACAACCTACGAAGGAATGCATTCTCATCCCATCGAGAAATCAACGGACAACTTCGAGCATATCCTAAGTCAGATGCAAATTTACACTTCATTTTGAAAATATTAATAATTAATTAATATCCCCTCCGGTCGCCGCCGCCATAGTTGTGCAGAGGTAATTAATTAAACACGAAGGTGTAATGGAAAAATTTGTATGTTTTCAGAGTAGATATTGAATAAATTTGTACCTCTCGGCTTTGCATGTATGTATACCTATGCTCTTGATCTCCTTAATTTCTGTTTTTGGAAATATTTGATTTTAAAATTTAAATCTTATGGAGAGAAAAATAATCTATATATATGTGGATATTAATTATTATATTAATGCAATTCGTCGAAGGAAGTTTTAATTTCTATTTCCTCAAGGACAGTGTTTCGTTGTTTGCCCTTTATTTATCCTTTCGAGTAGAGCATTCCTTAAGCATGGGTGATTTTGTATTTGTTAAGAAAAAGACTAAAAAGCTTGAATTGAAATTAATTTAAGAGATGAGTATGCTTATTTAAAAAAATTAATGTTGACAGTACATTAATATTAATACGTGTTTATATAATATTATATATGTAATTCTTGTTAACTATTGCAATCAATACAGTTAGAACAAATTAGATCATAGATAAGTAGCTGATAAAGGCTACATCAAGTGAAACTTTAACTCTAAAATAAAATGGACATTTTTTTTAACATCTTAAAATGGATTAATTTAAGTATTTTAATTAATTAAATTAAATTCTTAATTAGATCAAACATATTTGTAATTGAACGGATAAATTAATTAACTAGGTATATAAATTTGACCATAAACGAATGATAGAATTTATTGATCTCCGTTTGATCCTTAAATGAAGATGATGATGGAACAGTCAGAAGAGAGAAGAGTTTTTACTATGAATATATCATTCACACTGAAATTCTTTAGAGGTATGATTAGATTTAGATCCAAGGGATATCTATAGCGTCGGTGGACTAAGAAATTGGAATTCTGGCGCTGTACTGGACCCGACATCTGTTTTGACTATATTAATTGAAACAACGAATTGGAAGAATAATATAAGAAAATTAGTGCTTAGAAAAAACATCTAAAATAAAAATTCACATTTTTCTTTTAAATTCTATGGTCTATACTATACTTAAATGTGGTTATTCGGTTAAATTCGTAAATGAGAAAATATTTTACTTATTTTAAAACTGAATGTGCTCACCTTTTGGCTATTAAATTGAAGGTTAATTTTTTAAAATAAATGTATTTTTAAATTGAAATTTTAATGGGTTGTTATTTCTCTAACATATGAATTCTATCAATAGTTATATTTATTTATTAATTTAGATTAAATAACAAATAAACCTTAACTTTTAAATAAAATCAAAATTTAACACTCTAGAGAAAAGAAAATAAACAGGATCATAACTAAGAGAGTATATATTTGGGACGAAGGCTAGTGTGGGCTTGAACATCATTGATACCTGGGCTGCTGCGTCACTGCTGGCGTTTCTTGTGACCGTGAAGGCCAGATCTTTGTCAAAACGTGGTTTGACAATAAGGGAACCGTTCCTTGTTTCAATTCAATTGTACGATCTTTTGACCACAATCAAAACTGTTCCCCCATCCAAATTGAAATGTTATACTCAATGTTTTAATAAAAAATAAAAATAATAATTCAAGTTTCAATAATTAAATTATAATGTAATCATAATTAAATATGCAATATTATAATAAAAAATTAAAAATATTTTTTTATAGATTATTTCTTTTTATTAATAATTTAAAATATAAAAATATCATAATATGATAATATTTAAATTAATTTTATAGGTATATTCTTAAAAATTATTTTATGATTTTTTTAAATTATGTCCGGATCAGATTTATGTATACATCTTGATTATACTATTAGTATTCATCGATGTTAAATTTGTAGCAAGATTGAACTTAACCCACTACCTGCTCTATGTAGGCTTTATCTCTAAAGTATTAGGCCATGCTCTTGGATGCCAACTTTTTTATGATTAATAATACAAATTTTTATTTTATAGCCATTTAATCATGATAATTTTTAGTATGGGTAGAGCTTGATGATTATAAGATATTTTATATAATTATTAATATTTAATAATGATGTATATTTTGAATTTTTTTAAATTTTATAATAACTAAATGAGTAAATTTATAATTTGATTGAAGAATAATTTGATTTTTTTTCATTGAAATTAAGACTAATTTGTGTTTTTCAAAAAGTCGACTAGTTCAACTTCAATTCGGCATATTCACATGTTTAACTTTTCAGTCCATTGCCGATTTTCATTTAGAAAAAGGGTTTTTATGAAAAATGATTCAATGTCTTCTTTATAATTGATTTGATGATCGATTAAAGGTTTGATAGCTCTAGTCCAGTCTGAGAAAAAAATAATGTCACTAAATATAAATCACTAGTTGTCATTGGTTTTTTTTTTCTTAAAATGTTCTTATTTATATACTAATCAAACTAACAATGATATTTAAGAAAAATAAAGAAATAATAGTGATATAATAAAAAATCAATAAAATACCTAATAAAAATTATTTATATACAGGAAAATCAAGTTGTTGAAAGATAAAGTTGAACCTATAACCTTATGTAAGCCTCAACTCTCAGGTCTCAACCACTTAACTACGTCCTTTGACGCTTATGATATTTAATTCTATACAAATAGTTAATTTTTGTAATGGTCTCTTTCTATATGATATTAACCTTTTAAAAAAAAAACTTTCATTGATGTTTTACTAAAAGAAAACACGTCCTTTTCTATTTTAAATATATGTCCAAAAAAATCCTAATATTTTGACATAGAAATCCAACCAAATCTTCTAAAATAATTCAATGAATCAATATGACCGAATTCTAAGCTAAACCAAATTGAAAATTTTGTATGGTTCATAAGATTTAAAACAAATAGTAAATATTTCTTGCCAAAAAAAAAAAGCAATTACACTTTAGTAGTGTTTTCTAAATGCCCAACCCCCCCCCCCCCCAAAACATTTTTTTTTTAATATGTAGACAATAAATTTGATTAAAAATGTAATGTTCCTATATCATACTTATATAGTTAATTTTACTTTCATTTTATCTGTTAGGGATGGGAAAAAAGGTAAAGTATAAATATTTTTTTTTTTGACATAAGTATCAATATGACCACTGAAGTTATATAGTTTTTTTAATATAACAATTCAACTTTCAAACATAACAATTTGACTATTTAACTTTGTGAAATTTACAATTTAGTCATTTAACTTTGTTTGATTTCTCAATTTAACCATTTAACATTAAAACCTTTATCAATTTCATCATTCAACTTTATGAAAAATTTCAAAGGATTTAACCATGTAATAGTTAAATTGACAAATTTTCAAAGTCGAGTGATCAAATTGAATTGTTTAAAAATTAAGTTGTCAAATTGAAAAAAACGATGCAAATTCAATAGTTATATTAATACTTGTGCCCTAATTTTTGTTATGTTCTATTCAAAAAATAGGAGAAAATGTATATTTATTTATTAAATCTATTATTATATACCTAGTAAAAGAAAATATATGAAAAGAATTGGATTTAAAATATTTAATATAGCCTTTAAAACTCTCAAAATAGGATTAGGAGAAAATCTGCTCCCCTTTTATATATGCTTTCCTGCCTCACTTTTTTTCATTATTATTTTCACATAACAAAACAAATTTTAAAAGGGCATTTTAATCAAGTATATTAAATTAATATGAGTGAATCGTAATAATAGAAATGCCACAAATAAAATAAACTACCAAATTTATTTATAAAGGAAACAAAAAACTTATAAAATTAACATAAAACACACAAATTTGTTTTCACTAAACTCACTAAGAACATTGGTAAAAATATAGACAAGGGAATAAGTGAGTGGTTCGAAGATAAAGTAAAAAAAAAAAAAAGATTATGTGTTTAATTTTATTTTTGTTGTATATTTTAATATTGATAAAATTTTCATTAAACTCATTAAGATTATTAGCAAAAACGAAGTATATAGGAGATATAACATTCTTTTATTTAAATTATATCAACTTTCATATATTTTCAAGAGTATTGATAAATTGAATTCTTTTTGAAATTTTTTTTTCTATTTTAGTGTAATAGTACCAAGATTAGAAAAAAAAAATCAGCTTTCATATCTTTTTCAAGAATATTGGTAAATTAAATTCTTTCAGGAAAAAAATTTGCTGTTTTAGTATAATACTACCGTACAAATAATAATTCAACCGAAGATCAGGAAAAAAAAAAAAAAACACCCCGCAAGATACAAGGGTTTGCTGGTGTGCTGTGAGTTCTTCACTATATCGAGCAGAAATCTTGTTCAACAAGAACATCAGTCTCCATCCCTCTTCGTCTTCCTCTTCGCCCCTCCCTTCCTTCTGTTTCCGAAATTCGGTTGGCGGAACTAATAAAAGAATTAATGCTTATTGTTCCTTAGCATATTCTTGTTGATTATTGATTAATTGTCCTCTTAGAGGATGGCCTTACCTTTGGGCAAGCTAACGATTCTCGTCGGAGCAGGTATCTCCTCAGATTTTTTGGTTGCGTGTTCTTATGATATTAACTAATAGGTGGTTATTAAAGTTGTCGATGCTTTCGCATTTACTTTTAGTTTGTGTTTTATTTTTGTTTAAAAATTTTGGGAAGAGAAATTGGGGCTGATAAGCCCTAGGTTTTTGTGGTCTGGGACGGGTACATTGGTTTAGAGCTATCGATGCAGTTGAATTTTTGGTTTCAGTAGGAAATCACCTGTCGAGAAGTATTTTGATGCTAAAATTTTACGATTAGTTAAAATGATTTAGTCTTTTTGCTGTCTAATACATTTATTTTTAGATATGTTCCTATAGTTATCTTCACTGTTTAGGGTGTATTATAAGCCTTTAGATTGTTCAGGGTGATTTTATTTTTTTCGAATTTTAGGAAAGTGCAATGATATAGAGTAACCATAATTTAGCTCCATGGTGAACTATGTGCTTTCTCTTAAGTATGTTTTTTCTGTTGATTTTATTTTTATGCTTATCTGTTTTGTTGGTTGATTAGAGATTGGTTTATTTGTCCAAGTATAATAATATGTACAGTACTTTAAACATATGGCAGAAGAAAGAGAACTTGCTTGACAGAGTCAGTCAGATGAGACGGTCTTATATAAGACCAAAGGCAAAATGTTGTTTTAAGTAGCAGTTTCATCAGCCTTTTTCAACTTTGGAACGACAATTATAGCTTAAAATAATTAGAAGATTTCAAATCTTACAGAATGTGTTTGTAACTTGTTGGATGTGAACAACCCAAGCTACCCTTGTGCCAATCTACATTATAGTTTGGCCAGGAGCATTCCTGAAGCATTTTTTCTGAAGGGATGAGGCAACATAGCAACTTGAAAATCACTGTGAATGAGATTCTCTGAAGTGTTGTATACCCTGTCAAGTTCAATATTTTACCTATAGATATTCAGGATAAGTGCTGGGACTAAGTTTTGCCTTTAATGTCTGAAAGTTATGTTTCTGAGAGGTGGACCAGTTTGAATAATATCCGTTTGTGGTCTGATGTTATCTCTTAATGGAGGCTTTATTTTCAATTGATTGGGATTTGTTTATGTGGAATTAGTTTAGAAACCTAGAAAGAACAGGAGGTTTTTGGTATTGTCTTCTTTGTTTTGGATTTGAACATTTGTTTTGCTATTAATACAGTATAGATAAATGAGGATCCACTGACAAACTTAAATGACATAATTCAGAAAACAACCACTCGGCAGGGGTGCATAATTTTTCCTATTCCATCTTTTGGTCTTTTCAATGTGTTGTTGTATTCTCACTGCACTTCATTGGCTTTTTCATACTGTACTTACTGGATTCTATATCCTATAGCAGTAATATATGCTGCTTCTAGGAGTGTGGTTATTTGATTTTTTGGACAATAAACATTTTGGAAATCTCCTTGAAGCTGCTTTTGCATTAACAGTATATTTTTTTGTGCTATTCCGGATGATATTAAACGAGGAATCTATTTTTAAGTTAGATAACTTTATCTGTTTGCCTTTTGGAGAAATAAAGAAGAACAATTCGATTTTATTTTTTACTGATAAATGATATGTTCTATGATTTTCAGGCATTATAGGTTCAGTTCTTGCTAAAGAAGGAAGTTCATCAAACATATCCGATTTCTTCTCGGGTGCCTTAAAGGTTAATTTTGCTATTGGAAATTGGATAAACAAGTACCACATTGTTGACATTCTTGTGATTAGATCTTTAGTGTATCTTGATTCAAGTGTATCATTATTTTACTTCTACACACACATGGACCAGTCACTAGTCCTCTGTTGCAGATTGCCTTCAGGCAACTTAAAAATGATGGTTCTGCCACTTCAAATGCCAAACCAAAAATTAATGCATCGTTGTTGCAGCAGGTTAGCAATTCCTTGATTCTCTTCTCCACTTTTCCCCAAATTCTGCATGACCTTTAATGTGCTCATCTGTTTTATTTCCTTCAAAAAAAAAAAAAAAAAAAAATTTGACATAGCAATGTAAATTTTGTGTACAGGTTAATAGTCTTCGGGAGGAGCTACAACTTCTGGCATCAAATAGGCAAATTACAATTGTAACTTCAACTGGCTCAGGTTCGCTTTTCTGAGAAGATTCATTTCCTTTTTTTTTGTTGGGATACATATAAACATTCTTCTTGATTTATTTTGCAAATTGAGTTTCAGTCTTCCTGTGATACTCTTCTATCTTTATGCTTATTTTACTGCAAGATGTGAATGTGATCAACAACAGAATGCTATTTGTTTCAAAAAAGGTTGGTGACATTGTATATGGTTCTGTAAATAAGACTGAATTAATTCTCTACTTAATTTTGAGTCTGAGGTGTTTCTATGGTCACCATTAGCAGTGTCACGCTTATTGAAGTCTTCTTTGGTATAGAATTTGAGTTTCTACTTTCAATTCCTCATCTTGTTATTGAGAATGGACACCTATATGGCTGATTTTTATTCTTTTGGTGTATGATTCCTTGTGATCATGATTAATGTCTTCTTTTATGGGCTTAAAGAGCTAAGGTCCTCATCGTATTAGGTATTAAGCAATTCATTGTTTGTCATCTATAAGCTTTTTGATATACCAACTATTACTATTTATTAGGTTTTTGATCCTTCTAGTTGGAATGATTTCTTTTCAGGTTCTGGCAAATACACTATAACTATTGTTGTTGTAGTGGTTGGATGTGGCTATGTTTGGTGGAAGGTAAAATCTGCTATTCTCTTAGCTGTCTATTTATAGCATAGCATCCTCCCTTGGCAGTCCAAAAGTGTTCTTGGTCACTTGAGGAGGGTGAGCTAAATCTTTGCAACTGG
Organism: Echites panduratus; assembly: GCA_035221335.1. NCBI lineage: Eukaryota > Viridiplantae > Streptophyta > Magnoliopsida > Gentianales > Apocynaceae > Echites > Echites panduratus. Next base: position 3,013,752 of record JAWZTD010000117.1, on the reverse strand, counting down.
GAAAATTAATCTGTTAAGTTTTGTGGTTTAATTAGTATACTGATTTATTGGTTTTCTTCAGTCCATGGCTCTTGATATCAATTTTCCTTTAATGTTTACAGCTACCATAGTAGATCTATGAGCAGATAGTAACCTCATTTTATTTTAAATACACCTTTAAAAAAAAAAAAAAAAACTTCTGTCCATCCTCAAAGTCTTATTTTATCTTTTCATGTAACGGGTATCTACATTCTATACTAAGAGGGGGTATACTTCTTGTCTTTTCACTCATTGAATTGAAAATTTCTAATTATGATGTGCTTATGTAGTTATCTTTCTGTGTTTATTTATTTATTTTTATGATTTATCTCTCTTTCACTCTCCTTTTCTTGGACTTCTTTGGATGTTGATTTTGAAAATTTGAAATTGAATTATGCCTCCAGGGGTGGAAACTTTCTGATATGATGTTTGCAACCCGCCGCAGTTTGTCTGATGCCTGCAGCAATGTATCTAAAGAGCTCGAGAAAGTTTATTCATCAATTTCGGTGAGTGTTTTCTTCCTCATATTTCTATTTTATTTGATAGGATTACCAGTTTAATGCATGTATAACATGATTGTGCACAAGTTTGAAACTTTGAACTATCTATTTTAGATTAATGTGGCTTTTTCTTTAATGCTGTTTCAGATGACTAATCCAGTCAATTAAAAAGCATGCATAATTAAAGTGAATTCCCAATCTTACAATTGCTATTTATGGATTCAATCTTGACAGTCCATTTCTCTGGAATGGTCATTGAATTGTTTCATGTTAGCATAGTTAATGATGTGTCCACAAAGAGTTGATATTTGAATTTTTAGTTTCCTGAACTTAACGGTTGAGAATGTTCAGATGAAATAGTAAACTTTTTGGTAGCATCTCTTAGATCCTTGGGTGTTTGTATTAATCTGCTGTTTCCTATAGTAGAAAAACCTTATATTATAACTTGGTTGAAACTTAAAAATGAGCTTATATATTGCTTGTTCTTATTCCTTTTTTGTAATTTTAAACTTTTGTTCTTCTGTTCTGCAATAATTGTTTGTGAGGCTGTGATTTCTTCCTGTTCTCTTCATTGTTTATACGAAATAATGTTTAAATATATTTATGAAGTAAATAATACTAAATTACAGAGCAAAAACATCTATAATCGGGGGTGGATTTGCAGGATATTTGAGATGAGTGAAGTTATTTACCTAAAACCCTGTAATCTATTATAAGAATGCTTCTAAACCTTTTTAGGAATGAGATTGCAATATGAATTATATAATACGTAGTGTTCAAATATTTTGCTAAAATTTTCTTTATTGTCCAGGCGGCCAAGCGGCATTTATCTTCAAAAATTGATACAGTGGAATGTAAAATTGATGAATGTGCAGATAATACAGCAGCTACAAAAGATGAGGTGTGATGAAATTTATGGTCGTCTTTTATGTTTTTACCTTGATTTTTTAACATTGCTTGTTAACTCTTAGAGATTCGACTTCCTTGATAGGTGTCAAAGCTGTTAGGAGAAGTGAGAAGGACGGATACTGAGACCCAATCAATTCATCATGTTGTACGATCCATGGTAATTCATTATCTGCTGCAATATACCTATTTTGAACTTGTATTTCTTATCCCCTTGCAACTTGTATTCAGTTGTGGACCTGATGAAAATTTATAAAATTTGTGATACAGGAGGATAGAATTAGTAGTATAGAAGGTAAACAGGTACTGTATTTTCTTTTTCCAGTCTGTATGTTGTGTCATACTTTTCAGTTTTCTGTCTAGAAATCATGATGACATCCTATTACTATTTATTCAGGGACAAACAATTGGAAATTTGGGTAGGTTGCTTAATTTTGCATGGAATTACCAAAACCATGGAGCCATGAATCAAATACAGGCATGATCAAAAGCTCTTATGATTGCAATTTATATTTTCTTGATGTTTTTTGTTAAGCGTATATGTTTAATTTTTTTAGGGGGGCTCGTCTTCATCCAGACCTGCTCTTGAGCTGCCACAAGTTTCGCCATCTAGGGTATGCTCTCTACTCCTCCAAAAGATACTGGTTCTGATTTTTTGTGGCAGAATACATTTGAAAGCTTCCCTCCCAAACTAATACTGTCTTTTCCTCTTAAAATCTTTAGAGATCTTGAGGACATCTGTTAGAACGTGATCTTGGGTGGTCTAAGTGTTTTAAAAGTTCCTTTTTTTTTTTCCCCTTTTTCTTTCCTGAAATACAGTTTTCAGTTGAGAACATAGTTTACAGTGCAATGGCAATGGACCAACAAATAAATTTGCTCTAAATGACCTAAAAGGCAACTGGTTTAATCCTGATGCTGGCCCCTATATGTGGTGGTGGATTCTTCTATAGGTAGTTTATCCTTTTGCCAGTTTTCGACAAAAACTTAGGAACTTGCACCAGAAGGAAGTCTGAACAATTCTGAGGATTTAAGACCAGTCAAAAAAAAATTGATAAATGTAAACTGTGATGATAAGATATGGTATGGACCAATCCTTATTGCTGTTTGGATGATGCCTATCTTGTTAAATTAATCTCTGCAACTGTTTTGAAGTGGGTTTAAAATCCATTTAAATCAGTATTAAGTATAATCACGTTCTCTAGATTTCAGCTTGTGCTATTCTTATGCAATTTGGTTTCCTTTCTAGTGAATCTTGTGTTAACTGAATTAGCTTCAAATGGAAGATGGATAAAAATTCTGAAGTTTGTTGGGACTTGGAGAGGTTTTTCTTTGTTGGAGAGATATTTTTGTTTGGAAATGCCCATGATACTATTCCCTAGTTTCTTCTTTTTTACATTCTCTATGGTTTCTTGCAGGCTACATCATTGCCTTCCAATTTGTTAGTGGAACCACCATCTCCCTCTACTTCTAAATCACCTGTCAAGGTACGAACCCTCTCTATAGAAATTATGGGCTGAGCAATGACATGTTTTTCCGTAAAGAATATCACTATCTCTTGAAATAGTAGAATTCATTGTCATGTAAAGAAAGACCTACTAAGCTTAATACTTCAGCAAAAAAAGGACATTTCTAGTGTGATTATGCAAAAAGGGGCCAGAGAGGTGCTTGCTTCTTGTTGTGACAGTAAAAAACATAGCATATTTAATTTTGGAGTAAATGAAAGTAGATGAATATTTCTTTCCCAAGATTCAAAACATAGTTCTTGTTTAATCCTGTGCATACGATGCAGTTATGAAGTGTCAGTTTTCTTTGTTTATTTATATTTCAGCTATCAAAGGAGGGAGCTATTGCAGATTCAGGCCTGAGGGTAATGCTTGTTTTCCTTTATTGGGTCAGTTACTATTCGTGGCAACTGGCAAAATATATGACAATGATGTATAATTCTCTTTTTGCAGCTTCTTGAAGTTTCGAATGGATCCGGAGCAGTAGGCCAAAGCAATCCTCAGGACCCGAATGTGAATGCAAGCAATGGATCTTCTGGTTCTGGTCTGTTGAGCCTGAAGTCTTCAGGGGGGGCTGTTTCAATGGTGAGGCGTGCCTTCAGTTTATCTGTGTCTTTCAAAGCTTGATGGGGGGAATTAAACTCACATAAAATACAAATTTTGCCCTTTGATGGGGGGATCCTCGTTAGTATTTTCTGGCCCTTTGAATTTTGTAGGGTTTCGAGTTAGTTTTATGAGGTTGATTTAGAATGTATACATCTATGAACTCTTTTAGTTATGGTCTACACATTTAGGTGGTTGTTGAGGGGAACAAAGAGAAATGTAAAAACGCTCTCTCCTTTTTTTTTGGTATATTTATTATCAAAGCTGAATCTACTCATCCTTATTGCTGACCGCACTTTGATTTATACATAAATAAATGCAATGAAATGCAACAGTGTTCATATGGTGTATTCTATTGTTTTCTTTATGTATATATATATACATACGCACCTGTACAGAGTGATATGACCAAAAGTTAAAGGTAAATTGATGAGATTATAAATATTTTTTATAAATTAAATCTGAAGGGTATTTGATTATATTTTATTTTATTTAAAAAAAATTGATTATTAATTTTGACAGTTAAAAAGTTAATTATAACATTCTATAAGCTTTAAACATTTTTACATAAAAATATATATTTCTATAAAGTATGAATGTGACTTCATACCATTTGGGTGTCAGGTGGGTATATACATTTGTTGAAAATAATATTTTTTTTTTTCTATCCCTGAGATGTTTGTCTCCGATTATGGTTATATTTTTTTTCAATGAAGGTCTCCATATTTTTCTTTTAAATTTCTATTGTCTCTATAACTTTCGTTTTTGGATTGTCTAGTTGAGGACTTTGGCCATGCCCATCTTAAAAACCTAAGATCTCTTCATCTCAGTACACGACACGATTCAGCGAGTAAATTCTAAATTTATATTTTGAGAAAATTTCAAACAATTTATATAATGGATGTCAATTGATTCAATTTACTTTAGAATTTTTGAAATTAAATATTTTTTTGGAAATTTTATATATTTTTTAATGTAAAAAAAAAAACATTTTCGGTTTCAGATGATTTTTTAAATTAAAAGATACTTGACACTGAATATTTTCTTTTTTAAAATATAAGTAAATTCAATGATACAATTTTCTTATTTTCCAGCATTTAATTTTGAGTAAACATAATATGAAAAAAAAAATACTTCCATGTAACACAAAATATGTATTAAAACATCACCTTTTATATACTCACAACAATAAAGAAAATAAAAATTTTGTAACATAAATTAACTAAAAATATATTCATGAAAAAGGCCCTCTTAAAGAAAATCAAACCTTTTGTGACATGAATTAACTAAAAAAAATTGCCCAAAAAGAGGGGTCAGCCTGGATTTGGCCCCTGGGTCTCATGATAAAACTGCTCAACGGTCTAAGCCCATAACACCTGCGCCCTTTTTTTAATGCTCTAAAGTGGTGGGAATTATTTCCCGCCATTTTCTTGGCAATTATTCGTCGTCACATTCAGCTCCAAGCATTTGACAGCTGAAATTAACAAGCGCTGAAGGAAATGGAACCGGTCCGATCTAAGAGGAGTTTTGTTTCTTCGGAAGTTGCCGTTCCGACTCTCCCTCTCTACCGTTCTGCCCCGGCTCTCGAAGTTAGACTAGAAGACTTCGAGCTTTATGCCATCGATCGCCTTCGAGGTTTCCTTTTTCTCGACTTGCGACTCAGATTCCCCCATTTTGTAGCCATAAGATAAATATGAATATTGTTCGTTACATTACCAATAGAAAAAAAAAATACACATAAGTTTTTGTGAATTTCCCTAGTTTTCGTGGTCCTTAATGTCAATTATTTGTCAATTGACCGTTGGAATTATTATGACCTCTCTGAACTTCGTAGGAACTTTCTAGGTATGTAAATCTGTTGTTATTTATTTAGTTATCTTATAGCAGCACTTCGATTTTTAGGGCTGTGGATAAAATACTTTTTTGATATTGGAAGAATTTTTTTCTTCCAATTTCCCCCCCCCCCCCCCGGCCCCAAATAATTAAGTTCAGCGTCTTCTCTGGTCAGGAGATCAAGTGTTATATTTTGGTCTTATTTCATTTCCTAAGCTTTAAATGCAGTTCTCAAAGGAATTTCTGATGGACTGTCCCGGGGAAAGAAACCTGAAGAAATGAGGAAATTGGTGTGTCTCTATTTCCATTTTGTAAACAATACCCTTTATATTTCATTTCCACTTTACCACTTTTTATTGTTTTTAAATTTTTGAATTCCAATATTCATTTATGGGTTTCAAATAGGTGGACGATCTATGGAAATTGCATATGAAGCATACACTAGCATCTGAGGTCGTTAACAAGGACGTAATATCCCATTTTGTCCTTCGACTTGTCTATTGTAGAACGTAAGTTTCTATGGTTTTCTCAGATGTTTCTTATTGAATAAGCTAATTCTGCTTAACTATAATTTTATAGTCAATTTGATTTTTTTTCCCTTAAATATATGGTAATTTAGGGAGGAGCTAAGGAAATGGTATCTTTCCATGGAGACCACCATGTTTCGGTATCGATTTCTGTCTGAACTTGCTGAAGCACAGGTGTGATTTGTTAATCTATGTATAGTATGTTTTTTCCATTGGTTTATTGTTTTTGTTGTTAGGACTCTAAGAAGGGGGGTTGAGATCTTGGAATGTAGTTGATGCTTATTATTTGCTACTATTGTGCACAGAGGGCACTGATGGCAGAATTTCATCTTCCTTATAAAATTGTGAGCAGGGCTGAATATGAGGTACATTTTGGATTAGAAACCTTTAACTCATAGAGAGCAGACACGTATTGATCTTAATGTTTCGGAAATGTACAATTGCCACTTCATTATGGTTATCCAATATTCTTAGCTTTTAATTTGCATATTTCCCGTTGCAGAATGTGAAAGACAAATTGGAACAGGTTGCCCGATCTCTTGGCCAAGCTCTCTCTGGTGGTACTTGTTTGAAGACTTGCTAGTCTGATATTTTTCTCTTGTTGATGAAATAATAAAATCCAAAGTTGGCTGACATTATCTTTTTGTGCCTTGATTTCTGCAGCAGAGACTAAATTCTACAAAGTAAGTTTACTTTAATAATGCTGATCCGCCCAAAACAAGAAAAACGAGTCCCTTGCTTTTGGCAACATAGCACCTCACTTTAGTACAAGGAAGATGGACCAACAACTTCAAAATTTTCACATGGGAAGCATTTTGCAGTATTATAGGAATCCTATAAAAATTATTCCTCAAAAAATGCTATATCCATTGCATTGCTAATAAGTAATATCGCAGGCAAATACATGAGTAGGGCTTTTTAATCCTTGATTTCACAGTAACAGATTAATAAAATTATGAGATGCTGCTATCATTTCGTTATGGAATTTATGTGATTCTATGGAAATGTTCTTGTGTCTGGATAGCAATTAGCAGGTTGTGTACCTTTTAATTTCATTGTGAAATTTTCTTGATACTTGAGAAATAATGAAAATTCTATTTCTGTAGTGTTGAATCATATTTTCTTGCAGTTTGCTGATTTAAACATCATTTGGCTCTTTTCTCGATCTTGTGTTTTGATGAATGCAGGTTCCATTTGAAGAAGTTCCTGACCTTGTCGCAGCTCGCCGTGTGTTTATCCAAAAAGGGAATGCATATGTTGCTATGACCCAGGTGAACTGAAAACTGGCTGATTGATTTCTATCCATGTTTATTTGGAGTTATTACCTCTGAATAACACATATATTACGGACACAGGTGGTTTCTCTTGTTGTCACACAATTTCGAAGTCTTCTATCAAAAGCACTTGTCCTTACAAACAGGTATTCCTCTTACACTTTTAAAATTTTTGTTCTCATCCTGTGGAAATAACACGTTGCAGAGCATTAGTATTGTTTTTGTTTTCCCCTAGGCTAGTATTAAATACTAAGTTCAAAGGGAAGTTTTTGCTAGTGCTGCATCACCGCTTTCTAGAACCTTTGGCCCAGTACAAAGCCTGGAAATTTTGAGAGGGTTCCATTAGCAATTAAAGAAACTCTGGAAATACTTACTGTCAAGATAGCTAGTCCCCGCCTCTTTAACCCACAATGAGAGTATAAGATGACACAATCTTTTGACATCTCATTTTGTTTTGTCCATGAACCAACTGAACAATTAATCGATTATGAAGTAAATGAAATGGAATTATGAAGGAACAGATTTTCCCACATCTCATTTTCTATTTTTTCATAAATGCTTGAATACTTACTATTGTAGCCATAAATACCTCTGTGACATCTAAATGGAAGTTATTATTGGTGATGATTGGTCCATATGATAAAGCAACTGTTTAATTTCCATGGTATGTGAGATAATATGGTGGTTGGTGAGAACATCCGAATGTAATTGTCAAACATTCTCGATCTCCTGTTTAGTGCTACCAAGCTTAGTATCTTTCTTACTATGGACTTCACTTCATAGTAGCACATAGCCTGGCTAGCATATGGGCTATAGTTATTTCAAAATTTTCTTGCACCATTTTCATTTGTTGAAAAGTCAATAAATATGAATCAAAATCTTAAGAATTAGGGTTCCTGGTATCTTTCTTAAATAATATACCAGGAGATGTCTGGAATATATGTAAGTATTGCATATTCGTAACATCTAGTGTTCCACAGAAAATGGACATCCATGATCAGAGAACAAGAGAAAGATCGTTTGACTCCTGTAAGTGGTGAACGAATTGTAAACTCTCTCTATCAAGTTTTACATTGTCACATATCCACTTATTACTCAGGTCATTGAATCCCTATCATCAAGTTACTTGGGACCAGATTATAGTCAGGTACATTTTAGCTGCTCTGCCCTCATCTATTGTTAAATGAATTCTATTGATGCTGATAAAATAAGTTAACCTTTTGCAGCCAAAAGAATTTACAGAAGTTTCCTTAAAAGATATTGATCAAGTTGCTAAAAGCTCATTTCCTCTGTGCATGCGTCATCTCTTTGAAAAAGTAAGAAATATTCCCTTTGTTCTTTCACATTTTAACATTAGTAGTTCTCTTCAGCTGTTAAATTGCAGATGATAATACTTCCCAATTCTTTTTTTGATTTTTTTCTTTAAAATCTTTCCTTTCTTAATGAATTTCTGAGAAATTTTTGCAGCTAAGAGAGGATCATCATTTGAAGCATGGTGGGAGGATGCAGCTGGGACTATTTCTCAAGGTCGCATATTTAAACTGGAATATAAAAATACATGATTCCATCTGTTATACATTTATGAACAGCTTAATTAATTGGGAGTCCATTGGTTCTGCATTTTTATGATTTTCTTTAGCATCATAATCTTACATTTGGATGGAGTTTATGATGTTGAGTGTGTTCCATGTCATGTGCTTACAAGAGGTTATTATTCATGTTGAATTGGGTTCACCCTATAAATTTCCTATTGCTACGGAAGCTAATATGTTTCTGATAATATCAGAATTTTGTACAAGAATCATTTATAAGAGATGTAACAGTAGACCTTTAGCAGTTGGGGAAATAAGAATATTCGAAACATTCAACATTTGGCATAATTTGATTTCTTTGTTATGATTTTTTTATGAAAAATGTAGTGTTTGAGTTTCTAACTTGATTATATTCTTGTTTTAATGGAAGTTATTTTGCTGTTCCGCTTTATTGTCTATTTTAGGGTGTTGGGCTGAAGTTAGATGATGCTCTTGCATTCTGGAAAGCAGAATTCACCAGAAAGGTATGACTCAATCTATATTTCCACCAATTCTCCGGTATATTTGATATAATATGTTGTGAGAAATACTACCATCAGCTCGATTGACTTCAACATCATTTTTGTTTTCAATACAACTGCTGTGTTTTTTTTTCTTTTGGAATTTTTTCTGTGAAGGTGTCAACCAGGTGAATGATTTTAATGACATATGCTTGATCAATTAAAGAATAAACGTATCTGTGGATTGGTAGATAGAAAAAGAAACATGCTTAACAATGAGTAGAATTCTTGATAATGGGAATTCATTTGCTACTAAGAATGTGCTTGCCACAGCTTGAGATTGGAAACTGAATGTGTTTGTGCAAATGTAAAATTTTCCCTTTTGCAGGTTGGTGCTGAAAGATTTGACAAAGAGTATGCATATGGTATACGCCACAATTATGGAAAAGAAGGGAAGAGAACAGTAAGTCATCATCAGTCACATAATTTTCAAATATCTTAACCTTTTTAGGTTGTTTGAATCATATGCTTTTCTGAAAGCAAGTCTACAGTGGAATCTAACTATGAAAGTACTAAGCTGACGTACTTTTCAGCACTAAAGAAGATACATTAAAGAAATTAAGATGAAAAGTAGCTGAACATGATTATTACTCCATTCTTTTAGAAACTTGATTTGAGTTCCATCTAAATTCTAGAAAGGCTAAACAATATACTTAATTGAATTTTGCTTTTACATTTCTTCTTTTTGTTCAGTCAAAGACTCAGTCCTAGAAATTTATCAACTAGTACTTCTAAAATATTTTAGCTCTTTCACTGATATTCTCTCTTGATATTATTCGTAACTGCAGGATTATACACCTTATTCATGCCAAAAGATTATATCTTCAACACCAGGTGTTGGTGATCATCATGGCTGTCCTTATCGTCATTTCAGGTCAGACATTTGCTCTGACAAAATATGAATTTACTCCTGTATGCATTGCCTTGAAATATTAAAACTTGTGCACACACAGATTAGTAAATGAGCATCTATTGGAGCTGATAAACTATGTGCACATGGATTCTTATGGTATGCTCAGGACAACATTATTGTAATCACTGTCTTATGGGGATGAGTGGTATATTTATTATTTGAAATGATTATGCCTCTAACGTTCTTTCCCTTGTAGCAGTAGTACCACAAGCTTGGAAAACTTGACCCTGGATATGTGTTTCTAGTGCTGGATATTGTTAAATGTTTTTCGTGTTTTTTTTTCTGGTGGACCTAAAGCTTCTGGCTTGCCATTCTTCCTGAACAGTGAAGAGAATTTGAGAGCTGCTCTCGGTAAAATGGGAGTAGGAAATCGTGCATTAGAGGATGTAATAGACAAGGTGCGACATAGACACTATCAGGTTAGTGTAATTCAATGCTACTGTTATTGGCTTTTGTTATTTATGTTCGTCTTGCTGGGGCTGCATGAAAATCTCTGAAAACTATGTGCAGTTGGCTTGCACCTTGACATTTGAAGCTGTTCATAATGCATCCTGTGATTTTGGGATTAATCATCCAAACCAGTATTTCAGTGACAGCAAGAAGGTTTTGGAATCAAGAGTAAGCTTTGCAGTCTGAAATTTAAACTTGCTATCTAGTTATGGTGATTCAGTTTTATTTCCTGTACTCCTTTCCATGAACAGAGGAATGAATGAATTCCCTAAAGTCATCTCTATGGAATAATGTGTTACACTACTTAATGGCTTATTGCTCCCTACTTTAAGATGTAGATATGTTTTCTGCTGCCCCCTACTTGTTATGGTAATTTTTATTGGAGACGTATAATCAGCACATCCCTTTCATATTTGCACTATCCGGTCCTAAAATATCTTTTATCTATCTGTTGGATCTGTCAATGTGGTGCTGCAATGAAGCTCATGAGTTAGGCTAGTTGTCCTCTAATCCATGGTCAACTAGTGTAACTTGTTGCTTGAGACTAAATTCATTTTTGTCGGAAAAACCGTCTACAGTAGGATTTCAAACTGCACCACAGAATTCTGATTTGACCTGTTGCAACAATAATTGGAGTATGATAGTAAATAAATATATCGTTGCCCAAGACAAGTTCAAGACGTGGTTGTGTCAAATTGAATAGCTGGGACAACTAAAAGCCTCTTCAGTGCGTTTAAAAGAAGCAATAGAATGAAAAAAAAGTTCCTCTTAAAAAAATATAAGGCAAATAAAATTAAAGTGTTGACTAAAGATAGCTTCTTGTGATATGTTGATTTGGTTTCATGGACTTAACTTAGTTGGTTAAATAAATTTGCCTCCTAACTTGCATTGTTTACTTTGCATTTGATCCAGTGCTATGTCTTCAATGCTGTTTACTTTTTGCAGAACTCCAATGGTGCCTGACATATTGTTATGTTGGCATGGCAGGATTGACTATGGTGTTTTCCAGCCTTATGTAAGTTCTTCACCAGCAGTCCTAAGCACATGTATAACACTGGTTTTTATCTGTATTAGATCTTTCTGTTTTCTTTAGAAATGGAATTTCCTTGTAAATACTAAAGTAAAGTCAATGGAATTAAATTATGAGACGCCTGTTTAAGAGCAGCAAGATGGGTCAGAAATGATGTTAACACTATTATCAATATTATATGGGCACATTCAAGAAAATTCCACGAGTTTCCACAGAGTCCTGTGTGCATTTCTTTAGCTGGGATGTTAGGGAACTTCTAGATACTTTATTTCCGTTAAATTACATTGAGATTATTCTCATGCCGTTTTTATGGCGTGATGATGGATAGATTGAAAAGTGATATGGTTAGTTGATAACACGTCTCCAGTCAAGTTTGGGTTTGTGGTCCAGTTTATTCTTTGGAATTCCTAAGCCTACACTGCGTAAAGATTTAACTTTTTTAGGGTCACTGTAGCCAGGTTTGGTAAATATTGCTGGCAAAATAAAAAAGAATGATCCTTGACCAATGAAAGTTCTCCTTTTCCTGTATGGAAAGCTAATTCCTGTTCAAGTTTCTCAAGATATTGATCTAATCAATAATCATTATCTATTTGATGCTTTTGCTCCCCTCTGAGAATTGGAGTATTGTAGAACTGTTAATCTTTCTTTAATTTCATGCAAATAATGAATAAGATTTCCCAATTTTCGGTTTCTCATGTCTTTCTGCATTTAATAATGTGTTTTTCTTTTCAGGTTCGCATCTCGGTGAATATGATTAATTTCATAGTCAAGGTTTTTGTTGAATCTTTCAACTTGTTGCACAGTGATACCATGCATTCATCCGAAGATTTATGATCATTATATGCCATGAAGGGAAGAGGTTTAAAATGTTAGTTCTGGTGCACAAAAGGGGCGAAAAAAGCAATGGAATAAATTCTATGATTACTCTGAGGATGTCAGATAGTAGTTGCATAGACCAGGGAAACTGTGGAGAAGCAAGCAGATCATAAGAACTGAAAGAAGCAATTATTCACCCATTGTAGAGATGTAGATTACATTTGTTCTTGGTAATAGTATTTAGAAAGAATATCTGGCATTTTATGATCGCATTTCGGAATAGAAGCATTTTGTTCTAACTTCGTAGAATTTGCATCAATCACTTCAATACTTGTTAGGATTATTTGGGGTCAATGCTTGCATAATATTTGGAGCTGTATTAAAAATTAAAATGCTTTGTTTTTCGCGTACAATTGATTTTAAATATGCATGGTGTGGATGAATTGGCCCGCTCCATGTTTCCATCAGTTCATGATTTCTTGGGGTACCTTCCACCTGATC